>VZTY01004634.1:44461-66087 GCA_013400935.1 Turnix velox
TGGACAAGGCACTGAGCAGCCTGATGTAGTGGGAGGTGTCCCTGCCCATGGCAGGGCAGTTGGAACTCGATGATCTTTAAGGTCCCTTCCAACCTGAACTATTCTATGATTCTATGATTCTACTTTATTGTGAAATAGAAATTCTTACCTGTATGTACATGCAAAATGGCATGAGCAATGAATGGCTACCCTAATTCTTGTCCAGAAAAATGTAGTAAGATTGAGGGCACACAGTGTCAAGGAGCTTTCTTAAAGTTTTTGCTAATTATTTTTCATCTAAATGCTGCTGTGGTTGGACAATGCAATCAATAACAATCACGATGCTCACAGTAGAACTTGAAGCATTTCCAGAGAGGCATCTACAACTATTTTATTTTAATGCTGCCTGCACTAGAGTTCCACTGACACTGCCAATGGAACCTCATTAACCTGGATAAGTGCAGCACATTTTCACAAACAAACAAAAAACAAATAGTAAGATAAAATCCCTGAGGACAGTCAGAGCCACAGTGAACCTGCTTATGAAGCAAACAAGCACAGATCGAAGAGCTCTAAGTCTTCCCTAATGCAGCAGAGGTTCCAAACCATTAGGCAGGGCACACTGTTGTCCTGCAAACCCTAGGCAACTGCAGCTGTTTCTCATAAATATTCTGCTTCAGGGGACTGTGTGGTTCTGCCATGAACTCTAAACTCATTAGCAGGGAGAGGACTGTACAGGAAAAATTCTGAAATGCAATGACAACTGAACTGTAAGGAGAGTAAGAGATGCTGCAACACAGGAGCACTTCATCACAGTTTCTGCACAGTCCAAAGTGTGTTTTAATTATTGAAACTGCACAACATATAGTCACTAGAACACCCACCTATAAGTCAATAAATAGGTATTGTTTCCACACATTGTATGAGCAAAAATTTCTTCTTCCATAATTAAAAACTTTCTTGCCAATTTCCATTACCTTGTTAATTATAAAACTCCATGTATCAGTAAGCACATGCACAATATTTTCAGAAGTCACAAATAAAGTACTTTATAGGATACTCTGTACAATGTCTTAATTCTTCAGTTTCCATAGTTTGAATACAGTTTTGTTCTCATATGTCTGTATGTGAAAAAAATTCCATTCTGCACTGGTGTAGAAAAAAATTCCATTCTGTACACCTGATGTACATTTCAATTGCATTAAGTAAATGTGTGTGTATGTATATATATATATATAATAGCAAGATCAATAGGGAGTTTTTTTAATTGACTACAACTGGGAGATGAAATGAAGAACCAGGTCCTGATAATGTTAAACACTTCACATATTTTGGGACATACTAGCAAACTCACAGAATCTAGAAGCACAGTGACTTTATAACAAACAGCCCAGAGAAGTTGTAAAGGCACCATCTCTGGAAGTGTTTAAGAGACAGATACAGTGCTTATGGTTTAGTGATGGTTTAGATTTGCACTTTGTTGGAGTTTATTTAATGGTTGGATTCATTTATCTGTCCTTTCCACCCAAGATGATTCTGTGATTCCATCACATTGCTAGATTCTGTGCAGGGGAGCAACATACTCACCCTGATTTTTCCTTTGTTAATTTATTAATTCTTCAATTTATTTTATTTGAAAAGGAAAACACTAATCCCCTTGTTTCATCCATTTCCCACTTAATTTTTTGTTTTTCATTATATGGGTTTGGGGGTTTGTTTTTTGGGTTTTTTTAAATACAAATAGTGTATTGGAAATATGACAGTGTTATTAGCAATGCATTGGCTACCGTAAGAGAGAGCTTTTTAATACACAAAAGGGCACCCACTGGCAATTACCTACTACAAAACACACTTAGGTTTCAGACAGATACAGTAACAATGTCAATCCCATTTAGTGACTAAGGTGCTCTCAGAATGAAAAAGGACAGATAAAACAGCAGATATTTACAGTGAAGTTCTGGGCTAAGTGAGCTTATTGCTTGAAGTTCTGGGCTAAGTGAGCTTATTGCTCCCACCAGATTGCATCCAAGATTATAAAGGTAAGTTATTTTCAAAGTCAACCAGTTGCCATCTTTATCTTTCAGTCTCTCCTTAAAGGTATAGATACACTGATTCTTTCTTCTTCCTCCACTTCAGTATTCATTTTCAGCAAGTTGTCTATGCTCAGAATGGGAAAAATCAAATAACGCAAAAATATGCTTTACTAGATGCAAAATTAAACATGAAAATAGTCCAGTTCAAGAAAAGAAATTGTATTATGTTTCTGAAAAGATTATTACAAACCAACTCACGAAGAACAGAACAGAAAAGAAAAATAAATAGGAAGTCTCCTAGAAAAAGTATCTGTTCCACATTGCCCCTGTTTGCTCTTCTGCCAGGGCATCTCACACAACACACCTTGTGCTGGGATTCGTTTAAGGGAAATGGGCAATCTCTTTAAAAACCACCTTCAGGACACAAAACTAACAAAGCCCTTTCCTCTCTTACCCTTAGTTATTTGTGTTCCTGATGATAATCAGCTGTGAATACACCCTAGTCACTGACAAGGCTTCTAGACATTTGTTTACCTGTTCATAAGTGATTCTATAATCAATTAAGCACACTATTTTAAAGGATTTTTGTTCCACTAGGCTGAACTAATGCTAATGTTGTCCCAACTGAAATCAAAGATTTTCTACAACACAGAAGTTAAATGCACATGACATCTGTTCTTATTTACTTGGTCATGTTTATCTGGAAATACATACTCCTAAAATGTTTTATTACAGTATTCCCCAGAATAATCTTATTCCATTTTACTACAATAACAGAACAATAAACTAAACAGCTAAGAGCCAAAGTCAACATAGTCTACTACGACAAGCTGGCTGTAGTACTGGTTTCTCATAGACCTTTGTGTGGACTAAATCTGAGGACATGGTCTCCAATTAAATGCCAAGCTATGAGTCTGACCACATTATTGAATGTTTTAATAACATATTAACCAACAAAAGTGACTGAGAGGTATGGGTAGTTTTCATGTATCATATCTACATCCCGTTATATTAAAGTGGTGAATATCTTTGTGATATACTAAACAAATACAAAATAGATCACAGGCATGAAGGAATTGACTGTTTATGTATGTGCTCAGCTGTGGTCAGAGAAACAATTTAGTCACTTTCTATATTAAATTTGGCATTTATTTGTTGCTAACACTGTTAAAACAAAAATCTGTACGTTAAAGAGTTTTTCTACAGATGCCCTAAAGCCATTTTCTAAGGAAAGTCATCTTTATGCACTCACTGTTCTCCATTTGTCCTCATAATAATTTTGTCTTACAAAGTACCTGAAATTTTCACCCTTATAAGTTCACCTTTTTAAGTAAAAATGCTCAAATGTTCTTCAAGGTTTGGTCTTCCTTTTGGTAAACATAAACAAATGCATTCTGATATCAGAGATTTATTTCCCATGCCTCAGAAACACCTCATTTGGCAAGAAGCCTCTGACAGACAGTACTACAAGGCAGTTAAAACAGTTCATCTTTGTTCACGGCTTTCACCAGTGGAAGCCAAAGATGCATAGAAAGAAGAAAAAATACACCTAGACTGATTCTGCAGCTAGAGGAACTACAACAGAGGCAGGTAACATGACTAAGTCCACTATCAGACTAGCTTATCCTCTGCTCCTACCTCAGAGAAACACTTGGATCTCAGGGCCACCAAGTCATCTACGGGTTGGAGCCCACAGTCTGAGGTGATAGAACATGGTGTCCTCTATGCAGGGAACTATCTAGCACATCCCCCAAAGCTCTCCTTTTCAGCTGTCTCCCACTGGTAACTTACCAGCAGAGTTCCTTCCTCTTCGCATGACTCAGCAAGCATGTGGTTTCCTCCAGAGGGGAAAGGTGAACTCTAATCAGGGAGAACTGCAGTTCTCAGCTTTTGCAGTTTTATGTAAAATGCAGCTCAATATCACAAAACATAATAGTCAAGGTCTCAGCTACTGACCTAGCTAGAAAAGTCATACCCTTGCAAAGTACAACATGTGCTAGGGCAATGGGAACCAAAGATCTCTGGTTTCTCATAGGTCCAGCCAATACTGGGTGGAAGACTATCATTAGTAACCAGCCCTCCTTCCACCAGGCTCCTTATGCTGTTGTACCTTTGTTTGGTGCTCTCAAGAGCCTGATCTGAAATGCAGGTAGGCAAATGCAGATGCAATGTGAAGCAATCTGCCTTCTGCTAAAATGTTGAGTCTTTTAAGATTTCTCACTATTTCTCAAAGTAAAAAGGACAGAAATACAGATGTTCATAACAATGAACATTCATATTTTAACAGGAAGATGGGATTTTTCTGCTGCAGTGAAAGGGCTGACATTCTTTTTCTCATAATGGATTACACAAAGGCAACTGAGAGCAAGGTGATAATGGTCAATTATTGCAAGGGATTCCTAAAGGTACATCTCCCTCTTTGCTTTACTTTAATGTCATTGTCATTACCTGGATGCAAAACCTACAGCTGCTGCTGTGAAAAATCTGGAAAATGCAGATAATATGGGAAGACTTAAAGCTATGCCAGAATTATAGTGCGTAGGCAGGCTTAACTAGGAATTTTTCTGTCAATTCCCATTCTACAGATTTTACATATAATTTTAATTATAGGCTTTACTTTTACTAATGTTATTGTTTCAGATTTAGACAATTGTGCTGATGCAGTTAAAAGGAAACCTGTAAAAAATAGGTATTGATTTCCTATAATGTTTCAGAACAGGTGTTAGTAGAGAAGCAACTGAAAGCCTTGTGTTAGCAATAGAAAATGCTAGCACATTAGTTCTTGAGGCAGATTTTTAATTCTATGTGACTGTATCCCAGATTATAGAATCAGGTTGAAAAAAATTCTCTCATTAGATGTGCTCACTGCATGACAAAAGAAAAGTTTATATTTTTACACTCTTCATCCTTAAAGAGTTTTTAGCATTTTTAAGAAACCTGTTTCTTTAACTGCCAGATATATAGTAATAATTACATGATCCTCCTCCTCTTTTTTCAATTTTAGAGCAAGAATGTTTTATTATCTTATATGTAGTACCTACAGAAAATAAATTTTCCTTCTTTGAACTCATAGGAATCCAAATTTCATGGCAGGTAAAAGAAATAGAGCATTATTCATATTCCATATAATGGTGATGCTGGACTCTGAAGGCAGTGTTGACATCTTTGTTTTTCATCATCAGTTTAGCCATACTCTGCAACGACTTGTCAATCTAATTACTTCCTTCTTTTTCTATACTATTTGTTCTCTCCTCCTGAAACTGCATTGAAACTGATTCACAAACTTATTTTTAACAGTAAATAGAATTGCTTACAACCTATTTGCCACGCAGCCTTTTAAAATAAACATTAACAAAGTATTTTTAAGTCAAAAAAACAGAAACAGATTTTGTCATTATCCACATGGGATATGCAAGTTTACAAATGGTCATTCTGATAAGTGGTCCAAAACGCACAGTGGCACAGTAATTATGGCACAGTAAATACCAAACCTGATTGTAATATAAATATATAAGCATATAAACTAATGTGTTCAGATGGAAATAGTTTAATATATTTAAAGGCTAGCAAAAAGGCCTACAATAAACCTGTAGCCTGATTTGAATGACCAATGACCATTTCTACCAAACACATGCAGCTGAGGCTGATAAAAATCAGCCATCCACAATCTATTCCAGTACTGAACTGGAAGCTGAAAGAAATTTAGACTTGACCACAAACTTTACCAGAGTTGTTTTACAGGACAAAGACAAGCAATAGCATCTCTAGGATTCAGTGCAGGGAAAGGGTGCAGTAAGTTCAGCACAGTGAGGGTCACTGCAAATGTGCCTGGCGAGCTGCCAAAGACTGTCAGAGAGGGGAAAAAAAAGAAAGAGATTTACATTTCCTTGAGGCAAGAAAAGAAGTTACTTGGTGAGTCAAGCTTAGAAGACAGCAGGTGTTCTAACAAAAAGAATTTGTGGCAAAGAGTACAATATTTTTTGTCTGGACCCCCTCAGAGAACAAATGCTTCCAATAAGGCCTCTCCCCATCCCTATTGAGAGGCATAAAATATGCAAAAAAACCCCCAACTCTGACCAGAGGCAGCTTTCTGATTTAATCTCAGTATGTACAGTTTAAACATGGAGTTTGTTTTATTTCTTGTTTTCAATAAATATTTGCTGCTCTGCTCTCTGTTTTGAACACTTTGACTAAATCTCACAGTGCTCAAACAGGATTAAAACACGTTTGCATTTCTAACACACAAGACAACTGGAGGACTGATGCTGTGGGACCAAGAGAAAGTATATTCCAGTGACAGTAAAACAGCTCTGCAGCCTACAGTAAAATACACATGTATGCACTGAGACCAAATTGTTTTCAGACTTAGTGAAAACTATTGTTTGATAAGCTATATCTGTCTCAACCAACACCTGTATGTGCATTCAGACAGGCCCTTGTCTGAGCACCAAAAAGTGATTCAATCGGTTAATTAAGCCCTACATCAGTACTAATTCATGCTGGAAGCTGCACATAGGAAAGCTGATTATTATTCTACCAGACTCAAAGCAGCCTTAGGGTAGGTAGTCATACTTCGAACACGTGGCCATGTGACAGAACCTTGTGGCCACTATATCAGAAACAGTTGACAAAGCCCCATTAACTTTGCCCCATGCTCTCAGGTGTCTTATCACCCCTTTGCCCTCCTATCATACAGTGGAGGACGCAAAAACACTAGCTTTTTCTAGAAATCTATGTCATAATTATGGCAAGATTTATTTCGGTTTTGTGCTGAATTTGCCAGATGCTGAAAAACTTCCTCAGAAAAAAAATGGACAAGTTCCCTGCTTTTAAATTAGGTTTACAGAATTAAAAGGCAGAAACACAGTTATGAGTATCTAAGTATGAACATCTCTTTCATACAGATAGCTCACACTAATGCAAACATCACCTGCTATGACATAATACTAAGCATTGCTCATTAATTTTAGTTTGCTTTACTAGAGATAGCACACCATTCATTTGTATTATATCTACCATGTAATGAGATCTGAAAGGGATGATTTTCCACATACAAGTTTAAAGAGTAGAAACCCACAATATCAGCTAAACCACCATACCTGCTGTATTTAATAGTAAATTGCATTTTAAGTTATTTGATACTATGTTATTTTTAAAAAGTAACCATGAGAATCATTAAATTGAGAAATATATCTTATATCAGAAATATAATGCATGGAGAAACTGTGTTGATAGTCAGTGACACTCTGGACAAAATAACAGTTACATAGCAAACTTTCTCTGGAGCTAGTTGAGATATGTAATGAACTCAAATTTTCATTACTAAGAAAAAAGCCAAAGCTTAGGTAGTTTCCACAGTGGAACACATAAAAATACTATTCCACGATAAGTGCATAAAAAGCCAGTTAGGTAGCGGGTTGGTGGGGCTGAGCTGTAGTTGAACTGTAGTTGAAAAATGCATTAATTTTTCTGAATACATACTTTCTCTACTCAGGTTTGGGTTTTTTGTTTTCTTTTTAAATGAATTACGAATTTAATAATTAAAATTAGTGTATAGAAATATCCATTAACATTCTTCATCTAGCATTCTTTTGTCTCCTTATTTAGAAAAAATAACTTTAATTACCTGCTGTATTCATTTAATACCACTAGAAGGTGCCCCTCTGTTGGAAGATAATTATTTCTGTCTGAATTGCTTCTCAAAGCTAATTTTCCTCTGATAAGTGTGGTTGTGGCCAGCTGTTTACACTGACTGTAATTGCAACAACTGCCCCCGTTATACAGCAGCAGGAGCTCACAGGCCATAGCCATTACCACAGCATGTGAATAACAGATCTATTGTCACCCACTTTCTAGACAAATCCAAATGCCAGCTGAGCAAGACCCCAACTAATTTTGCTGAAAGGTGAAGCATGAAAACCATGATGGACCTGGCTCATTGCAGAATGCCAGTTTCTCTAAGGTTAGGAATCAGAGAACTGTTTATGTTGGAAAAGACCTTTGAGATAGATCATTGAGTTCAACCACAAACCAAATGCTGACAAGTCCATTAAACCCATTCCTGGAGTAACTTAGGGTGGAATGCATTCCTAGAGAGACTTGCTTTTCTGAAGTCAGATAGCAGAAGGAAATTCCAAAATAAAGAAAAAAAAAAAAAAGTGTAAGACATATATCAATATAAAAGTATATGATCTACATCAACAGCACTCCAATGGTACCAGGACTCCAGAAAGGGGCTGAAAATCCAAGGATCAATAACTCATATTTTATACACAATCTTATGTTAAGATTCAATTTCATACTCAGAAAGGCCTTCTGATAACATCTGGGTACACAGAGTTCCTCTATAAGCTCTTCACACATACAACAAAAACATTAACTCAGAACTGAAATAATATGCAATTTTTCTCATTAAAAACTTCATCATACACAAAGTGTGAAGAGTTTTCAGGTTTGTGTCATCTAGGAATAAGATTTTTATGAGAAATGGGAAAGATAGGGGGAAATGAGGACAGATTGATCTTACTCCTTTAACTGTAAATATTGGACAGAGTCTAAAATTGACCAGCAAGGAATGCAGTGCCTGGAGATCCTTTGATTTGATCTGGATTTCATGAGCTCTTTTAGCTCACACAACAGTCACTAGAAAGAACATTTTCACTGAGAAAGGGTGAAGGAAGAAAATTATTAGTTCAAACAGTTTAAACCATTAAAAACTAAGGTCAGCATCCAGGGAGAAGTCTCCTGCTGCTAAAGAGCCATGGTGTGTGGCCTTTTCCAAATTTCATTATCACAAGGGAAGCAAGCACACACAGTTTAATCCCCCAGAGGAGCAATTCAAAGAAGCTGCCACAGAAGACAAGTTAACTAATCTCAGAGGCTACTTGAATAGAGTTTGATTCACTAGACAGGTGTGAATCATCAAAACTGAGATAATCAAAAGAGAAAGTTGCTGGTGAACTGATAGGGATGAAAGCCCTTTCTACCCACTTCTACATGTTAATAAAGCAAAAGGCTGTTCCCTGGGGAAGTCTGATACTCCTACGTAAAAGCACTCCACCTCTAAAGGTGCATCTATCCAACTTTTAGTTAGATGGTAATTTATAGAGTTCAGAATCTGAGAGAAAGAGAAATAATAAAGACATTTCCATGAGGCAGCTTTCAGGTCCAGGATGCTTTATGTGCAGCATGACAGTGCACAGCATGTTGATCTTCAAGTAGCCTAAAAAGAGGTCTCCCTCTTTAGGCTCTAGTGTCTGAGCAAGGATCAGGCACAGAAAAAAGAACATGGCACTTGTTTTCTTGAGGTTATGGTGCACTTCCTAATTTTGCTGCTGAACATTTCCAGCTCTTTCAGAAGATCTTTCCCCCCTCAGAGTAAAGATTTCAAAACTCTTCAAGAGAGTCAAAAAATCATAGAATGGTTTGGATTCAAAAAGGCTTAAAGATCATCTGGTTCTAACCATTCTTCCATGGGCAAAGGCACTTCCCACAAGACCAGGTTGCTCAAAGCCCAGTCCAGCCTGGCCTTGAACACTCCCAGGGATGGGGCATCCACAGCTTCTCTGGACAACCTGCTGCAGTGTCTCACCACCCTCACAGTAAAGAATTTCTTTCTAATATCTCATCTAAATCTTCCTTCTTCCAGTTTATAGCTGTTTCCCCCTTGTCCTATTTCAACACACCTCTACAAAGAGACTCTCCATTTTTCTTGCAGGCCCTTTTCAGGTAGCAGATATATCAAGTACTGGAGATATCTTCACTCAATTTATAGTTGCTTTTATAAGAATAACAAGGATATCTTGTTAGACTACATTCAGTACATCTTATATGTATAGAAAATATCCATAGTTTTTGTCTTGAGGCATTTACAGTTGCCATAAAACGCCCATTGAGACTCCTTGAGAGGTCTAGTTATAAAAGAGTTCAATTTCAAATAATATTAATTATTCAGTCACAAAATGAATAGTGCATTTCATAGCGCCAAAGTCACTTAAGCAACACTAACATATTTAGGAATACACATGCTCTTCACTCTCTGAGATAGCAGTACTTGAACTGTCACATTTTTATAACGCATCACAACAAAAAAATAGTGAGAACAGTCTTAAATTCCTTTCCTCAATCAGACAAAATATTGTAAGGCAGCTTTATGGCATGTCTCTTGAGGGATAAGGTTTGTAGCTATTAAAATGAAAAAGAGAGATTAAATATACCTCAGCTTAAATAGAATGCAAATTCCTACTCTCAGTTTCGGTCTTCTAAGGTAATTGTATCAAGTGTCAATCTGATCTCCAGGACACTACCTACAGCAGAAAGTGAGTGAAGAACTTGTGCTCTGTAGCAAATGGTATAACTATTCCAGTCTGCAAGCCTCGTCTTGAGTAGCTGATCTATGAGGAGGAACTTGTTCAGTATCAGTGAAAACAGAAACAATAAAAATTTATTAATTGCCACATTAAATGTGAATCTGATGAAACATTCAAGACAAAAAGGAGTTTGGCTATCTAAGGGTCATGGGTAGAGTTGGTAGAGCGGTAAGGGTAAGACTTCTTGACTTCTTCAGGTACATCGTGAGCCAACCCTGTGCAGGCAGCAGTGGTGCAGTGTAGCCCTTCAACTCTGAAGAGACCACTAATGCCTGCATTTGCCCCAGCATGAGCCATTAGCCCTGAAACCAGAAACACGGCCTCAAGAGTAGTTCACTTTATCTACAGCCTCAGAGACTGGAAATATGCAGAAATCCCCAAGAGAGCAATACTCTTCTTTTACTGCTTGAATTTAAATAAATCATACAGAAGTGACCTCTAATTTAGATGAAACTTGCTCCAACTTTGGCTGCCACAGAGAAGAGGTGCATGGGACATAAGCATGGCCCCAAATCACTTCAGAGTCATCTAAGCTGGTATGTAGCAAGAAGAACATCAGGCATAGTGGAAAGCATGAAGAAAACTACTTGTAAATATTCTCTATTTCCATTTGTTATGTGGAAGTGATACAAAATTACATGCTAAGGAATTGCCCTGATAAGGGAACTCCATAGGAGCTCCACATAAAATACTAGTTTTCAGTATTTCTTTTGTCTTCTGTATCTCCAGCAAATTACACTGTCAATGAGTTAATTGAGATCTGTATTTTTTGTCACTTACATCTATGACCACAGATTAGAAAGAGAGCTAGGATATTTGTGGGGTTTTGTTAGTTAAAGCTTGGGTCTCTTGATTATTTAGCCTTGTTCCCTTTTACTTGAGTAAATGAAATATCATTGCTAGATCCTGCCTCATCTCTTTGAGCCTTCCATGCCGTAATTCTTATTTTAATTATTTGTTAAGCATATTTGACTTTGGCTGAATCTTGTACAGATTTAGTTTATTGCATTTTAAAACAGAGGGAGACCTCAGCAAAAGAATCTGTCTCATTTCAATACAGTTTGGTTTTAAACATTTTACTTTTTCTGGACTTCAAGCAAAGGGGCAAAACAAACAAATTTCCCAACAGAAGTGGGAGGATGAAGGAGTCATTGAAGGAGTAAATTTGGGGGCTTATGGGAAAATTTAAGAAGGACTTGCTTTTGAGTTACAGGTAGGCAGAAGCAAAGACTAGTGCTAACTGCTGTCTTCATTGTTTGTCTTCAGAATGACTGTCAAAGACAAGTAAAAATAGACATATTTTTGTTTGAATTATGAACAAGTTGTTGGGGGCTGGGAAACTATTCTGGGAGGTATCAGTACAGTCTTTCCTACACATGTATCAGTGAGGCCTATTTGTGGATTAGATTTTAAAGCACTCCTAAGACGGAGGTATGTGATACATGGTGGAATTCATTCTGATTAGGACTGAAATACACACAACTGCCTTTGGAGTGGAACATCTCACCTTACTTAGAAAACACAGGGAATTATAATACTTTATTCCAAATCAAGCTTTGGGAAAATCTGTATGAAAAGTCCTTCATTTGTAAAAGCTCCACATTGCTTCTTACAATGAGTTACTCAACAAGTCCCTGTACAGGTACAAGATTTGCCAGAGTTGGGTTGATGGTTAGACTTGATGATCTGAACGGTCCCTTCCATCCTAGGTAATTATTACTATAATAATTACTGTTCATGTCCCAGTTCACTCTGCCCTGAGGCTCTACTGTTACCTCTATTCAAATGATCTGTCTGCCTCTGGAAGGCTCCTTTCCCACCTGGAGGCACCAGGGAGAGTGCAAATCCTCTGCTGTTCCTGCCGTCCCCTAGCAGGGACCACCCAGTGGGCAACAGGGTACTGCCCCTTCTTACAAAAACAAAGGAAGCAGAAAACTTGGGTTTCCAGTATCTAAAATGAGGTTATGTGCGCCAACTGTCTCAGGAATCACATTCTGAAGTATTATGTTACTGACCTTCCTGTCCTGATCTCTTCTCCATAATCACCCCTGTTAGTGAGTCCAATTACAATTCTTTTACCAATTTTGCCAGTTTCCAATGTCCTCTACGAAATGTATAAACAATGCTTACTATTTGCTAAATAATTCTTATATCTTGAAAATGTTAAGTTTTTTAAAGTCAACAGTCAGGGGGGTATTTTTTCATTTTGGATTTTTTTTTCTGAAAAAAAATTAAATACACAACTTCATAAAGCAGATGCTTGACCTGACTTGGAGTCCCTGCAGAATCACATGGAGATGTTGTCTGGTATGTGAAGGATTTTCACGGTACTCAGACAGTCAAGTGGGACACGGCATGACCAACAATTTCATGATCTCCTGGGGGCTCTCCATCAGTTACATGGAGAGGTGATGTTCCACATTAACATTCTCCCCATCTCCTTCCTCTATGGAAAAAGGATAGAAAAACCTTGTCCTGCAAGTTTTGCTCTGCAAAACTGCACTAGGCTGCACCTGCATTGTGCCCATCAGGCTGCTTCTGCTAGAAATAAGCTGACTTCTATTTCTGGAAACCAGGGAATGGAGACATATTATTCCTGTAAGTGGCAGGCATCACTCCAAACTCACTCCCAAATGGAAAGAAAAATCTAAAAGTCATGACAAAAAGATCAAAACAGAAAGTTGACACATCAATATTAAGTAGCAATGAACTTATTTTTAGTTTTCAGTCACTGGATGTTAAATTTTCTCCAGAGCCTCCCCATTATGGATAATCTGACACTTGTAGCTCTTCTTGCAGTGTCATGCAGCTGCTTGGAGAATGGGATATGCACCTCCAGTAAAATCAAAGCTTTCACTGAAGCGAGAATCATTTTTTCATAGCCAATGCCTGCACCTCTCTTTCTAACCTCTATAATTTACTACACAGGGGTAATGTGGTATGAGACTGACCCCACAACTAATGCAAAGAGCAGAGAAGAGCAGTCTTCCCGTTAAGCCTGAAGAGAAAATGAAGAAAAATGCCACAGCTCACAAGAGTGAAAGAAGAAATTAGGAGGTCACTTGCCTGCTTTTCATGTATATTTCAAAGGTCGCTTGTGGTCTCCCTCATGAATGATGTAAAGTTTATTTTAAACTCATGTCTTAATTACTGGCAATGGGCCAGAGCTGTAATCTGATGAGCCTGCACTCACTTGGTGGCTGGCTGCAAGCTTCTCCCCGTTTTATGCATTTTTGTTGAGGATTATGGCTCTCAGAAATGCTTGCTCACAGTAATTTGCACGTTATTATTAGTAAACTGTTAGACTGGAACACATTTTGTAGGACCAAAATAATCTTATTTCATTGCTTCTACATTTTGCTGGAAACAAAGGAGGTGAATTGACTCCAAAGTAATCACAGTAGACCTTGAATGCCTTCAACAGCATTAACTTGATCACGGTAACTGAAATTCATACTGAACAGGCTCTTGAAGATAGCTTTTTTTTTTTTGCCAGCTATGACATAAGTTGGTTTCTATTAGACTGAAGTCATCAATGGAAAAGGAAAAATGGAAACAAAGTTGCTGGGTATCAAGTGACAGATCTTACTGCAATGTCAGATAACAAAGCTGAGCTGACAGCTCAGCTCAATCAATCAGGTTAGAATTTGATGCAGGTATTGCCACACGGCCATCATTTGTTCCTACAGATGGTGGCACAACTGTTCATACAACCACTATCAAACAAGAATGGGAAACAATCTGGCTGAAAAACAGCTATGCAAAACTCTTACCACATTTTTTTTAAAAAAAAGGCATGTCATATTCTGTCCATCAGCTATTGCACAAGCACCACTATGAAAGTGAAACACCACAGCAACACCAGCAGCAATACTGCAGCCCAGATTTTACATTAACATGATTCTTAATAGATCAGGATATGAATTAATAGTACACATGCTATTGTACAAATTTATCCTGTGACTATTAGCCACCAAACAGATCCACTTTTCTCACATGTAGCACATTATCATCCTGACTAGCTCTCATTCTGCCTAATTTCCTCTTGCAATCTGCATACCTTCACTGGTTTAGTTGATAGACATTTCAACTTTCAGCATAAAAGGAGACACTGAAGAGCCTTGTTATAATAGGTTTGCAATATCTTTCAGAGCTTTCTGGATAAGATGTTTGACAAAAATGGAAATGCTTTCAGACAACAGGTCCTCAGTGGGTGTTTTATTTGAGATTGCCTATTATGAAATTTCTCCCAGCATGGCATTGCTGTCCATTAAAGAATTTGCAACATTAGTGCCTATCCACAGCTCAGTGCAATTCCAGTGATGACTGCTCTATTTATTCACTCCAGTATCTGTGAATTCTAAACAAACTACATACTGTGAACATTTGTATGAGAGCATCCCATTAAATTTAACATTTATTCAACTGCTCTGATTTGCATGCCGTTTTATTATGATTCCTCTGCTTTTACAATATATGGCTTCAGTTCTGTTTTTCTCATTTTTCATAAGTTGTTGTGACATATTAAGTATTTAGTTTCCATCTGCATCATTTAGAAAGGAACTTACAAATCTAGGCACACTGATTGGTAACTGAATAGAATCTAGTCTCTGTAATCACGAGCTTTTAACCAGATTTTAATACATCTTTGCAATCACAGAAAAATGGGCAACTAAACACATGTACATTTTGTGGCAAGTGTGTTTTTACAAACTGATGTATCAAGTGTGTAGTGTAATGTAAGGATTGTTACACGTGGAAAATAGTCAAAGCAAAGATGTTCTATGAAAATATAAAGATTTTTCCAACTGTGCTAACCATTTACTGGTGCTGATAAAAGCTTATTCAAATGAAAGATTTTAAATATACATGATATATCATAATACATTGATGCAAAATGCACAGCCTGAACTTTGGGCCCAAAATCCCCCCATCTGAACTCCAAATTTGGACTTGAGATTGAAATACAGAACTTTGACTGTGCATCCACTGAGAAGGTGCTAATCTAAACATACACTTTCTACACATTAAACACTGTGTTTCTTTTCTGGACAGTTCTCCAGAGGAACAGGAAAAATCTGCAAGAGCTTCTTAAGTTGGGGTAAGATTTGAGTGCATTTTTTGCTTTTGATAAAGCAGAAAATAAATCAAGAAATCTCTAAGTAAATGTAAAGAAATACCATTTCCCCTGCCTCAAATAACTCTCTCGTGTAGAACAAAAACTCCCCAAACTTCTACTATTCATGTCTGACCTTTCATTTTCCATTGCAAAATAAAAAGCATGGCAGAACACAATACCTAACTCAACAGAAGATGTACTTAGTGATGAATCAAAAGAATATAGTGGATAAAAGCCAAAAGGCAATTTTACAATTCCATTTGTTCTGACCATATGCCACGAAGATACACAGAATGTACTTGATAAAGGCTGTTTTCCTAAGAAATATTTATCACAGGAGATGTTTACCAAAAGAAATCAGTTATTTCTTGACCAAAGAGCAAGAGATGAAATTGTTTTCTGACCTTGTTTAAAGTCATGAGCAGTTTCCCAAAAGTGTCCCTGAAAAAATTACTGTTCAAAGGTCACAATGAACATTATCAACAGAAAACATCCCACCAAATCCTCTAGTTGACATCTTGACTTAACAGCATAGCTTTCCTGCTACTTTATCTCTCTATAAACTCAGAGACAAAGCCGCAAAAATATTTTCAGCACTTCTTCCACTTTTAGAAACATAACAGGCTTGAATTTAATTCTATTATTCATGATAGTCATGGCTATCAGACAGTGTCTGTCACAGATGGTAAACTGTGTCACGACATCATTCTAGCTATGCTGTTTTTCTAGTTCATATGCAAACTCAGCAGCAAGAAATACAGAAGACAAGGGACAAAAGAGCAGGAAGGGCATAGGGAAAGAAAATCCTCTCCTCTTCATCTAAAATGGGATGTGCAGACTAATCCTTCTCAATTTCAATTTGCAGCAAACACTGTGAGCCAAGATCTGACAGGAGAAGATTGACTGGTTCAATTGGTATCCTGACTGCAGGAAGTTGTACAAAGGCCACATGAAATAAACCGTCACAATTTCTTCTACAAACAGCATTTATCAGAGAAATATAAGTAAGTTAACAAAGATTAAAAAATAAAGTAGTTCCAAGCAATTGCACATGAAATAAAAAACAAAACAAAAGATTAAATGAAAAAAAAAGGACAGAAACAACTAGCTACTTAAAAAGAGACTAGGGAATTTAAAAACAATAATGAGATGAATTCATGAAGTGCTTGATACCTAGAGATCTTGAGGGCCTACTCAATCTCAATAAAAGGCAGGATTACAGGGCAGTAAACAAACTAAAATAATGGCAAATAGCTGGCAGGAAAAATTTCAGTATGGGTTGTGGAAATCTGGAGACCAAGAGATACACTCCAGCTGCAAAACCACATCATCATCATAGCATTGCAGCCACCATCTCCCCTAGCCAGTTTACAGTTAGGATGGCCACATCAGTCAGCAATATAGTCAGCTCTTCAGATTGCCATCTGCGCACAGCATAGCACAAGTAACAGCGTATTTCCACCAACACAGTGTGGGTGTATTCCCATTGAGCCAACACAAGGTAGGGCCACTATGGCCTCCAGCTATCTTGGCTGCTCAGTCCTTGGCCATTGCATCAGCACTGGCATATGAGCAATCACATCAGTTTAAGGAGCGGCTGAAGATGACAGCAGAAGCAACTGGTTTTCCTTGGAATCAGCTGCCTGAGTTGGCTCGCAGCTCCATGACGCTAATAGCAGCACTATCTCTAGGGAGGCACCAAAATGACAAGGCTGAGGTTAGAAGGGTGGAACTGTGGCAGATCTACATTGGCTTAAGGTGCCATGAAACTCAACCCACACCAACTAGCCTTCACTCAGATTGTGTCTACACCCATGTTACTAAGACCATAGCCATCTATATCCACAAGTCAGCAGTGCCATCAGGGATAGCAACCTCTTGCCTGTTGATTTCCTCCCAGCTCTTATTCCTTCTTTGTGCTGCCACAACCATCAAGATGATCAGATATACAATCTTCACAGAAAGACAGATACTGCCAATGTAAATTCCCTATCCTGTTTCACTGAGCAACTGCATAAAAACATGATGCAGCAGACACTGAAGGTTGGGCAGGCCTTTTGGCAGTAATTCTGATTCAAGCCATTTTAAAATTTATGCAAACCTACGACCTATCTATGACACATGCTTACAAATCTGGAAGGAATTATAACTTACCTAGACAGAAAGTAGAGAAATACTTCCTAATCAGACTAGAACGTATTCCCAAAAAAAAAAAAAAAATTACATGTCTTAATGAAGCTGCATCCTCTAACAATTTGTTCCACTGACTGTCTTTCAGTGAAAAAAAAAAATAAAAAAAAGTGCTGGCTATTTGCCACTTTTAAGCACTGGACCTTGCAATATATTTGCTGGACTGCAGGTTCTGTCCTTCAAGACAAATTTCAGCAAGTCACTCTCCAATCTTCCCTTTATCCTCTTACTCATCTCATTATAGGACTTATTTTCCAATTTTATCACCAGTTCCATCATTTCTCCCTAATCTTCTCCAATTTAACAAAATTATTTCTCAACTGAGGAAGCCAGAATTGAAAACATTATTGCTACAGTCCTTGTTCCAGAACCCAGAAATTAAGGTTAAATGTCCTTTTTATAGTGACATTATACATTTACCATTACATTAAGGTAAAATGCTCACCAAATAGCCACCATGAAGCTCAACTATTTTTCAGAAGTGCTTCAAGAGAAGTCTGCATTAAGAGAAGTCTCTTAATGTGGCTTTAAGAGAAAGTCTTAATGTGGCTTTGCTTATTCTATTCCTTCCTTGACATAACAGCTTTACATTTGATTTATTGAAAGAACAGTGTCTCTCTCTCTCTGTCTTAATGGAATGAAACAGGTGAAGGAAATGGCTGATCGCTCATGTGCTTTGAGGTGTTCCAGTAACCATCCATCCTGAAATCCCACTACTGTAAGAACATAGGACTAGACCATCTAGACCAGCGATGACACACCTAGAAGTAGGTGTTTCAAAGAATGGTGACACTACCAAGAGTGAAGTAATCTTTTCCATGATTTTGCCTTATCTGTAAACTCAGATTGAGCCCTCACATATTCCATGACTCAGTTAAGATGATGTTGCTATGATACTTTTGTATCCCTATATGTTCACATCTAAGTTCTCAGTCTTGGAATCTAGTCTAGGGTCATTCCATCCCTTTCAGTCAGTCCCTGTGCAGTAAGTTCCCCACTTTAGTTACATCTTGTGTATAAAAGCATTTACTGTCTTTTTTTTCTGGATCCTACCTTTTCATTTCACTTTCTCTTGTACCAAGAGATAGACTGGCTCTGCTTCTCTAGAATTCCTGTTTTCACATGGGAGCTCTTCAGCACAGCTCTGCTAATAACACCAGCCTATGCTTGCACTTTTGTGACTTTTGACAAGACACATAGTGTTGCCATCCCAAGATACAATGTCTTTCCAGCACATGGCTGAGAAAATCACATAATAAGATTTTAAAATTGGTCTGAAGATGCAAAGGAGTATTTTTTATAATATTGAAAAATTACTGACCCTGTAAGTATTTCTAACATGTCAGCTTTCACTATTTTTAGCTTATTTTGGCTAAAATCATTGTGAGTTATGTTCACATAAGTAGACACGGCATTAATTTCCACTATGTAAACTTTGATGTGCTGGGTTCAATGCAGCTCTCAACAGTTGAAATCATCAATAGCAAAGCTTACAAAATTGCAACGAGTGGAAAGCTGAAAGGAGAAGTCAAAAATCCATTATCAGGAAGTCAGTAGGAACATCATGCAACTCACCAAATAAGCGCTGATGGAAGAGAAATTTCCCAGCGATCAGCCCTGTGAGAATGGCAAGCAGCCACAGAAGCACCTTCAAAAATCTCCAGCCTCCTCCTTCAGGGTATTTGTTTGTCACAAAGGAGAAACAATTACCAACAACAATAACATTGGCTTCTGTCTGACTATGAGATACTGGGTCCTCAGCAAATATCAGGAAGTTAAAGAAGATCACTAAGTAAGCCACTACTAAGCGAGACCACGGGTGCTGGAAGTAGTAGCGGAAGTCCTTTTCCATCCTCAGACACTGCAGAAGTGTTTTTTGCCTGTATGTAAAGACACAAATGCACAATGTTATCTATATACATACAGAATGCATCGGGATTAGGAGATACCTGCACATTCCAAAAATCAAATCACTGTAACCTTCTCATCACTCATTTTTAACACTTCAGACTCGACTAATGAAAATTTCATTCAAAAGATGCTGATAGATACAGGTAGAGAAAAATCGAAATTTCTGTCCATTCCAATGCAAAAGCAATATGCATATATATGTTTTAGCACAGGATTTTCAGTCTCAAGCATTTCTATGTTATCCCTTTAAAGTTACAGCTCCATAATGTTCTTACAGCATGTAAGAACATATCCAGCGACATGGAACTCGGAGCGCATTCCAAGCTACACTCCAAAAAATTACAACTCAGACTTCACAAATATTCAGGCTAAGCCTAAATTGTATCTTTCTCATTAAAAGAGAAGGAAGGGGAAAAAGTTCATAAGATCAGCGAGTTCTTCCAGTACTTCATGTCTTGGAAGCTGACAAAGTGTATCATCAGAAAGTTGTCTTTATATGATGGAAAGCCATGATGGAAAAGTTGCTAGAAACAATCCCTGTAGTTCAGGCAAGACTGTGGAAATCTTTTCACTGACTTTAGGGAGAACGCCTATAATTAATCATATTTTCAAGGACAGAAAATAAGGGTTCCCTTGAGCACAGACTATTTTGTACCAATATTAAAAATTATGAAGTACAGCTATGGAAAAATGCAAATGAGTATGGTGAACATTTCAGTTGCTTGCCATTAGGCTTATTTTTTTTATGCATAACAAATTAGTTGATTCATCCTGTTGAACCACATTGTATGCACAAAGATACAAGGCCTTTGTGTTGTGGAACAGCACACTTATTCAAGGGACATCCAATGTAGGAAGAAAAGAAAAAAAGAGTATCTTGTTTATTACAGCATGATCCTTGAAGGATACAATGTACTTCACTGAACAGTACAGATTTTTGCAAATGTCATATGCCCTGCAGGAAAAAAACAAACCAAAACAACAAAACAAACCCAAGCTGCTGCTAAAGACCTAAAAATCTCCAATTACTCATCCCTTCTTGGGCTTCTAAGTATCACTTTCCAAACTTACATACAGCTTGAATTACAATGTCTCCCTTTACACAGTCTCTTCAAAAACATTTAACTCTGTAATCTGATCTACCGATGTAAAATTATAATTTTTGTACCATTAAATCAAAAATATGAAAGAACTCTTAGCAGATTCAGATAACACATTCAGTAAATAATGAAAATTAATAATGTCCCACTATGCACAAATTACATATGAACAAGAAAATTAAAAAAAAAAAAGAAAGAAACCGAAACATGCTGGTGTTTAAAAGTTGGCAGAAAGAAGTGTCAGTCCTTTGAAAACTTTATGCATAAAGTGATTTAAAGCAAGTGTACTTGGTCATTGGTCATTAGAGCAGAACAAGACTTCAGATCCATCAGGATGCCAAAAGCTATTTTATGTTCTCCTTTCTTCCTGCTCACGGAAAGAAAAGTTTTGGTATTTCTTTACGTGTATGAACCAACCTCAATTCCGGAGGGGGTTGGAGATAAACTGCTCTGTGTCTTGATGTTGTCGGCAGCAGCCGGATACCCAGGAGTTCTCAGTCACCCAACCCAAGGCGCAGCTTCCCGGGAAGCGTTCAAAGCCTGAAGCAGCCAACGTTTGTAACGGCCGCGGTACTAAACCCTGTGAACAAAACCCGTGCTCTTCACCATCCCAGCGTCAAAAATTAGGGTGCCGAGGATGCCCATCGCAACCTGTTCAAGCCGCCCACTTCTCCTTGCCCCTCCTCGGTGCAGTCCTGGGGACCCACTGCCACGTCAACCCCCGCAAGCGCCCCGCCGGGCAGGGGCAGGCGGGTGCCCGCAACACCGCCGGCCCGGGGCGGCCCTCCCGCCGCTCGCCGCACTCACCGCCACGGGGGGATCCGGCGCCGCGGGCGCAGTGCTGCTACGGCGAGGCTCCGCGCCTGCCGCGATGCGGTTCTGGGCAGTTAACGACCCCACTTCGCACCGGCAGCTCCCTGTCCCC
>VZTY01004634.1:66139-80695 GCA_013400935.1 Turnix velox
GACGGGCGAGCGGCGGGGGAGGGAGCACGGCCGCGTCGGCCCCGGCAGTGCCGCAGCCGCCGTGGTGGCAACGGGCGGCGCCGCTGCGGCAGGGTCCCCTCAGTCCCCGCCGGTCCCTTGCCTGTCCCCTCCTACGGAGCCGGGCCAGCAAGGAGCTGAAAGGTGCGCGTTATACCCGCTGGGAAATGGTGGGATGGAAGCCACGGTGGGGCTTATCCGGAACGAAACCGGAGTGACGCTCGATTCCCTCCGGTTAGACTTCAGTATTGCTGTAGAAAATCACAATTAGGGGTCATACCTGGAGGCCTGTTACCCCGGTGCAAAAGCACAGGGTTGTAAGTAACATCCTACTTGCACCGGGGAAGATTTTGGGAAACCCTCACGTTCAGGAGAGGAGGGAGGTCTGCTGTGCTTATAGGGGAGGGGGCTCTCGTGGAGCCACGGACAGATCCCCAGGTGCACCCACGGTCAGTGGTGTCACCGTGTGGGGGCCAAACACCTCCGCGCAGGCTGACAGAGCCGTTGACATTGCACTTCGGTTGAATTGTCAACCCAAAGGTTATTGTGCACTGTGTGGTCCCTTGAGCCAGTGTGCTGGTACTGCTGACAGTCCAGCAAAACCTCCACAGCATGCTCTTGGCTTTGCATTACAACTGGCTCATAACACTGTTCATTACCACGTCACTGCTGGAGGCAGGGAAACCCCCCCCTCAAGTAGCTGGATATAGCCTCAGTGTATTGTTGTGAAAATTATGTAACTCCACGGGAGCAGGAAACTAAAACACAACATCAAATTTAAAACATAGCTATGTGTTTGGCTGCTTTAGGCCAAGGTGTGGAGGAATGTATTTGATGTCCACTGGGGAATGTGGAAAGTGAAGTCATGTTGTGAAAAACCAGCACAACCAGAAGAAGCAGTGGAGGAAGGCTGATGAATCCATTCTGTAAGAATTGTGTAATGAAGTTGTGTGACATTATCACCTTCCTCGGTTGAATAAACTGTGAGACCCTCAGTTGCACACAGAAAGATGCAATGATAGGTATCTAGCACCAATCTCTTCAAGCTGCCTCTGCAGTAAACAGAAATTTTAAACATTCAGAGATGAAAAATCATCATTTGCAATGAGAGAGTATAGAAATACAGCATACAGCTGTGTTTCATGCAACACTTCTATGTGCACTGTCACGCTCACAGAACCCAGCCTCCTCCTGCTCAACAAATGAGAATCCACAGAGGAGGCAGCACCCATCACTAAATAGATCCCACTCTTCATGCACCTACATGCTAAAAGAGATTTCTCTGCAGCTTAGATGGAAACTCATGCTACAGTTTCAGAGAGTTTGGAAACATTTTTTTTGTGTAATAAATTCATGAGTAAGTTTTCAAGACCCTAAATCAAGTGAAAATCATCTACTTTTCTATTGAAGCAATCGAAAGCTTGTGTATCATATACCTCCTCCAAATTTCATGTTGCAATTCCTTTGCATGTGAAAACGAGAATTTTTCCAAAAAGTGCAATATTTCACTCAAGAACGTACATTAAAGAAACAAAATGGACAACTCGTATTCTTCATTTAACCAAGCAATCAAGATTTAGTTGATGGCATAGATTTGCAGAAATTAGCAAATAACCTGAGCAGACAAGACTAACCAGGCCCACTCACTAAAACCCAGGAATTGTCAACAGTAGCAGGATATAAACACTTATCTGCTAAATTGTTGGAAAGTGAACAGGTCAGCAGTAAAACCAGTAAGATGAACCTAAAAAGCAGGTTGAATCAGGACACTGAGTCATCTAGAAATGTTAGTTTCAACACCTGTGAATGAAACTTTTATCAGCATTCCTATTACCAAACAGCACTTGTGAAAAGGCTGTTGATTTGCACCTGGTTTGCTGCAGAGAGCTGTGAGGATTGAACTAACTGTATTTCTATCTTACTGCACCAATCTCTGTAGTGTCTGTATCAATTTCTGTAGTCATTTTACACTCAGATACAAGGCATCAGCCTTCTGCACATTGGTCTGGAACTGGAAAGTGCTCTTCCAAGGCTCAGACAACTCTGTCTGGTACAGGAACACAACACTGAGCCACAGCATGTTCCAAGATAATGACACTGTACTGAGAGACAAGTTTCTTTGCTTTTTTATGCCAAAGTGCTAGTTTTGTTAGCAGATGACAGGGCTGCAGATCCAAACTAAAAAGATACATGGAATCACTCTACTCAAAAAAACAAAATAAAAAGAAAATTAAATTCATTATAAAATCCTGCATAACCAGGACTGAAAGGTAACTCTGGAGATGGAAAAAAATTATGTACCTTTATTGGAGAAAGCTCTCTGATATCTCATGTTGTCTGTACAGACTATGTCCTTGTCTGGTTGATACACAAAACCATGGGTCAGTTACCACTCATGAAATCTCTCAATATCACATCATAGCTGATACTCAAAGGGACTTCTGGAGATCCTCTAGTCCAGCCCTGTACTCAGAGCAGGTTTGAGCATCTCTAGGGCTGGAGGTTCCACAACCTCTCTTGGCAACCTGTTCAGACACCCTCACAATAAAAATCACAGAATGCAGCTGTTAAGAGGCCTTCAAAGGTCATATAGTTCAATACCCCTGCAGTGAGCAGGGACATCTTACACTACATCAGGTTGCTCAGAGTCTCATCAAGCCTGGCCTTGAATGCCTCTAGGAATGTAGCCTCCATCACCAATCTGGCCAACCTGTTCCGATGTCTCACCACCTTCATGGTGAGGAACTTCCTGTATTACACTTTGTGTCCACTCACTAGACATCGCTGCCTTCACCTTTGCTCTTGCTATCAGGCATTTAGATACATGGATAAGATCTTCTCCCTTGAGCCTCCTCAAGGTTAAACAGTACCATCTCTCTCAGCCTATCGTCCCACTCCTTTCATCTGTGTTTAAAGAAATGCCTCTTCCTTGGCTTGCTGCTTGGAAAAAGTACACCACTGCCTCAAAACTCAAAACTCAATTCAGGGATTGTGTTCCTAATGTATTTTTCCTCCATTCCACTGTTGCATGTTGAGCCTGGCAAGCAAGGAAGTACCCACACAGATGCTGGCTCACTCCTCCTGCCTTATGGACTGAGATGAAGATGGCTTAGTAAGTGAAGAAAAGGAATTAATAACATGTAGTAAGTATTAATAAAAAGAAAAGTAATACTAATGAAACAACACACCAAGATCCACAAGCAGCTCAACTGATGGCTGGTCAGCTGCTGACAGCCAGTTTTGCAGCCAGCCATCACCCATTCTTTTCCTTTATCCAGTGTTACTGCTGAGCATGATGTCATATGGCATGGAACATGCCTTTAGTTAGTTTGGGTCAGTTGTTCCTGCACTATCCCCTCACAATTTCTTGTCTGTCTGAAGCCCACTCACTGGCAGGAGTGTGGGCAGAGTGGAAAAGAGATACAGCCTTGATCTTGTGCCAGCTCTGCTCAGCAATAGCCAAAACACTACAGTGTTTTCAATGCTGTTTAGCCACAAATCCAAAACACGGCACAACGTTGCTGCTATGAAGAAAATTAACTTAATCCCAAACCAGACCCAGTACACCTGGAATACAGCCTTGGAACACAAGATTACCCCCAATCCCATCTCAGCTATGTAAGATCTATTCATTATCTGCATTCACATCCTGTTTCTTTGGTCTAAGAGAGGAGAAAGCAGCAAACTAAAACATGAAACAAAGGAGAAAAAATAGAAGCTGATAATGGTGTGTAACTAAAGAGTTAAATAAGGATTTAAAAAGTAAAAAAATATCCCATGGAAAGTAAAAATATTAAGTTAATTGAAGACAATGACATTTCAAATACAAGTGCAGCTTTTCTACCAGATATAAAATATAGAGTTGTCTGAAAGAATGTGGAACAGCAGCAATGTTTCTATTGTGTAACTGGAAAACATAAACAGTGCTTTCACATTATGTAACATTGAAACACTTTCCATTAAATCAATAATATGGGAGGACAGTTAAACATCAGCAACTTAAATTAAATATTTATTTTTAAATTGCAGGTCAAGGAATTATTAGAAAAATAAATGAAAGAAGTTATAGGCAGTAATGTTAATAATTTAATTTGTTCCCTAACAACTTTGAGTTGTTCCCTAACAACGCTGAGGACTTTTTGGTGTCAACAGAAGAAGCTATGTTGTAACAATGTTTAAAGGGTAAACAGGCTAACCTACTTAATTACAGGCTTTTCAGTCTGACAGCAAGCATGGGCAAAAATATGGGAAAGGCAGGTTCAGGCCTCAATTAATGGAAGAAGTGAAAGGAAGAAGAACCGGAATAACCAAATGGAAGAGTGCGGCAGAGACTGTGGAGCCATGCAATCCCCCCCTCCACACATGCTCACTGTAAGTCAGAATAGTTGCCAGATTTAATGGTTATTTTCAGCCTAACTGGTGCCTTTCTATCTGCATAAAAAATCAGTGGGATTGAGTGCACCCTCAGCAAGTTTGCAGATGACACCAAGCTCTGTGGTGCAGTTGATACACCTGAAGGAAGGGATGCCAGCCAGAAGGACCTTGACAGACTTGAGAGGTGGGCCCATGCCAACCTCATGAAGTTCAACAAGGACAAGTGCAAGGTCCTGCACCTGGGTCAAAGCAATCCCAAGCACAGATACAGGCTGGGTGGAGAGTGGCTTGAGTGCAGCTCTGAAGAAAAAGACTTGGGTGTGTCAGTTGACGACAAACTCAACATGAGCCAGCAGTGTGCACTCGCAGCCAAGAAGGCCAACCAAATCCTGGGTTGCATCAAGAGGAGTGTGACCAGCAGGTCCAGAGAGGTGACTTTGCCCCTCTGCTCGGCACTGGTGAGACCCCACCTGGAGTACTGCATCCAGTTCTGGAGCCCTCAACACAAGAAGGACATTGAGCTTTAGGAGCGGGTCCAGAGGACGGCCACGAAGATGGTCAAAGGGCTGGAGCAACTGCCCTATGAAGACAGGCNGTTGCCCAGAGAGGTTGTGGATGCCCCCTCTCTGGAGGTGTTCAAGACCAGGCTGGACAAGGCACTGAGCAGCCTGATCTAGTGGGAGGTGTCTCTGCCTATGGCAGGGGGGTTGGAACTCAATGATCTTTAAGGTCCCTTCCAACCCAAACTATTCTATGATTCTATGATTCTTCTAATGCCACTTTAGGATATAATGTATTTGTCTGGTCAGGTCAATGTCAATATATTTATATATCTGAACTACTCAAGGAATTTATGTGATAAGGTACCTACTAACATTTCAATGATAGAACAAGACTGACACAAAATTAACATCATATGCAATGTACAGATGAACTGATAGGCTTCCAAGTCATGAAAAAGGGACTTATTCTGGTTTTATTTAACATTTTTTGTCAACAGAAGATGAAAGAGATTGCAAATTACCTAATATGAGGGCAACTAAAAATAATGGCAAAAGGACATATTTCTGACACTAAACCTCTGGATTCTTTGACTTGCTATATCAAATATTTCAAAACAAATGTAAATATGAATAGGATCAATTTATACCTGATATTTCTTTAAGGCAGAAAAAAAAAGGAGAAGGAAAGGAGAATAAAAGGGCTCATATACAGATTTTCACAAACAAATGATGCTCTAGCTAAAAATGGTAGTGGAATCTGGGATTAGTATATATATTTTGCCCTTTGTCAAGCAAGTTTTACATCACCAAGATGAAGTTAATGAATGGTTTCAAAAATAAGACACTGAGCAGAATTTAATATATATATCTAATTTTGCAATTGCAGTGGCACTTGGGACAAAAAGGAGTAGGACAAAAAACAGAAGGTCAGTTCTGGAGCTAAATGTTACAAGGTTAAGGTAGAAGCTGTTCCAGAAGTTTTTAAGATGCTAGTCAAATGATATAACTTACACTTGTATGAAGTACTTCTGCTCATCCAGAACAGATTTACCTCAAGTAAGCATGACTCTGCTTCAAATAATCCATAGGAATTTCAAACAGACAGACAGCACACACCATGCCTACATAAAATCATTAAAGAACTATCTAGTGAGGTGAATTCGTACCACTAATCAACTGCCTTTTAAGTGCATCATTTGGCCATATGGATGCTTTCAACTAATATAGCAACTACATGTGACTTCTCTATGTGGAAAAGAAAGGAACAATTGGCTTGCACCTACTTTGATAGTTGCAAAGTGGCAGGATAGACGCAAAGATCCAGGATTAGAGAAAACACAAATTAAGACATAGTTCAAACTTCCACAGATACTGCTTAGACCACACTGTCCTAAAGAAGACTCCATGGCAAAAGAAGACTTCAAAAAGGTAGAAATAAAGCTGGAAGACAACATGTCAAGTGACAGCAAGTGATAACATCTTTGAGAAAGGAAAATATGCTCTAATGTTGCTGAACTCTAGTAAGAAAAATACATCTGATGTTTTGTTTAGAAAAAGGTTTAAATTCTTTTATAAAGTAGGCTACATATTATTTTTTGACAGGAAGATAATTCAAATTTTGTTGGTTTATTCAATACTAAAGAAAACTATAATTACAAAATAATGAGGGGCTTTTTCTTAATCTCATGTGGAAAAGCATAGGATGAAAAGTTCTGTGTATTCAACTGCAGTTCCTCACGATGCTCTTCCAAAGTGCAATGGACAACTGTACTTTGTAAGACTTCAGTATAATACATTGCTGATGTGGAAAAGAAGTATGAAGACTTTACTGTGTCATCATATAAATTCCTATGTCTATTAGAACAAAACAGGTGTAAACCAACATAAAAATTTTACACTTTAACAAAAGTACAGCTATTAAACTGAAGCATGGCATGATTATTCCGACAGTTAAGTGACTTTCTTTTCAAATCTTTGCACACCTGACATTGGAGTACATTGTCTCCTTTTGGAGACTGAGAGCTGACTATGCACTCTCAGATACAGACTGCATCAGGGGAAGAGAAATACAGCCTGGCTAGGAAGCACTGTGAGATCCTGGCTGCTGTGCTGTGTGTCATGACACCAGGCTGTGACAAAACAGACCCTGCACCAAGCTGAGTAGCAAATCCAACCTTGCTTTAGCAGACACACAGAGGAGTTCAAAGCAGGGCTTATCCAAACAGGGGATCAAACCCCAGGAACACAACTGAGCAAGGTTTGTGAACAGCTTCAATGTGATTGTCCGAAGGGTAGCACTCAGTGAATCAGAACTACAGTCTCACTGGAAATAATCAAATGTACCAATATTAAACATGAAAAAGCTAATCATAGACCAAAGATAATTAGTAAGAGAATCATAGACACACTGCTATGCCTAGAGAATGGATGGATTTTCATTGTCAAGTTTTTAGTGCTGGATGAGTGATGAGAAGAATAAACTTTGTGACCTTTCTTTAAAGCTTCTTCTCATTGTATATAGAGATATGCAGTATCTTTATGCACATAGACAATTTTTCAGTGGACAAGGAATAGCCTGCGACAAATGCCTATTATAGCTCACCCTAATGTACTGTGAAAAAGCAGTTACTAAAAAAAAAAAATTACAGTGATAAATGTAATAATTTATTTAGCAGATGAAAATCCATTGAAAATTATCAAGAACTTTGAATAAGTGCCCGAGAGAACAAGCAAGAATGTACACCAGGGTCAAAATATCCTTTCTTTATTGATCCTCTCTCTTAAAAGAAGCACAGTAAGAACACTGTAAAATCTTTTGGTACTAAAATGAAGCACTGGAGCCCTTCAGTTTATGCTGAGACAGAATACATCTGTGTTTGTGTGTGCCTGGGAGGGTTCTAGTCTGCTGGAAACTAAATGCAAGGAGCTGAGTACTGATAGAGCAGAGTTAAATGCTGGAAGGGAACAATGCACCTAACTTCCACTGCAAGTCTTTCTTCTACTCTTCTTCCACATTCCTCTCCATTTAAATAGTAAGTACTGCAGAGTAAGGATTTATAGTGGAGCTTTATTCTGTCATCTCAGAATGCTTCCTGCAAATAATTAGTAATAAAATTGCTGTTTGGTCTCATGGGGCCTTTTGGGACAAAACTTGCCATGTTTTCATCCAACTATTTTTCAACAGTAATTTATGGTTAGGAATTAGGTGTCACTTGTGAGTAACTCAAGAGAAAAACCTTTCTGGTTTAATTCCTTTCCCATAAGTGGGACACCATGAGTAAGAGGAATCCTGTGTCCAACCCTCCCATTCTTTCACCGGAGCTTCAACATCTCTCAGAAGTTCCAAGCTGTCCTCAGGATGCCAACACCAAAAAGTGAAGTTATCTAACAACCGTTTGAATCTTTTCTAAATTTCTTTGTAAATTTTCATAAGACCATAAAGCAGGAATGAAAAGCATACTAGGAGCCATTAGAAGGAACCTGAATTTTGATGGACAAGCAATTGGTTGGATGATTGCATCCGGAGAGTAGTGGTCAACAGCTCAGTGTCCGTGTGGAGATCAGTGATGAGTGGAGTCTCTTAGGGGTCCAGACTGGGACAAGAACAGTTTAATATCCTCATCAATGACACAAACAATGAGTTCATCCTCAACAAGTCTGCAGATGACATCAAGCTGAATGGTGCAGCTGACAGACTTGAGGGACAGGATGCCATCCAGAGAGACATGGACTGGCTCAAGAAGTGGGCCCATGTGAACCACATGATGTTCAAGATGCCAAGTGCTCCTGGATTGGGATAACTTCTGATATGAGTATGTTTTAAGGGATAAAGACATTGAGAACAGTCCTGTGGAGAAAGATTTGCGGGATAGTGGTGGATGTAAAAGCTGGGCATGAGATGACAAGTTGTGTTCATAGACCAGAAAACCAAATATATCCTAGGCTGTGGCCAGCAGGTTGAGGGAGGTGATTGTGCACCTCTGCTCTGCTCTGGTGAGACTCCACCTGGAGTACTGCATCAAGCTCTGGAGTCTCCAACATAAGAAGCACATGGACCTTTTGGAGCAGATCCAGAGGAGGGCCACAGAAATGACCAGAGGAATGGAATATCTCTTTTGTGAGGAAAGGCTAAGAGAGCTGAGAGTGTTCAGACTGGAGAAAAGAAGACTCCTTGATGCCCTTCAATACTTAAAGAAGGCTTTTAAGAAAAATGACAACAGACTTTTTAGCAGAGCCTGTTGTGATAGGACAAGAGGTAATGGTTTTAAACTAAAGGAATGTATATTCAGGCTTGATATAAGGAATAAATGTTTTACTGTAAGAGTGATGAAATTCTGGAACAGGTTGCTCAGAGAGGTGGTAAATGCATCATCCCTGGAAATGCTCATGATCAGATTAGACAGAGCACTGAGCAATGTGATCTAGTTGAAGATGTCCTTGCTCAATCCAGGAAGGTTACACTAGGTGACCTTTGAAGGTTGCTTCCAATCCTAACTAATCTAGGATTCTAAGTTTTTATTAGATCTAATGTTCACAGACATATATGCCATGCAGTAACATGGCATCTCAGAAAGGGCAAGTAAAATTTCAAAGAAAATATAAGAGAAAACAGTGAAATTTCTAAATATTGATAATCTTAGGCTACAAGGTGAACAGTCTTAGCAAGGCCCAGAGGCCCTGCAACATTCTAATTAAGACAGGAAGGGATTTAGGACTTTGTGTCGTCAACAGGGAGTGGAAACAATACCTTGTCCAGAATCACATTTGTTTCATCTGGCACTTGTTTGTACTAACTGTACCTAATAAGACAGGAAACATCATCACTATAGTGATGGAAAACAAGATAAACAATTGCACCTAATCAGCATAGCACTGGTGTTTCAGCTGATAGCATTTCACTATGACTCAACGCACTCATTGAAAGTAAATAGTAAAATAAAGTGAAAGTGGGTATGAAAGGAATGTTGCCTGGCATCCTTGTTGGTATTCACAAGGAAAGTTACTGTATCCATGCCTGTGCTACACCCGTGTATCATCCCAGATCATCTGCCATTCAAAGCAGTCCATGTATATACCCTACTAGCAGAACCTTGTCTGTACTGAAGTCAGTGAAAAAATTCTTAGTGATTTCAGCAGGATTATGATATTCCCCATGTAATGTTAGGAAAAATAGAAGGATAATATCTATTTTTTGTATTAATGTGCTTATACCTAATCATTGTATTTGCCTTGTTATTACCTTTTACGTTATTGTAATAAGAGGAACATTTGAGTGAGGAATTTTTTAGAAAACAGCTGCTTTCCAGAGTACTCATAATTACCTACCAGGTCATTACATCATGCAAACTATGAATACTGATCTATTCTCAGACAAAACTACTGGCCAGACGAGCCACCCATCTGCAGGAGGTAACTGCTAGTCTTGGCAGATAAGATCTGCTCTAAATCCAGGCAGTATTGTGTTTGGTGGCTCTCTGCCAGAACTCTCCAGCTTTCTAAAAGGGGTCCTTCTACAGTCACCATGTGCTGCGCTGTCAGTAGGATCACCCAAATGGGACTGAAACTTTCTTTCTGATGAAGAAATAGCTACCAAATCAAATAAAGCAGGAGGAGTGGTAATGATGTGAAAAGGTGAAAGTAGAAGCTTCTGAAATATATCCAGTCTCTTAAAGAAAAAGGGCATTGGAGTTTTCTAGATTGATATCTAGAGGAAGGTTTCACATGAATGCAAGCAGAAGCTTATGCTTGTCTTGGAGTTTTTTCCAATGCAGGATATTAATTTTTAAGACAAAAGTTCTTTAAGTAGAGCTCCTTCTTGGTAACCCAAAGAGTTCACTCCAATTGAAATAAGCTAATAACATGGGCCCAGTCACTGTTTTGTTATCATATTTGATCTGGGCTTGTTTTCTGTGCAGTCTTTCCCTACAATCCAGTCAAATTTTATAACCTGGAATTTATGGTCAGGCATATGACAGTCTGGGAAGAAAACACACATGCTCTAACTTAGTCCTGATAGCTTAAAACAGAAACTGCGACTTAAAAATATATTCCAAAGTTTCAAGGGATTTATTGAAGTCTTCATGAAGTTTTCTTTCTTTCTTTGACCCAAGAATAGCTTTGAATATCATGACAGATGATCCCTAAAAAGCTCTTGTGCACTCTATACACAGGAGTACTTCTTGGAACTTGTCATCAATAACTGGCAAAGCAAATAGGTTTTAAGTAATTTTCCCACTGGACAGAAAAGGCAAAACTAAGAGCCACAGAGATACCCATCATAATATTTAATGCACTTCAGAAATGCATTTAAAAAACAAAACATGGAAGCAGAACAGAAAATCTGAAAAAGTGGTTGAAAGGACAACTGGGTCACAAATCATTCAGCATAATGATTTTGTATTTACATATTACTTAATTACAATATTAGGAAAAGTATATGAAAGAACAAACAACATTTGAGAAATTTCATAATTTAAAAATAAAAAGACCACAAAACAGTTTTTTCAGTCACACTGACTCTTTAGCTGTGCATAGAGTATAAAGAGATGCCATCTCTAGCATCTAGCTACAGATTTATCAGACCAGAATAAGAGTGAAAACTGGACAAAGATATCAGCAAACCATATTCAGAGTCAACTCTTTAATAATGTGTAGAAGCACATGACAGAACAGAAAGATGTAAGAAATATGGGAATTCCCATTAACTGAGCTTTATTCAATTTTTTCACAGGACATTAACTTCCTCTTGTCAAAGCATATCAACACATGACAAGAACTGGTTGTCTCTGACTTTAGGACAGCAAAATGTATTGCTGTAACTAAGTTTTTGTCTAGGATTGTGCTTAGGAAAAACCCAGTACCTCAAACTTAGCTATCTACCAAATTGGAATTTAGTTTAAAATACTTGTCTGTCTTGCCACCCACAAATAACACCTACCGTGTCAGCTGTTTAAGCAGCCAGAAAGAAAAGCCACTCAGATTATGAATACTGAGAGTGGAGAGTTAAATGGCTTATTTGCTCATTTATGAGAAATGAACAAAAATACCTCAGAGCATAAAGAAATTAAGATCTGTAAAGACTTACTGATAAAATGTGTGCTGTCTCCATTGTAGTTAAAAAACACTTGCTCCAGTGGCAAGAAAGTAATGACTTCCTATAGCAATACTTCTTAATAGCAGACTATCCATAAGCTCTAGCCATCACAAAAAAATACCTTTTCATTAGACTTGAACATACTGTGTTGTTTTTTTAAAGCTACATACGCTGAGACTTAGAAACAGGTAACACTAGCCCAGAAATCCAAGGTCTATATTGCTGGGAACACCTTTCACACATGTTATAAAGAAACACGACTTTAGAAGTCGTGTGATTTCTAATTTCTTTGTTTAACTACCTATCAGTGTATGGGAATGGAGATTACTAGATGCAAACAGAGTTGAAGAAATCAAGATTTTGTGTATTTCCAAAGGTAGTAGTTGATATTCTTTCTTATTTTATATGAAAGAAAATTAATCTTGCTGATGAACTAACTCCCCAATACTATGTTATGAAAATATGATTAATTTTGAAGAACATGCTGATGGGAGAAAAAATAATCTAAGATGAAACTTTGAAGAGTGTCAGGATAGGGAGGTCCACAGCAAGAAAATGAAGTTGTCATATTGCCCACTAAAAAGGTTTTCACTCTTCAGCTATGGAAATGTGTTTAGTGTTGGAAGTGTCACCTCAAGATAGTTATGGACTGCAGTAATAAAAGCTGTATGTAAAAAAATAGGTGCAGTTACATCGTTAGGTGGACAATTTACACTCAAACCTGGAACAAACCTTTCTGGGAACATTACAACAGGAGAAAACATTTGCACACCATGATGGCACTATGAGCAATACTAACAGAGGATTTACCAGAGATTANTTTAATAATGTGTAGAAGCACATGACAGAACAGAAAGATGTAAGAAATACGGGAATTCCCATTAACTGAGCTTTATTCTAATTTCTTTGTTTAACTACCTATCAGTGTAAGGGAATGGAGATTACTAGATGCAAACAGAGTTGAAGAAATCAAGATTTTGTGTATTTCCAAAGGTAGTAGTTGATATTCTTTCTTATTTTATATGAAAGAAAATTAATCTTGCTGATGAACTAACTCCCCAATACTATGTTATGAAAATATGATTAATTTTGAAGAACATGCTGATGGGAGAAAAAATAATCTAAGATGAAACTTTGAAGAGTGTCAGGATAGGGAGGTCCACAGCAAGAAAATGAAGTTGTCATATTGCCCACTAAAAAGGTTTTCACTCTTCAGCTATGGAAATGTGTTTAGTGTTGGAAGTGTCACCTCAAGATAGGTATGGACTGCAGTAATAAAAGCTGTATGTAAAAAAATAGGTGCAGTTATGTCGTTAGGTGGACAATTTACACTCAAATCTGGAACAAACCTTTCTGGGAACATTACAACAGGAGAAAACATTTGCACACCATGATGGCACTATGAGCAATACTAACAGAGGATTTACCAGAGATTATAATCACAGCATTTAATAAATCAGTGTAAGTGAATAGAGCATTGTTAAATCTATGAAAAAGTAAATGTATAGGAAGAGACCATAATGAAACTGAAAATAAAAACAAGATCCAGAAGTCGCATTAAAAATACTGTACCAAAGTCTACTGAAAATATTTTTTTAAAAAATGTCATGTATTATTCAGTTATGTTATTAAGTTACATGTTATTCAGTTTCATGTTATTAAACTTTGGGAAACTGCAGTAGTCTTAATTAGATACAAATCCTAAAGTATACAGGAAAAAATTAATGCAAGCACAGGGAAGAAAATATAACTAATAAAAAGAGAAAAGTTACTTACTGCATATGCTACCAATAAGCCTCCCGACTCTTATGCTGACACTTTTATTATTTGGATAGGAGTTTAATAATAACAAACATTTTAGAAATACTCTGAAGCATACCATAGTTCAGAAGTTCAGGCACTTTCAATAGAAATAAAATCCTAACTCGTTTGTGCTTGTTTCTGTGCAACATGTCTTCTTTGACAAATAACAAACACAGCAATATAGAAAAATAGTTGTGATGTTGATATTTTTAGAAGACAGCTTAGACTTTCAGGTTTTTTCTGCCAAAAGAATTATATTAAATGCCGATGTGTACCAGCCTTTTTTCACATGAAGTGGATGTTAAGTTCCTTCTCTTATAATTTAGAGATCTCTGACAGACTGGTGAGAACTGATGTGATGTGACTTGAGACAGCCAAGATGACCTCAATATGGTGACAGAGGTTATAGTTTCATATAACTCTAACATTTACAGTCAAAGCATGGGTTCCCATTAAAAACCCAGTTTCACAGTCTTTGCTATGCATCCTTGTTACCACATTGTGACAACAGTAGTGTTATAGGGACATAACACTAGACTAGACTAACTCTAAACTAACTGGACCAAGGAACTGATCTGATGATCTGTCTACAAAAGAAAACCTCCTTTTCCCCTGTGAATTTTCAGGCAAATCCATCTATTGCAAAATCTAGCATCAACACAGTGGAGGAATCAAGAATACAGAACCTGTGGCAGGCTTTGGGGAGGGAGTTATGTCCCATAGTCAACAAGGGATGACAAGGGACTTTAAGACCTTGGGACGGTT
>VZTY01004638.1:606-31635 GCA_013400935.1 Turnix velox
TCCCATTGCTCCGCAGCCTCTCCACTTCATCCTTTAGCTCAGCCACAAGGCTGAGCAGGTCATTCACCTGTTCACATCTGATACAGGTGTTGTCTCCGATCCTGTCCATTGCTAGTGCTTGGCTCAGATATTCAGTGCATCCAGCAGTCTGGACACCTACATCTCTGCTTGGGGCTACTGTCCGTGTGCACACACTTTTCCTACCCCCAGCCTTCCTTTTTCTATAAACCATGTCTAATGAGGACAGCCTAACCCTGCTTGTGCACCGTTTGAGGCCACCCTGACCTCCCGCACAGGCTGCTGCGCGCGCTGCCTGCTGCAGTTTTTCTTTCTTTGTGGAGCGGCAGGGGCGGTGTGTGCTGTGCCATTGCCCCTTGGCGTCTTAGGAGATCGTTTAAATCTCCCGCCGCGCCAGCTGGCTCCGCCCCCTCTTGCTCAGCCGACAGCACTCCCGCTGCTGCCGGGAGCTGCTGCTCTCTCTTTTCGGCTTCTAGAATGCCGTAGAAAGGAGCTTCTTGCTGGTTTTTGCCGAGAGTGGCTCTGACAGTGAAGGCTTCCCCTCACCGGAGCTCGTCTGCTCGGCGATTGCTCGATTTCTTCCAGTCTCACCATTTCCTTTTGTTCTCTACTTCAATTACCACTGCCAGGGGTCTGCTTTGGTAAAGAGGTTAATTTGTTTACACACCTAGAAGGGGATAAAAAGAAACTGCACATTTGTTGGCAGTAAAAATTTGTGCACCAAAAAGAAACTGCAAGTTGTGTCGGGACAGCAGCAATGCTACCCCACAGGAGTCTGTTCTCAAGCATCACTATGAAGAGGAAAAACCTATTGACGATGACCATTCTGGGGCAAGGACAGTTTAAATTTCTTTGGTGCTAATTCAAACAAAGAAGAAGGGGAAAACAGGCAAGTACTCAGTGGCATAAAGTGGGAGAAGTGTTTTTTTTTGGCTCTGCTAACCATAGAAACCATTCTGGATTTCTCTTTGGAACAGCTGCAGTTATTTAAATGGTGTCATTTACTTCCAGTGTTTGACCAGAAGGATCCATTGCTGGCAAAAGCAAAGAGAAAATGAGTTTTTGTTGTTTTCTTGTTTTAAGTATTTCTGAAGCACTGTTGGAATTCCTTGATTCATTAAGCAACTGGAGCTCAAATAATTTCTTTTTCAAAGTTTTAACTGCAGAATTCATTTCATGCCATTCACTAGGAGAGAAGATACTAATCACTTCACAGAATATCTTAATCAGTTTGGATCACCACTTGTGTTTCCTTTTTGCAAACAGCAAAGCCCTCTGGGGTGCTAAACAGTTCTTACAGAATTATTTAACTTTCTGCCTACTGCATTATCTGATTAATCTGGTTTCTATGATAGACTTTTGTTAATACATAGTTGAAGTATGAAGTCACCAAGGGTAGAGCAGAGTCTCTCCAGCATAAAAAGAAGTTCTGCAACATTTTGTTGCTCTTTCTTTAGAAGCAGGATGACTTATTTAATCTGAAATCACTAGATTCTGCCTTACATTAAAATCCTGTTGCCAAAAAGTCAAATAATGGTCTGGAAAATTTTCATTTCATCGACTTTTTCACATATTGTGAATATTGTTCCACAACTAATTTCCAGATAGCTTTGGTTAGCTTTTCATAGCTAAACTATACTGAGACATCATTTATTCTTCATATTTAAACATGATGAAGATGTTTTAAATCTGTGTTTTTAAATGATGCCTTAAATCTCACTTCATACATCTGTTAATAGGATGGGGGAGGAGGGTGGCGGAGAAGCAGATGGGAGCAGCAGGCTTCGGACAATTCAGGGCATAGAGATTCAGGGAAAAGTTTTGCTTCAGCAGGGGGTTATAAAGAGCCCCAAAAGATGTTCCTATTTGGACATACTAGCAGTAAAAATAACTACAGTAACAACAGTTTCCTACTTGACATCAAGATATGACTTTAAAAACTTTTACAAAAGTTCATATTTTTTGTTAGATGATTTAGAAGACACATCTTGAGAAAGACACCATTTGCAAGCAATCAGCATGAACTTCCCTCATTGTGACTTCACTGTGACTTCACTACAACCATCAGTAGGGTTCAAGTCAAAGCAAAAACCTATTGGCAAGGGCTATGAATTGCAGAAGGTTCTAATGATGTCTCTGGAATTCTCCCCCATGGTAAATAGCAGTCTATTCTTTTCGTGCACTGCAGTTGAAAATAAGCAGAGGAATACTTATTACTGACTTATATACATGTGTATACATGTACATACACATATATAACATAAAGAACATTTATTTCCAAGACTGAATTGACCAAATGCGAGAAAACTCCTTTAGCATTGCCAGAATAGTTAAGCATAAAGGATTAAAAAGATTAGAGAAATTTTAAAATAAAGTAGCAGACCACTTATTTTATGTAACTGAGATGCCATCTAGCTCATGCAGAAGGCATGCTAAGCTGATTCCAAGTTAAAAAAAAACCCCTTTCCTCAAAACATTAATCTCTAAATGTCTTCTGCAGCACGCTGTGGAATCTGCTCAGTTTTAAAAGGCAAAACAATGTATTCCATTAAAAAAAGCCTTCTAATGAATATAGTTTTCCAAACTATACCCAAAGTCCATTTGTATGCAAAAACAGATATGAAAGACTAGCCTATGCAGTTCCAGTCTGAAAAGTGCTTTACTTCAATGCTATCATCTATGAATTTGCCCCATTAGGTATGTGTCTGACTACATACCCATTAGGTATGTGTTAAAAAACCTCTTTCTTACCCTCAGAAACATATGCATGGCTCCCAACTAATTGTTTGTGGCTGTTAATCTTTTACATAGCATTGAAGCCTTCTATCAACCATCAGATCCACAGCAATTTATTGAAATCTGTGGGAATTCATCTCACATGTAAGTCTTCCCATATGGGTATCAAATTTGAATCCATTTTTATAAACCTATGTTGACAGAATAGCTTTCTACTGTAATCTCCCATTCTGAGACACTGGTCTTTGCTATGCTTCCTGTTGCCATTTCTTTTCACCTTCTAAGTTGAACTCCATTGAATTTGACTCTAAAACCCAAGCATCGAGGGAAAGCAGTCTGGATTACCAGCCAGTTACCAGAATAGTACATTTATGGTCTTTGGAATAGCAGTGTAAGTCCAGAGTGAAATCTGTTCATCAGAAACTCCCAGCAGACACAGGGCATCTATGTTTATTTATCCATAATTACAACAGAATGGTGACTATGCTGATCAAAGTCTTTCATGTGATATGCATTCTTCCACATATTTTTGTACCACATTGTCTTTATTTTCCCTTTGAGAAAGCATTTATCCTGAACAGCAATTCCTAGATAGACAAATTTTTCACATATAAAGAGAGAACCCATGGAGACAGAGGTGCAAATGCCTCTCAGGTCATGTAAGGAGATGACCTGAAGGAGCCTTTCTCCAGGAAAGCAGAACCAGTCCAGCAGAAGTCAGAAAGGGTAAGAGGAAAGCATATGGCATCCACCTCCCAACAGGCAAAGACAGAAAATCCTTCTCTGACCCCAACAGCATCAGAGACTTGAAAAACAAAAAAATCCTTCTAACATATAGTAGTTCTCCATTTGAAACACAGGAGGAAAACAAGCAAAAAGAAGTTTCTCCAAAGTAGACTTCAAATTTAGCTCATTTAGTATCACCACCTTTTAGTGGATCTATTTTTTGTAGCTTCACAGGATCCAGGGGTTTCCAAGCTACTGCACTTCTCAGTGCACACTGCTAAGAGATGTGGTCTTCTGAGCCAAAGAATCTCCAGCAAACAAAAGAAAAAAATGGAAAATAAATGTTAGGTGTCTAATGTTCTGACATCTTCCTTAATCAATTGTAGCACCCTCTTCAGTAAAAAATGTTTCAAGTTCTAACATAGACTTACACCTCAATGAAAAGTCAAAGGGAGTTTGAAAATGCTTTTTTGAGATGGAAACTTCACCTATTCTCTCTGTAATATTTACTTAACCAGAAAACACAAGGACTTGATGTTCAGTACATATAGCTGAAGAAATCACTTATGTATTTAAAGGTATTAAATCTGAAACACATGATTTGATTAATATAAGCAAGATTAGTGTGTTAGTAATTTTAAGGATATTAATTTTATTTCTGCTTTTGACTTAAGACTTTATCTTCTCTGATTGAACTTAAAGTTTCTTGTTGTTTTATTCCAACTGAGCCATGTTATGACCTACTTCTACTCTATATTAATTAGGCACAGTAAAAATAAAACCATAGTGGAGGAACCACCTACTTGGAGCCAATAAAGATCACAGACAGCTGTGTATTTTCTTCTGTAAATAGTAGTTTAACACAGCAATGTCATGTCTCAATGTACAACAACATGAGTACTGTCTGTACTCAACATGTATGCAACATGTCTGTAATACGTATTTCAGGTAAAATTCCCTCAATGACTCCAAATTAAGACAGGAGAAAAAGCCAGGATACAATGAGGAAATGAGAAAGAGGTTCAGTCTGTTCAGCTGTGTCCTGGTTTGAGGTAGAATGGGGTAAATTTTCTGGTTTGTGTTTGTACTAATACTTTTGCTTGTTAATGTTGTGTGTAAGACTGTTTACCGTTGTATAATGTTTAAAGAAAAACGGAGGAATTGGTGGGGGATGGAAACAGGCTAGGGAGTTAACGACAGCCATCAAGCAAGACAAAGGAGAGCGATCGAAGCCTGAGGCAGACCTCGCCAGGTTGGAGCCCAGCCTGGGGGAGGTGCCGACAAGGAACTCGTGGTCGACTGTACCGGAAAGAGAAACCGCAAGGGGAGGGTTCTACATTGATGGATGTAACATGTAACCAATGGAGTATTCCATCCCATCTGCCCCATGCCCTCAATATAAAAGGAGGGATCGAAGGGTCAGGCTCTCTCTCCCCTCCTCGGCGTTTCCCTCCCTGGCCCTGCGCTCTTGAGACCACAGGCCTTCTCTCCTTGGACTGCCCACGTGGAAACGTGATCATCATCCCAGGAGCTGGATTTATCCTCGGCCTGCTCACGCGGGGACATGATCATCATCCCGGGAGCTGGATTCGGTCTTGTAAATATTGTACACCTTTTTTGTCTTTTCCTTTTGATTTTGTCTGTTGTTTCATTATCTATTAAAGTAGTTTGGAATTCTTCCGAACTCTTAAATCTCCTCCTTCCTTCCTCTCCTCTCTTCAGAGAGAGGAGGGAGGGCCATCTGTCTCTGGGGGGCTAATTTATTAATTTTGGCCCAAAACCAGGACAAGCTGCCAGAGTTTTCTTGTGGTCTACTCACCTCAATCATGTCTGGTTGGGACATCATGGAGGATGGCACCAAATCAGTGGGGATTTCCATGGTGGTTGGTTCAAAGTGTCCCTGCTGTACTTGCACTCTTATTCTGCTCCTGGAAACCTTTTGTCAGAACAGAGAAGCACTTCTTCAGACCCTAGTCATGCTGGCATTTGCTCCTAGAAGGAAGGAAAAAAATAATAATTTAAAATAATAAGATAACTGGATATGTAGTTAACACCCAAGCGGCCTCAGCTGCTACTAAACCTGCCCATGACTTTGCACAACCTCATGTCCTTACATGGCCATTCTCAACAGACTTGCAGAAGTTTCAAGGGGCATGTTACAATTTGGTTCAGAACAGCAAATCTGCTCTTTGACCAAGAGAGATTCCCAGTAAAATTTCATCAGCCTCCACAGCTCACACAAGATATCAAACAACTCAAGATCTTCAACATTTCATCAATTTCTTGTGAGCAATTCAGACTGAAGAAGAAAGTGCTAAGGGGGGGATCTCATAATAACTTATTAATACCTGAAGGGGGCTTACAGAAATGCTTGGATAGGACTTTTTAATAGGATCCAGGATGGCATGACTAGAAGTAATGGATGCAAACTGGAAGAGGGTAGATTTAGGCTGGATTTAAGAAAAGTTCTTTACTGTGAGGGTGGTAACACACTGGAACGGGCTGCCCAGAAAGGCTGTAAATGCCCCCTCCCTGGAGGTGTTTAAGGCCAGGCTGGATGAAGCATTGAGAAAACTGGTGTAGCGGCTGGTGTCCCTGCCCATGGCAGAGGAGTTGGAACTAGATCTTTAAGGTCCCTTTCAAGTCAAACCATTCTATGATTCTACTATTGTAATTTCACTTCAATAAGATCTCATATGATGTTTGTTTCTCAAAGCATGCTTAAGAACAGCAGCATCACTGTACCACTTTACAGCAGTGTGTGTTACCTTTAAAATATATTGTCTTTTCCTTGATACTAAAATGCTGCCACTCTTTCCCACAATTGGGAAAAAATTACCAATGAAGCAAATTTTAGGGAAGACTGTTTAGATCAAAACCAGAGGTACGCTTTGAATCTTGTTTGCCATCTACAGAAGGACTAATAATAATCTTTAGTCTGTTCCACCTTTAGGTAGCTCTGTGTACTCCAGATGGAACACAAACGTCAGAAAAAGCTTAACCCAATAAAGTCCAGCTAGCACTTTAATGCAGATGAGAGGAGAAATATGCCAGTAGTGATGTTTCACCATGTCTCCAAGAAACATGACTAGTTCAAAATTCCTAAGCTTTTTTTCACTTTTCCCCCTCTGCATGCTTGTTTTGCACCAGTCCCTCAATGTGGCCAAGGAAAGGAAGTCTTTTCTGTATCCATCTTCCATCTTGACCTCCTGAAAGCAGCATACACTAATTAAGATCTAACTGCCAGCAGGTTAGGCTCCTAAAAGCATTCCAGCTAAAAATAGATTAGTCCGTACTAAAAGACTCCCTTCCTCACCCCCCCAGTCCCAGCCCACTCCATCTCCTTCAGTAGTAATGAAGTATGAAGGGGACTGTGCTTTCACAGCAGAGCAAAACCAGGCTGGCTTCATTCAAGCAAAGGTGGCTCACCCTTGGTGAGTTTAGTGTGCTGCACTGTTTTTCATGAGCTGCAAGTAAAGGGAACTGGATCCTCAAATGAACTTCACTACTGGGCATTATGGCAGAAAAAACCCAATCTCTACAAAAAAGAAACACAAAAGCAAATGAGCTACTTCTTACTAAAGAAAATTTGATGGCTTGCTGCATTACATATTGTTGAGAAAAACACCCAAATTTGTAAGTGAAATCATATGTATCTCTTCCAAGCACTGGAAATGAAGGTGTCACAGGCAAATACTGCTCTACATACTCTCTTCTTAGTAGATGCTGCTGTCTTGACTAGGTATATCTAGGAGACTGCAAACTGGGAAATACACTGATCGTGTATCTAAAATTTGAAAAATGAAGATAACAGAATTTCTTATCTCTATAAAAGCAATTAATCTCTAAGAAAATGTTTCATCATAAATTCTAACACTTGAGGTGTCATTTATAGTAACAGATTGATGGCATATTGAGAAAAAAATATTAGATAATCTGACATTTGGCAGAATAGCATGTATCTAACATGTGGAGCAGAAATGCGTCATCACCAAACAAAACATACTGCTCTCTCACATGCTATGATTAAGCATCATGATTTTTGGATCAGCTGTCTGAGACCACAGAAAAGAGGAACCATGCAGTTTTTTTATGACTTGGAGTAGTCAGGAGACATGCAATCATATATGACAAAAGCATCATCTTGTAGGAAAATCCATTGCAATGGCAAAAAATGTTACTCATGTTGTTCCCCAGGTTCTTGCAGAGGATACTGTGATCTGCAATTTAGGAGCAATACTAGCAATTTTTGCATCACTGTTTATCATGTCTATGCTTCTGCTAGAACAAGGTGCTGGGACCAAAATGCAAATTTGGTTTTCAAAATCTGTGGCTGTGTCTTGTGTCACACAACTTCAAGTATCCAACTTTGTTGTTGTCTTTCCTCTTTGTTTACCTGCACCTCTATCAGAACATCTTTTTGTTTCTGAATTTGAAGATGCTGTTGATATGACCCTGAAGGTGTTGAATATGATTCAGCTAAACAGAACTACACCCCCTGCACAGCTACAGTGAACAAAAGCCTAACTTTCAGATTCTCAGAGGACAGATTTAAGTCCTAATTAATTTCAGGTGGATAGGAGCGGTAAACCTATCAAAGAAAGCAAAACATTGAAATAACATTTAAAAAGGCGAGAAAGAAAGAAAAAGATTGGACATAAGGAATCCACTTCCAGATGTCACTTCAGAGACATTCCAGACTTCACACGGCATTGCAAATCTTGCCACCCAAAAGTAATTATTTGGAATCACTCACTTCCTGAAGCCTCCTTCTCTAAAAACCCACTGCTCATAAGCACTCGTTTCTTCAACACACAAATACAAGCATGACCCCACCAAAGCAGTCTCACAAGACAAAAAGACAAATGAATACCACTCAAGGAAGAGCCAAACCAGTAACTTGATCAGTTTACTGCTTAATTTTACTACTTGCTACAGTGATAGCGGCAGTATGAACTTTTCAGCACCTATTATGGAGTCATGGAAATGTTTCCCTGCCCCTACTGGGGTATCACTTGGTTAATAAAATGAACACCTATGAACTTCCTAGCATGTCAGAAAATAAACATGAAAGGCTGTAAAACTGACTTCAATGTCATGCCATTAAGAACAGAAGCCATCCTGTTACCTCTTTGTTTACTACAGAGAATGCTAGGAACTGTTGCAAAAAATTGGATTTTCTTTAGCAAGTTATGGAGCACTAGATCTTCCTAGCAAAAATATATTACCTCTTTGAAGTTCTCAACTTATTTCAGGTTGAAGCATTCATCACTCAGAAGAGCAGATGCAGATTCACTTACACAAATGCAATTCCCTAGCATAAAACAGCTATTGAAAAGTTGTCGTGTTCAAATGTTGAAACTTCTTTACATATACCTTAATGAGACTACTTAAAAGATCCTAGAAAATTAAAAAATAATTTAAAAATCCTAACTTAATTAAAAAACCCAGGACATGTCATGATGATGAGTAGATGAGTAGATACCTACAACTGTGAAGCAGTCTCAGCAGGTTGGCAAAGGGGAAACCACACCACAGATAAGAAGATCTTGGTGTCTGTGAAACTGCAAGGTGATCCAAAATCTGACGTCATTACTACTTCCATGGAACACATTTGGCAAACCTCTGCATAAACACAGTGCTCCATACTTTTTTCCCCCTCTTTGTTATGTTTTGTTTTTTTCTTTGTGTGGACTTTTTTCCTTTTTTGGCATTCACCTGCTCACTGATGGTTTAAATGGAGGGAAAAGATATAAACCTGCTCTCTGTCCTGTCACCTCAGGAGTTTATGTTTATTTCCTAGTGTAACATGTACAGAGTGGTGTTTCAGCTAATGTTGTGTTTTGTAGCAGGGACCACACTATTGAATCTTGAAGTGGATTTGTGTTCTGTGACTAATAAATATGCGGAATTAGCTGCAAATGGCATGAAGCTTCACTGAGAATGAGCTGCAAATGGCATGTGAAGCTTCACTGGATGATCCACCAAATGGTAAAACCAGGCTGAGCTAATTTAAGTCATTATGACCTACACAATCCTTATTTCCTCCCTGTTCTGCCCTCTCTCTCTTAATCCTCAAAACATGTTTGCCCACACTGCAGTTGGAAATCAAACTGAACTCAAACATTTTTCCATTATATCTCTGTTCTAATGGAGAAATGAATAAGTAATTTCTTTGCAGTAATCAATGCTTAATCCACTTTGACATAAAATTTCAATTTCAATTTCTCTTCTTTCACAGGCTGATTGGGTTAATCCAACATCAGTTTTTCTCCCCAGATAATTTCTGCTTGCAGAACTTCTGTTGCCAGTGAAGTAATGCACTGTTTGAACACAAATATTTTCAGAGCAATTTTTTTTTTCTAATTATAATTTTCCAACTTGACATAACAGATAAACAACAAAGAAACTGGATAAACAAAATACCATTAAGGTTTATAACCAAGGAAAGGAAGAAGAGAAGATGTACAGTAAGAACAATGCGGTATTTTAGATGTTTCACTGTCATCAACAAATGGCTTGATGATAAAAAATAAACTGTCAGCTACCGTAGATGATTGAGCTGGTTGGCCTGAAAACCAGAACTGGTCAGTACAAACCCCATTCTCTTGCTATCACTGCCTCGCTATTTGGTAGCATGATGTGGCTTTGTAATATTCCATATAACAATCGGGGGAGTCACAATCCCAACAAGCAGAGTTGCAGGAATGATAAAAAAGGACATCCTTTGAGACTGTAAAATATTACAGACATCTGCAAAAAGATTGTTAGTGAAATGGGCTCTGACAGTCCTCTGTCTGAGAGCTGAGAGAAAGCAGAAGAGCCTCCACTGAGACCTCTGGACAGCAGGTGCCATACCTACCTGCCACTCCACTACTAGTATATGACTTGATCTGTTTCAGACCTCCAGGGGGACCAGGATAAAAGAATGTTAATATCCCAACAAATTAGATCATGAGGCTGGAGATCACCTCTTCGAGCTGTTGAAAGACAGCCTCCTTGAAACCCACATGCCCAGCCTGCTTTCTGGCTTTAATCAGTTTCATTTTGCTTTTTTTTCCCCCAAATCTGAGCACTTGTGACTTTGAAAGCCAAAAAAGTGGAAGAGCAGAAGCCTTCACAGGTTGAGATCTAACCAAACTACTGATCATGTCAATGCAGGTGTTGTCTAACCTGCTGCTGCAGCAGCAATATCCTTAACAACTGTATCGGAAATTATTCAGTGTCACAAAGATACATCACAGAATCCAGGATTTTATTTATCATGATGGTCCCACAAAGAATTTACCTGCTTCTATGTTTGTAGGATGCCTGCTAGGGTTGCACTTTGTCACCCTAAGTATACATCCTACATAACAGGTAATGCAACTACCTCTTAGTTAGCAACATCAAAAGCAGCATAGCAGCATGTATCCACATTGCAAAATGCTTTACTGATAACAGCTGCATGGCACCTGCTTTTACTTATACTAAAGTAAACACTAATAAACAACACCTCGGGAAAATTTAACCTCAACTTGCCTAGCAGCCTGAAAAGCATTTTAGGAAAAAACATGAGAAAAAAAGGTAACCTTATGAGATCAAATAAAAAATTCAAGTCCAAAAGTGTATCACTGAACAAAAACAACACCCCAACAACAAAGACAAATTAATCTTTCCTATTTTACCTTCTTTCTTCAACTAGCTCCCAGCTTTATATATACCTCAGAGAGCTTTTAAAAAATTTTAAAGGGTACTCCAGGGAAATTTGCAACTTCCAAAAGCCAGATAAGACTTACAGTTTCTACTCCTTCACTCTTCACTTTCAAGAGTGTAATACAGCTGTTCTCCCTCCTTATGCAAGGAAAAAAGATGAAGTTTTCAGTGGTAAACCAAAGCTAGAAAGAAAATTATTTCAAGACAAATTTTAGAAATTGCCCTTGCATTCAGAAGGGCTTTTCCACAACACAGGAATCAACAGAAGATCTCAAATCTACATTGTTTGCATTCACAGCACAGCCCAAGCCCCAAAATCAGATAAATAAAAATTACATCAGCCAAACCTTTTTGAATGGGATGTCTATGTCCAGTCAGGGAAACATCATTGTTCTGGCCTCAGTAAATAATGATATGAATATTACAAGACTGCTGCTAAATTCTCCCGTGACAAACTGCAGCCTGCAATGAGCTCAACAAATATATGTCAGGTGGAGTGTACCCACTCAAGCTAAACTGCTTCATGCACTCTACAGAGGCAGCATTGTGTCAAATTGTTCTTTCTTCCCCACTACAAGAGTAAGGAGACAATTGGCCACCCTACTAATTTACCATGCATTGAATGTATTTACAACAATGAACCAGTACCTATGTACAGTGGCACTCATTCTGAGAAATCATCTGCTCTCACATGGGTCAGGAGCAACATCTGCAGAGTTATCCCAGCAGGACAAGTCCAGAGCTCCTGCCCACAGCCCCCAAAAAGAAGGGCAATTTGAATATTTTTTAAAAAAAGCCCTCTATTGACTTATTTTCAGTGTGAAAAAGTTTAGTATGCAAAATGGTATCTTAAAGCCTTTATCCTGCAGGGAAAGTTTCCATACGCCACTCCATTTTGCCTGTCACCATGGCTTGTATCGCTTTTTGATGACAAAAGCAATTAGATCACAGTTATTTTACAGGATTCCACTAAAGGTCAGACAGTCCAAGCATCTGTAATTAACCTATTTATGTCAGCCTTTTTCCTTTGCCTGTTCTGATGTTTATCCCCAAAAGGGATCTTCAGATGTTTTACTGTGGCCACCATGAAGGCTCTTTGGCGAGTAGGTTATTCCCCAAATTACAAGCTGTTTATTTTTTCAGTAATTGTTTTTGTCTTGAGCTTGCATTTTTTTGTCAGTTTTGGGTTTGGGCTTGGGGATTTTTTTTTTGGTTTGTTGGTTGGTTGTTATTTTTTTCATTTGGTTTATTCTGGCAAACCAAGGGTCGATCCTGTGAAGTTCAAATAAATTTTGTTGATGACCTCAGTGACAGGCAAGGCAGGAAGGAGGACTCCCACTTCCCCAGACATTAGCTGCAGGTCCAGCCCTGATGAAGTTCAAGAGCCCCAACACCATTCTTTCTGCAGCACATATTTTCAAGATTTCCTATTGCTGGTTACTCATGGCAAAAAGATGATATTACAACACTGATGGAAGCAGAATGGATTCTCATTTGGCTCATCATGACAGTTCTTTTCAGTTTGATAGAAGTTACCAAGAACATCTTGAAAGGAAAATAACAAACATCTTTCCTCTGTGGCAGTGGTAATAAGATGGTCTTTTGTAAGACACACAAACATCCCATCATGAAAGCAGGAAAATAAACATTGCTATATCTGATTAAAAATTAAAAGATTTTTCTTGGCTTTTCTGGTCTTCTGAGTCTGAAACAATTAGCTATTTTGCCTCAGGATAATCTAGGGGTTCTGTACCTTTACTATTCTGACTGCTGCTGTCAGAAGAAAATGCCAATTGTACTAATAAACAGAAAAAACATTTTGAAAGCACAAACCCATACTATTTGGCATCGTAACATGTGAAATCATGAACCTAAGTAATGTCAATTAAGATAAAAACTGGTCTTGCATTGGCATCAGGCTAACACACCAACCATGGAGCAGCACACAAGGTTTCTCTGCACACTGCTTAAGTAAGATTCAAAAAATAAGGGACAGTCATTATTTTGCACTCATATTTCAACATTTTTGCTAAAAGTGTTACAATAGTGCTGAATCCTGCTTTTCCGTGTTAAACACAGCATGCTTTCTCTCTCTGCTGCACATTGAGGGACTTGAAATCATATATACCATTGAATAAAACTTCGTTTCTGTAGTTGTCCATTTTAAAAATCCCTTCTGTACTTCCCTGACCTAGGTCAGTTTGCACCATCCATTGCAATTATCTCACTTACTCAGACTTCTTCCTTGATTACTTCCATATTGTAGCTATTCCACACCCATCTCTTGGGCAGCATTTTCTCAGTTTTTTAAATCCAAAATGATACTTCATCTTCCCTTGAAGCCTCTTGTTTCTATGAAGCTTCATCTGAGTTTTGTCTGAGAAGTCCAAAAAAATATAGCACGGTTTCTACAGTATTCCAATTTCCCACCACTTCCACCTGTAAATCAAACATATCAGGTTGCCTTTCCACTACCATCCAGAACGTATAGACTTATTTCAGTAATTGTCTATCAGGAACATAGTTTATGACCGGCATTAATTCTTTCTTGTTAAGGATTTCTTGGAGGTGGTTATTATGAGTTATGACAATAAGATATCCCTGAAAGTGGATTTATAATATTTCTGTTCTGAGTAAAAGTGGCATGAATTAGTAAGACTTCATCTATTCTCAACATTCTCTTGTTGCTCTAAATTGCAAGAAAGCATCATAAAAATTACAAAAAAAGAAAAATACAGCTAGATGCCAACTGCAGGAAAATAACACCAGTCTGCATAGGCTTATGTAAACAAGTAACTAGAATGCGGGTGGACTCACAGCACTATCACAAGGAAGCTCCTGTTATATGACAATGATTTCATAATCTGCACTTTCATTGTAAAGACATCTAAAGTACCAAATATTTCTGAAAGAAGTAATTTAGGAATACTAGATGGAGATCGGGTGGGAATTCTCTCCTGCTGTCAGTGAAGACAAGGTTCATGACCACCTGAGAAACCTGAATGTCCATGGGACATGATGATATACATCCCAGAGTCCTGAGAGGACTGCCTGATGTAGTTTCCAAGTTGCTCTCCACAATATTTGAGATCATGGCAATCAGGTGAAGTCCTTGGGGATGGGAAAAAGGCAAACATCACATCCATTTTCAAAATGGGTAGAAAGGAGGATGCTGGGAACTACTGACCTGTCTGCCTCACCTTGGTGCTTGGGAAGATCATGAAGCAAATTCTTCTAGAAGATATGCTAGGGCACATGGAAGACAGGAAGGTGATTTTAGACAGCCAGTATGGCTTCACCAAAGGCAAGTCCTGCCTGGCCAACCTAGTGGCTTTCACCAATGGATTGACTACATCAGTGGACATAGGAGACCGGGTGACTTTGTCTATGTGGACTTCTCCAAGGCCTCTTACATGTTTCATCACACCATCCTTCTCTGTAAATTAGAGAAATAGGGATTTGGTGGGTGGACACTTAGGGGGATAAGAAACTGGCTATATGTTTGTATCCAGAGGGCTGTGGTCTATGGCTCAATGTCTGGATGGAGAAGAGATCCCTGTCCCTCAGGGATCTGTGCTGGGTCCGGTGCTGTTTAATATCTTCATAGATATAGGCAGACAAGTCAAATGCACCCTCAGCAATTTTGCAGACAATACCAAGCTGAGTGGTGTGGTCAGCAAGCTGGAGGGACAAGGCGTCATCCAGATGGATGTGGTCTGGCTGGAGAGGTGGGCCTATGCAAACCTCATGAAGTTCAACTGAGACAAGTGCAGGGCGCTGCACTTGGATTGGACCAATCCTCATTACACTTACTGACTGGGAGGTGATCTGATATGGAGCAGTCCTGAAGAAAAGGATTTGAGAATACTGACAGATGAAAATCTGGATGTGAGTCAACAGTGTGCACTTGCAGCACAGAAGGTCAGCAGCATCCTGGGCTGCATCAGCAGAGCTGTGGTCAGCAGATGACGAGAGGTGATTTCGCCCCTTTATTCTGATCTCATGAGACCCCACCTGGAGTACTGTGATCAGTTCTGGTGCCCTTAGCACAAGAAGGACACAAATCTGTTGGACAGGATCCAAAGGAGGACCATGACGATGATCAGAGGACTGAAGCACCTCTCCTACAAGGACAGATTGAGATAGCTGGAATATTCACCCAGGAGAAAAGGCTTTGTGGAGACCTCATAGTAGCCTACCAGTACTTGAAGTGGCCTGCAGGAATGCTGGGGGGGGCAGCTTGCAGGGGACATGGAGTGATAGGACAAGGGGCAATGGTTTTGAACTAGAGGTGGACAGGTTTTATTAGACATTTGGAAGTTTTTCACCTCAAACGTGATAAGCTACTGGAAGGAACAGATTGCCCAGAAAGGTGGTAAAGATCTCATCCCTGTAGAAATTCAAGTCTCAGCTTGATGAGGCTCTGAGCAACCTGATATAGCTAATGCAAGATATCCCTGCTCACTGCAGGGAAGTTGGACTAGATGACTTTATAAGTTTCCTTCCAACTCAACACATTCTATGATTCTATGATTGAAGACAACAAATACAGGCCAAGTAACTTGTCAAAGTATAAATCACCATATAAGAGCCTTTTCTCCAGCTGTTACTCCTCAGCAGGAAAAGCAGCAAGAACTTCTCACTAATTTAAACTGACATTAAATATTAATTTTGAAAAACAAAAATGGTGATGCAATTCATCACCATTCATGAGTCAGCAACAGAGACTAACCCTACCTGGCATGATTCACCTTTGGATTAAAACTTAGAAGTAATATGCTGGTAATTTCTGAAATAAGTTTGCATTTAAACACACAGATGTTATCCTTTTCACTAGATAAAAAAACACCTGGATAATAACAGAATATCACAATTCTCTAAACAGCCTTTAGGGGGACCAGCATTAAAGCACATACTTTTTTCACCCCCCAAACATCCACAAAACGGATGATCAGCCTTCAGTCAGAATGAGCCATCACAAAAACACAATAATCTGGAAATGTTAAAGCCAAGCAAGTCCACAATTAAGCATGTCAAACCCAAACCCCAAATTATAAATACCCTAGTATAGATCTACACCAACCCTGACCAACAGAGCACAAACTGCAGCTTAATGAAGTTTATTTGAAACAGAAATTTGCCAACCACCTCCCACAAAAATGTACACTGAAGACTGGAAGAAATCAGCTTAACAAGGTTCAGGCCAGCACCAATGCAGATAGAGCAACTGCTTATTGACTTCTCAAACTAGAAATAACAATCATGCTGCTTTAGAAATATTTTTGTAACATCTGCATCAGTTCAAATGACTGCTCTCCAGGCAATTTCTGCAATGCTGTATTTGCAGAGTTAAGCTGAATGAAGTTTGAAAGAATTTCGAATTGAAAATAAGAAAGCATCATCTTAATGACAGGGTTTAAATTCCCCATTCTCACATCATTGCTTTTTCCCGAGGCTACAAACAAACTTATCTGATGGACAGTAGTGACCCAGCAATAAGATCTTACCTTTGATTTTGCCACGATGGTGGGGGAGAAAACCCAGTAGCTCAAGATGGCAAAAATCCTAATGTTGACAAATGAAAGGGAATTACTTCTACCATGTGTGCCTGGGACAATGCACCCAAATTTGTGACTCTGTGCTGTAAAATCAGGGATAGTTTCCTCGGCAGAGACTGACAGGATTTCCTCAGTCAGCACCATATTCACCAACATTTACAGCATCTCAATTTAAACATGTGGGGATTTGGAGGAACAACTTTTAGTAATGAAAGCAACAGCAGATGAGAGGAATGCTTACTAGAGAGCTGCAGCAGAGCACTGGGGTTTGGCCTCAGGTAGCTCATACTGATCATTCCATGAATTCAGGATTTTTAAATGCAATGCAGATCTAAAGTACACCCAGAAAGAAGAGAGATTAAGAAAACACCAAGATTTCATCACCTTTCCCTCCAACCCTCCCCTCTCAATTATCAAGCAAAGTGTAATGCAACCCAGGCTGCTGCCTATCTGAGTAAGCAGGTAAACACAGAGGATTAACACACAGCTTGACTAATTCACTTGAAGAATTCACTTGGATTAGCTCGGAGTTGTGTTTAGCAGACAAGCTTTTAGTGCATAAAAGAGGTCACATGCATTAAGTAAGTTGCTGTAAATCCACACCATGCTTCAGTGATTACTCAACTACTCCGACTAGGTCCTCAGCACACATGTTGCCCAACAGAAACAACAATACATCAATCAGAATATTTAGGAGATACTGAGAAGAAGAAAATGAAAAGCCAGGAGGCAGAATGCAATAAAAATAAAACTTTCTAACACAATAACAGAAAAGTTAGTGTCCAAACAGTCTCTAGTTTGTCTCACAGCTTTTCAAATCCTTTTATACCTCTTCTAAAGAACAAGAACAAGAAAGAAGAAAAAGTGATGCTCTCAGAGAAAAGCGCAAATGAATGACAATGGATTATTCTTAAAAGGAAAAACAAAGCTAAATAGCATTTTGCCTCAAACTCTCCCCCTTGGAACTCAGTGCATATATGCATGAGTATAAACATTAAATGCTCGCATACTTCAAAGTTTCTGTAAGACAGTTTTTAACAAAAGCATAGCCCATAAAGCATTACTCAGGAACCACTAAAGAGTCTTTTTTTTTTTTGCAGCTACGCAAATAAACTAAGAAGTCCAAAGGATCCAGGCCACAAAAGGAAAATACACTGAAATCCACCCACAAACCAGATTTTTAGGCGTCCCACAGTCACACCAAATGAGCTGTGTCCATGGCACCAAAGCTAAAGGCCAACGCAATGCTCCTCTGATTCCTGAGAAAACCCACTTAGTCCTTCTGGGTCCAATTTTTGGTCTCTTCTGTAAGAACACATGTCATGGTGCAGAATCAACACTATATTGGAGGAACCAATTTGGTCAGCCACTGCATAAGGCCACTAATGTATTCCATTTGCCTTTTCTCCTGCTGCCTCTTCCCAAGGATGCTCCACTTAATTTAATCGGCAATACTGCCAGCAGGAAGAGTAAAGCAGTATCGTTAACCAAGTCCTCAAACGTTTTCCAGTACAGCTGAACAGCCATCCCCCTCTTGTGGAGATGCAGCTTATGCCACCAAGAATTCCCACTATGGGTCTCATTGGGGGAAGTTAATCAATCCACAAATGGAACTGACTTGATGGGGGTATAAAGTGGAGAGAAACACAAGGTACACAATGTCTTCTGGTAGAACTACAGTAGAAAGATGCACAGCAGCTTTGTGTTCAAGTTTGCTAGCAACCAAGAAATATAATTTATTGTGGCAGCTCCAAGGAAGGACAACATTTTCTCCTTTTCTCTGTGCCTGTCAGTGTTAAAGCACGAAGCTACAAGGTGTGGAATCAGTGCCAAAGCCTTTCCTGCAGTTTTGTGCTGCTTTCCTGAAGGAAGAACTCTTCTTTTAAAGAGTCTTCATGACATACAAAGAAAAATTCAGAGAGGATTTTGTAAACAAGCCTCTCAACCACAGCTTTGCCATTAAAATCTAGGCAACTGCTTTCTTCAAATTTTGTTGCAGAGATGCTGAGGACAAAAATATTAAAGAGCACATTTGTTCAGGCTTATTAGTTTTAAGGTATTTGTGATTTCTACAGTCATGTAATTCCCTCTTGACATCAGCTTGCACACCTCTACCTGATTTTTTTCTCTAGGCTGAACCTCTTTGGATGCCTTTTCATGTGAATTTTAAGATTCTCAAGACAGGGAACAGAAATAGACCATACTTCTGGAAGAATCAGGCTTTAATCTATACTGTTGCTATCAACTGTCTGCAAAATTGCAGTAACTCCTGATATCTGTTTTAAGTTTATTCACTAACTACCAGAATTGCTTTGATCACAGTAATACTCTGACATCTCAGCTTCAAGTCCCACTTGCATGGGGTATTTGAAATAGGACACTGCAGCTGGTTACAAACTAGAAGCTGAAAGACTACAGGAGCAAACAAGCAAAAACTGAATTCAGAAAAGTCTTCTACCCGGGGAAATGTATTGTTCTGAGGTGAAGTTTTCATCAGTTCCACCCAAAGGTTCTGAAGAAGTAAAATTAACATGATATATTGCCATCCCCATGAGGATAGCTCTCAAAGCCCTGCACAGAAACCACATACAGGGTAGTTTAAACATACCCTGGCTCATCTCCATGTTCACAGCATTTTGGGAAGAACAGCAAGCAAAGGGGAAGAACACTAAACTTGACTAGCATTTACAATAGTGACTTTCAAGTACAATATATCTCATTCAAGATGGTATTCCGTGAACATTGCATACCTATACAGACATTAATTCACACAGGAAAACAAGCTGTGAATCCCATTGCCTTGACAAAAAGGAGTAGCGACCCTGTTAGAGCACTGGCCTTGTGTCAGTAAGAACAGCAGGAGGTAGGGTGAAATGCGGATAGAAACTGCTAAGTGCCACAAAGGATCCTTCACTAATAGCCCAGGGTTTGTTTCTTGACCATATCTAACTATTCTGTGAATGGTAATCATCTGCTCAAACGGAACTCACAATATGACCTAGGTGCTACAGCAGCATGTAGGACAGCATGCTCTTAGTACCTTAACTGGCTCCTCCTAACAAGACAGAAGCACCCATGGACATTCTCGAAATGGACCCAGGAAACAATCAAGTTATCCTCCTGTAACAATAACTTGACAAACAGACAGAGCTCTGTAGACATGCAACACAGTATTACTACAGAAGTTAAAGGTCAACACTCTCTCTTGGGACTTACAGACATCATCAGTCTGAATCTATTGCATGTTCCCCTACCAACTTCTTAAATGCTTCTGTACTTCAATAATTAGTAATATATGCTCAAAACTAGCAGGCAGCTCTAGAAATGTACTATAAATTTTAAAGTATAAGTACACATAAGTAGACAAATTGTCCCTTTACATCCTATATTACGGCTTCATTATCACAACAAAACAACACTTATCTGCAGCAGCTCATCTCAGGACTTAAAATCCTTTGTAAAACTCCAATCCCTACAGGGAATCGCTGAAAACATACTCATCACAATAGACATGAAAACAGCAAATACACAAAAAAATTTGTACATAATTTACTTCCACTACCTGAACCATCAGTGAAAGCACTCAGAAATGTCTGGATAGAATTGAAGACATAAACACACCCTGCTAGTTTTCAGTTGTAAGTAACTGTGAAAACAGTTAGTAAAATAACAACGAAACCTTAAAAAGGTGCTAGGACCCAGGAAGTGATACCACAGCTGCACAGTAAGGGGATGGAAAAACCCACAGTAACCTCAAGAAAATAGTTCCCAATGAGAAATTCAGTAAGCATCTAATGCAGGCATAGAAACCAAAGGAATACCATGTCCTGGCCACAATAACTGCCAACACAGTCCCTCTCAGTAAAAGACAACTTCTAGAAGCAAGATGGTCTCCTAAAACAGATATCAGCTTGAGAAATTAATCCACTGCCCTTCACCAAGGTCTCCTGCCTTCAGCCAGCCAGTTGAGAGCCAGTAGCTGTAGCTGGTGCCACTACTTGACAGTTTGCTTCTCATTACCTCAAAGCAGCAGGAGACCAGAAGTGTTCACTACCCACCACAATGCTGCATTGGGAGCTGAAGAGATTGCAACTGTGGCACTGGCAGCATCCCCAGGACCAGGATCAGCCTCTCCACCTTGCTCATCGCTGCCAAAGCTGATTCACAAATGAGCAGCAACAGGACTTAGAATTTCTTTTAAATCAGCATCTTGATGATATCTGTGCTGTGAATGGCATGCTGCCTGTCAGTGCAGCTACAGTTCCTTTGCTCCATTAACAACCAGCAAGTCAAAGCTTTGGGATACCATCTTGTGGGTCTGTCTTTCCCAACAGGTCACACGCAAAATGCACTATTCTACACTAAACATACAATGAAATTCAGTGGCTGTAGACCCCTTACTGATACCCTAATACAATAGATAAAATAGAACATGTCACTCTTACGAGTTAAGTTGCTATTTCCTCCTGAGAGTTTAACAGTCTTTCTCCTTTCCTGCAAATACCCACCTGAAGTATAACCGCCTATAAAATAGATGTGACCTGTACAGCATCTCCCTTGACTTTCTGGATACCAGTTAGTCCTTTCTGGAGTTCATATTAAGCTCAGTGATCTTAAACAATCATTCACACATCCAAAGAAGATAAAAACGTTTCTATGCACTAAACGTTCAATAGTCATCCAAGATTTTTTTTTTAATTTAAACACATCTGCAGCTAACTTCCTCACAATAAAGGATACCGCTGTAACTATACATATGTTTTTCCTTCCAGGTGGAGAACCATTATCCCCAAACGGCCAAAGAACTTTTAAGAAAAGTCTCTGCAAACTGTCCTCTTAAATAATGTACTGGCTCTATTTTGTATTTGATGTACACACCCTAAAAAGAGGAGGGAGAAGGGAGGGAAAGGGGCTCACAATGAAAAACTGTGTGTATTTCTTTTGCCACTCTTAAAAAATCTCCAGCATTTTGTAAAGAAAGATCTTGCCTTTGATGTCAGTCCAATGCTTTTTTGCTTGCTCCTGCAAGCACTGCAGTATGGAATACGCTTTCTATCTGGCAAAGAAAGATATACTGTCTGGAGCATGTCTAGACCTTCTCTGAAGGTCACTGTGGCATGTAAATTCCTACAGAAAAGGCTAAATGGTGTGTAAGCTTCATGCTGGCATATTACAGAGAGCTGAAGTTCATTATAAATTATTACCAAACTCATCACTTTTTCCCAGCCAGCAGTTTCAAAAAAACACTTTAGGATATGTTTGACTGTTATATGTAGTCAGAAGCAGAAAGATAATACTAGGTTATACTTGGCACCTTTGTATTTTTAAAGAGAAGGTGAAAACACCTCCAAATTTTATCTAGAGTTTACCACATGGAAGCCAAAGAAAATAAGCAGTTTCAATGCCTTTTTAGTTTAAAATTCATAGATAGTTGATAGAAGACGGCAATGCAGTTCTCGTTAATAGAGTACCTGTGCTGGCAAAATGTTTTCTGCTAAGAGAGATGGAGCCTAGAAACATCTCTTGTGCCACTGATTCATGCCTCCACCATTACTCCAGCACATATTGTGGTCCACAGGCTAGAAACAGCAATGGGCAATGCATACCATCCTTTTCCCCAACAGTAATGACATCCAGCTCCACTATAAATAATTTTTGAAGGCATTTGAAAAAGCAAAAACCCACTCCGTACACCTGAGAGCAAGACCCCATCCAGGCTGTTCAACCCAGGAGTGTTCTGTGGATGAGGAAAGTGATTTCTGTCCCCTGAGAGTGCTGTTTGCTGGGTCACTTATGCCTTACCCCTCAAATCACAGCTGTCACAAAAATCTCTGTTTTCATCTGCCACAAACAGCAGAATAAGAAGGTTGATGATTCTTTGTAGTAAGAAAACTTCTTAACCTGTGCTAAATGTGCCAGCACCTTCCTGTTTACGTGAGCTAACATTATGTCCTACATTATGAGATGGAAGCAGATCTACTTTCATTGTTAAGTAAATGCTGGACTCACAAAAATGTGTTTAAACTATTCTAGGCTGTGCTTGTTGGGAAGTGTTGTAGTCTTTGCACTGATACCAGCAAGGTATCTGCTATATAAAAATGTAATACCTTACCGACCTCAAAAGGTCTCTTTCCCTAATGAGCAATGCAATGATGATGGAGCTGCAACACAGGATAGAGACACATGTACACGATCCAAACGGGGAGTAAACAGGCTTTCTTCCTTACTTGTGCTAAATGCTTTACAAATGGAAACTATATTTACAAGAATAAGAGGTACAAATCATATAAAATTGTAACTGATTATATAGCATGCAGTCTTCAGTGAAATAACCAAGACTTTGCAAATTGTTCATCAGTTTGTGTGTCAGGTAAGAAAGTCAGGCAGTCAAGAAACAGTGACTGAGAGAAGAAGAAATCTGGATTTACAAATGTGGGCACTTCCCAGAATTCTTCCCTAGCTTCATTAAAAAACAAGAGAAGGCACTAGACCAATTGACTGTCATTTGCTTCATTGTGGCAAGGAAGCTGCAGGAATGTACACACAATTATTCTAGTTATTTTAAAGCAACTGAACTTGAAAGATAAGAAAATCAAAAGTCAGGTCTCCTGAAATGTAAGCAGAACAATCTCTCTTATTCCCTTAATAGTGCTTGTTGCGCTGGAAATAACTTCACATCTGCCTTACAGTTGATACAAAGCCGTTCAGTGCCAATATGGATTTCACCACTGATATCTATGGGCCACAGGTGAAGCCTTAAGCCTCTGAGTTAGTTATGAAGGAATGTCAGGGAACACACAAACTGTGTTAAGTTCAGTCCTAACACTGCACTGCTGAGGAGTGTCACATTTCTACAGTATCACCATGCCCCATACATGAGATGCTACATAGTCACTACTGGTTCAAATCCTTACTGCCCTAAGTCCCTCATGATCAGATCTTCCAAGATCTTTCTGAGGATATGATCCTTGAATTATTTATAATTAAATTTTAAGACTTCAAATGTATGTTAAAGGAAAACAATCTTAAAGCAAATGACAGAGGAAAGGGGAGAAGTGGGAAGATTTTTCAGCTATTGTCATGGACTTTTGATAACTCTTATGGGATGTTTGCTTTTGTACAATCATCCTGTTTATTTTTTTGAAAGTTTGTTTTCGTACTTCTAAACTGTTAAAGACAAAGAATATAAGCCTTTGAGAAGGAAGAAGTAGTGAAATACACTACATATAAAGAACTTATCCATAAACTAAGGATACAGAAGGGATCAAATATTGTTTGCTCTATCCTTCTTTCAGTAAAACAGTGGTATGATTCTTTTCTCTAGCATTGCTGCTATCAGTTGAAGTTATAATAACCCATTTAGATGGATTTAAACTGAACTTGACTAGCATTTACAATTTACATGGATTTTTTTTTAATAAAAGGGAAGAAATACCACAAACATAGAAAATACCGATTTTGAAGGTGAAGTGATAATGATAAGTACAGCGCTCTAGCAGTACAATCTGTTTTCACTTTGAGATTCTTTTAGGTGTCCTTGAACCACCACCAAGACCACATGTAATGGCTGTGACATCTACAGTTCCCCATCCTGCCCTGATTATGACAGCCGCCCCATTTCCATGCAATAAAGAAGCCACATACACAGCAAATGACACGGTAACAGCACTCAGAAAGTGCTGGCAGGTCACTACATAGAGGTGCTCAAAGCCAGCTCTTCAGAGAAGGGAAACAAGGTGTTAAAATCATAGGTGTGTTATCAATGGCTGGTCATGGCAATGTAAAAGACAACTTTACCTAAGCCTTACCTGAGTTTCAGCTCCAAAGCAAAATACTTTCTTCAACACACTCTCCTGGATTTTTCACTGTGTGAAACTTACTACGAGACCAAGCTAAAGACAGATTTTTACTTCCTCGCGCTCCTTAGCAGAGGAGGAATTGTATTTTAGTTACAGTATTCCAGAGTCGCTGATGAAAACCACACAGCCATGAGTATCGCTATACACTGTGATAAGATTGCCTGCTACTCCCATGTTAAGTCTGCATATTAAGGCTGGGTACACAGCATAGCAATATTTTAATTTTACATTCCCCATGTGTTTTCTCTCAAAAACTGTTTAACTTTTCCACCCTCAATATTTGTTTTGAAGGCAGGAGGAGAAGAAAGCAGACATTAGTCAGTATTTTTATTTCTCCATCCAGCACCACTAATTCTAACTTCTCAGAACAAGTTTACAACAGCCAAGGGTTTAAATGGTGCAACGTGTAATAGGGACTGATAAGGACAACACACTGAGTATGAAATGGTGTTTCCTAATACTCCCAAACAACATTTATTTATTTATTAGAAGCTGGAAAGCCAGAACAAAAACAGTTCACATACAGCTGCACAGGATGAGAGTCTCTTTCTCCAGAAAAGTCTAACAACATTTGATTTTGTGTAGTTAATGAAAACAACAGTAAAACACAGACCTATCAAGTTGCTTTGTAAGTCCAAGCACATATCAGTTAAGAAGAAACATACTGCCTGCCTACAGCCAGCACTAGTGAGCTCCAAGACTGGATTTCACTTATGCCTGTGCACACAGAAAAACACCACTGAAACTGCTAGAATCCACTACTTCAGTACTCCCACATACCCCATCCTCGCACAAGAGTGCTGCATGGTACTCAGTCCTGGCTGCCAAACTGAAATATGACTCTCAGACCTGAGTGACTCATTTTAGACCAAATGGTACCACAGGCTAAACCTGATCTAGTGTTGGAGACTTTCTCTGAAAATAAAGTATTACAGCAGTTTTGAAAAGTAAAAGACTGCAGCCATCCCAATACTCCAGCACTACAGGAAGCTTCATCTTGAAATTAAAAAAAAAAAAAAAGCAGCAAAGAATTTAAAAAATGGAAGGAGAAAAGGAGAAAATTTAAGCAGCTTCTTGTGCATTCACAGACAACTGAAATCAGAAGGACACAAGTTTGTTTCACAAAGAAATGCGCAAGAAAAAAGATTAGGCATTTCAACATTTCCCTGATAAAGGGCTATACAGAAAACTTTTGATGCATTTCCATAGAAGAAGCAGATTTGCTTAAAAAAGAACATGCAGAAAGGAGCCTGGTCCCCCTTGTTTCACCTCTATCTTCTCACTTCAGTTCGCTAACGGCTTTTGTCCTAGATCTTCCCTCCAGTTCCCCACCCTCCCGGGCTTTCTCTCATTTTGTATCCTTGTGCTTGTCATTCCTCCTCTCTCTGTCCTTTACCTTCGCAAACAGCACGGATAAAGGCTCTCATTCGACTTTCTCAGGCTCTTCCTCCGAAGGACTGAGGAAGTCAGAAGAGAGGTGACAACTTTTACTTATTTTTTTTTTAAGCTAGGACTTTTTTTCCACTGCGTTAATATGGTATAAACAAATCCAAAGAGACTTCACGGAAAGAATTAAAAAAAAAAGGAAAAGAGAAGGAAAAAATCAGGACAGTAGTCTAACAATGGCAGCACTGTTACTGTCCCTTAATCAAACAAGTGTCCATTACCTATCCTGGGTCAATCTGAGAGATGTAAGCCCAGCAGACACAGCAGCCTGATGCAACGCCAATAGCTCTTTAAAGCCCATTCCTAACGAGCCCTCTGCCGGACCCTGCGTGCCTCCTTCTCCTCACGCTGCTGCCCGCTCGCAGGAGTTAGCACTGGCTGCAAGAGTACTACAGAAAACACACAAAAAGCTGAGGGAAGAAGACGCTAAGGCAAGGAAAGTAGACACCCTCTCCCGGATGGGGACAGCCCTACCCCCCTGGCGCCGCGCTGCGCTTACCTGCGGGGATTACGCGGGGTTGCGCAGCTGGAGGGAGCGCGGCGCCGCCGCCGGCGCCCAAAGAGGGAGGGAGGGGGGAAGGAAAGAGGGAAGGAGGAGGAGGAGGAAGAAGAGGAAGAAGATGGGAGGGAGGGAAGAAGAGTAGGAGGGAGGACAGGGCTCCCTCCGCCTCCGCTTCGCCCGACACCGCCGGGCGGGGGCACAGGTGAGCCCTGCACCGCATCGCCCTGCCCCGCGTCGTACCGCCCCACATCGCACCGCCCCACTATGCCGAAGACCGCCAGCAGCCCCCTGGCTCCCTCCGCAGCGGATCTCTCGCTCTCCGCAGCGCTGCTTGGAACGGTGGCGGAGGCTGCCTAAAGTGAGGGCGGTGGGATTTAAGGGCAAAGGCGGCGGATCTTTCTGGAGCGACTGAATTTCTCCTTCTGCAAACTCCTTCTGCAAACTCTTTCTGCAAACTCATGGTTTAGCATGCCAGTGCCGGACTGAAGCGTCCGGGAAGTCCCAGCTTGAGCAGGAATCACTCTGTAGAATCATTAAACCCTTGGAAAGGAGCGAGGTAGTGCAAGGGATGCTTTTCCAGGCTTAGAAGAGTTGTTTCACTACAGAAAACCAGTTCAAAGTACTTATTCTTCCCACCTCCTCCACCGTGCACCCCCAATCATATTTTACTGTGAAATAGTCTGATTTAGTTGTATTGCAGTAGCATCTAGAGGCCACTTTTGCATGTGCATGCATCAGATAAAAAGAGAGTATATGCAGCACGGTACTTAACCATTTTGTCTAGGCTTTTCTAACCCCTGTAAAGAGATTTCCTTGCATTGCTGTTCTCCAGCAATGCCTCCAGAAGCACAAAAGCCCATAATGAAGGACCAAGCCCGCGTGTTTCCCAAGGAACCAGAAAGCAGCATAGTTAGCTCTCCTCAAATCAAATCTTTGCTTATTGTCAACACTGGGATGGCAGTGGCCTTCTTAAGCACCTGACAAAATCTGCTGTATCATGAGTGTTATTACAAAAGCTTTCAGCATCAATGTGAGCAGACTTCCTGCTGCCATGGCTGATGAGCAGTTATTTCCCTTTAGGAAGCAATCAAATCCTTTTACTATGTATCAAAAATGGCTCTGTGTGTCTATGTGTTTCAAGTTGTGCTTGTCCTCACATAGCTGTGGACCTTGTTTCTGTGCTCAGCACCGTGATTTAGGCAGAGATTAGGCTTCAGCATGCTAGAGTATTGTTAAGTATTCAGCCGGCCATTAACTTCTACAAATGCTTGATTTCATCTTCTACCTGTTTTCAGAGCAAGCTATCAGGTGTTTGCCAGGGATGACCATGAAGCATGTTCCATTATAAGCTCCATGGTTTAGCATCTATACACTAAGTACTGTAACCAATCTTAATAGCTTTCCATCTATGCACTGGTTATGTCCACAATGGACAACTGCAGGCTTGAAACAATGTGCTTGAACTGCACATGTATCCTCCCCCTGTGATAGAAATGTGGTAACTTCCATGATCCATTGGTAGAAAAGCAGGAGTTCAGAATGTAAGAATTATTCCTCCAGTGCTGTGTCTGTAAGGTCAGTGTTGGGTTTGTCTGGATGTTTGTTTGTTTCTTTTTATGTGGCTTAGTTACTAAGCTTTTGAGGGCAGGAGCTGCCCATCTGCAGTTCCTGTTCTATGCTCAGCCTCTTGCCCACGTGGCACTGCAATAAGCAATATTAACTTAAAAATAGACAAAGCTTGAAGCAAAGGATAAGTGCACAGGACTTTCATCTCCATGATGATGTCTTCAATCTCCAGCATGCATGAGTGAGTTTCAATGAGATGGTACAAGTATGAAGATGTTTGCTGGGAAGAGCTAGAGTTATTAGCAAATTACCTCTGCCTAGCATTCATAAAAACATCTCAGATAGTATGGTTACTCAGATTTGCTGTCTACTGATGCTTGAAGGAAAATTGCACTCTGTGCTCACAGGGAAAGGCTGGTCTGTTCATGAGATGGAGCTATATGAAGGCAAAACAAAAACCCACATTAAAAAAGAAGTATTTTAAAGTCCAGTTTCAGTGTAATGTAGTTAAAGTAGCAGTATTCAGTGTTTTAATTTCTGTTAGTGATTTCAAAGACTGTTGCTCAGCCCTGAGACTGACTTACCATTTATTCAAGGCTAATATAATTAGCCCTTCACTCTAGCTCTAACTAGAAAATATAGGGGACTGTCAGTAAAACTTAGAAACAGCAAATACTGCAGGTCCAGGGGAGATCACATGGTCCCACAAAGTTTAACGAATGTAACTTCCATGAGACTTGGCTGTGTTGCTCCGCGGTCTGAAATGTGTTTGTGTAATCACAGCCAGATGTGCTGCATCGCATTAGGTAGGGAAGCAGTTTTCACGTTGTTCAGTCTGGAAAAATGTCTGCTTCCAGAGCTAACCATGTAAGTACTATGTGCTTGATTTTGTGAATCAATTCAAATCAGAAGAATGCTTAACATTTACATGCACCAATATATTTTTATTTAATTTTCAGAGTTAATACAGTTTCAGCTGAGTGCCTGCAAGATTAGTCATACAGACAGAAAGTTTAGACTTCTAATTCCTCTTCAGTCTGGGGCTGGAAAGTACCTCTGCTGTTTTCAATTAAAAACTGAAAATTCAGGGAATTTACACTTAATATGTCTCGTCACTCTTCTTCTCTATGCAGGATTGTGGTGTTCTTTTAACAATGGGTAATTTTGGATTGCAAATGTGCTGAATCTTTCAGTGCAAGGGATACTTTGAAGGAAGCATTAGATGAGACCACAATTAATAGTGCCTTAGTTTGGAGGAAAAAACCAGGAAAGCTTTGGCATTATCTGAGACATAAATAGAGAACTTAGTTTTCTTTTTCATTGTACACACCTCTTATCGTGCTTTTAAGAAAATTCCAGTTTTCTAAAAAACCACTGTCAATAGTCCATGCTTGAAACGTGCTGTGTTCAGAACTCCAGCCAGTCATGAAGAATAAAGCACCCTCTGGAGTCTGGCTTTTTGATCATTTGTTAGAGACAGTCGATCGATCTGAAGCCCAGTGCTCACATGTAAGGGATATGAGGAAATCTGGATGCAGAGAAAACATCACCCACAGTTGGAAAACAGGGTTTTCTCCAGAGCAGCTTCATGTACATGAGAATTCCTACAGAAAGAAAGCAACCCTACCTGTAAAACCATGATGTTGTTTTTCCATTTTAGACCTTCTGCCCTCACCCAGTCTCCACTGGCCTTCTTCTATGCATTTACAGCAGCGGTGCTGTACCTGTGAAGGTGGTGAAACACTGGAACAGGTTGTGCAGAGAGGTTGTGGATCCCCCCTCTCTGGAGGTGTTTAAGGCCAGGCTGGACAAGGCACTGAGCAACCTGATCTAGTGGGAGATGTCCCTGCTTATGGCAGGGAGGTTGGAACTTGATGATCTTTAAGGTCCCTTCCAACCTGAAGGGATCATATTCTATGATTCTATGATTCTAAACCTCTCAATACAGAAAGCAGCTATTTTCACACAGTGTCCTGGACTCAGCCTCATGCAGCTCAGAACTGGACTTGTCTTAATCCTTTTCAGCTGAATGCTGAAAATCAGAAGTAACCATACTGCTACTGCAAGTCAAGCTTTGCCTATGCATGGCTTTCTATAAATGCCCAGCCACTAGAAGTAGGACTGTAAGCACATGGTTGAAGGAAAAGTAGGTGCCTGTGGGTGCCTGAGTATATTAGTATTGCAGCATAATAGAGTGGGAAGGGGCCATCAGATGTCCAAATCTGGTCCAACTCCCCTGTGTCAAGCATGGACATCCGGCGCTAGAAAACGTTTCTCATCATCAAGCCTGGCCTTGAATGCCTGTAAGGATGGGGCCTCCAGCACCTTTCTGGGCAGCAACTTCCAGTTTTTCATCACCCTCATGGTGAAGAATTTCTTTCTAGCATAAATCTGGCCTGCACTGCTTTGAAACTATTGCCCCCTGTCTTATCAGTACATGTTCTGACAAATAGTTCCTCCCCAGCTTTCCTGTAGTTGGCTTCTGGTTGGCTTCTATGAGGTCTCACTTCTGTCTTCTCCAGGCTGAGAAGCCACAGCTCTCTCATCTTATCCTATTTAGGAGAGGTGCTCCAGGCCCCTGATCATCCCTGTGGCCCTCCTCTGCACCCTATCCAATAGACCCACATCTTTAGAATCATAGAATAGTTCAGGTTGGACGGGACCTTAAAGATCATTGAGTTCAAATCCCCTGCCATTGGCAGGGACACCTCCCACTAGATCAGGTTGCTCAGTGCCACGTCCAGCCTGGCCTTAAACACCTTGAGAGATGAGGCCTCCACAACCTCTCTGGGCAACCTTCTTCCAGTGTTTCACTGCACTCACTGTAAAGAATTTCTTTCTTATATCTAACCTGAATCTACCCTCTTCCAATTTACATCCATTATTTGTAGTCCTTCCATCACATATCCTATTAAAAAGTCCT
>VZTY01004638.1:31986-51880 GCA_013400935.1 Turnix velox
ATCAACTGCACCACACAGCTTGGTGTCATCTGCAAACTTGCTGAGGGTGCACTCAGTCCCACTGTCCATATCTCCTACAAAGATGTTAAATAGCACTGGTCCCGGTACTGATCCTTGAGGAACACCACTCATCACTGGTTTCCACTTGGACAGCAAGCCATTGACTGCAACTCTTTGAATGTGACCATTCAACCAACTCCTTATCCAGCAAGTGGTCCATCCATCAAACCCATTCTTTTCCAGTTTGGTGACCAAGATGTCATGCGGGACAGTGTCAAATGCCTTGCACAAGTCCAGGTAGATGATGTCAGTTGCCTTTCCTTTATCCTTCTCATGCTGAGGGCTCCAGAACTGAATTCATTACTCCAGGTTGGGTCTTAACAGAGCAGAGAGGCTGAATCACCTCTCTCAGTCTGCTGGCCATGGTTCTTCCGATGCAGCCCAGGATATGTCTGGCTTTCTGGGCTGTCAGCATATAATGTTGCATCATGTTCATCTTTTTAGGTGTGCCTGGGAAGGAGCCCAAGGTTAATAGTTTTGGAAGAGTTGAGCTTTTTTTTCAGGATGCCTAAAGTCCCAGGTAGCTGTGGGGACACTGCTACTTGGTTGGCTTTTTGTCTTCCAGGTTTTCTAAGAAACAGCATTTATTTGTAGGGCATTGAGGGGAGTCCGGGAAGTGAGTATTGCTCTTATTTTTCTTTTCATCAAGCATAGCTGGCCCCTGGCTGCCAAGAAAGGACTGAAATCCCCCATGTCATGAGGATGCAGGCTAACAACGGAGAGTTTTACCCCAGGCAAGCATGGTGACAGCTGGTGGGTGCATCTCTTTTGCAGACCTCTCCATCACCCACCCCTCTGGCTCAAACTGTGAGGTACAGTATATTTAAAATCCTACCTCAACAGACATAAAAAATATAATTTTTTTCATGTCTGTGCCTTTCTGCTTGGGACTGAATGATATATTTCTCCAATAAATTGAATGCCATACTCCTTTATAATATAAAGAAAAAATATAAAACATGTTTGGAATAAGTGTGATGGAAATAAACTGTACATAAGTTTGCAGTGATCTGATGTTTGGTCCATTTAAATGTCAGATCTATGAAGAGTTCCTACAGCCATCAATTGAAAAAAAAAAAGAAAGAATGGCAGATGAAAATTTCAGTTCCACAATTTTTCCACATAATTGCATTTCATTCAGACTTCAGTATTTATTATTAGTATCTCAGTCTTGCTATTTCCACTGAAATATAATTTGCCCCTTTTCTGTTTTCCAGAGTTTCAGGACTTTTCCAAATGGTGCTGTGTCAACAATGGGGCGGGGACCCAAAGGAGAAGTGACGTGGGACTGAAGCTTCAACTGAACAAAACTGAGAAGAAAAAGTCTTCCAAAACACAGGACAGAACCCACAGTATTAGTTGAAATGTAAAGAAATCAGATATATTTAGTTAATGAAAGCTCTAGCTTGAGGGTAAGGTTAGATCATTCATGACTGTGCAACAATAGCCCCAATGCAAAACACATGAATTCCAGATGTCTGGAACTGTGCCATTAATGAACCGGTGCTTTCATTGTTCTGAATTTGATTTTGGAGCTTTTTTGCTTATAATATTTTGATTGTACCATTAAAAGCCTTCAATAACCTCCCAATAAATTATTCAGTCCTCAGAGAAAAGAGGAGATGCCTCCCAGTCTCTACTTTCCACTGGCCCTAAATGGGACCTGCAGGTGTGCAACACCTCTGGCAGTCAGTCTGATGAATACATTTCATGCTGTTTTCTTAGTGCTGCTATTTAAATAATGTATGCAGGAACCATGCACTGTATCTTCTGCTAAAGCACAGGAAAATTCATTTGAGGTGACACTTTCTGTTAAAGTCAATGGGGTTATCCAGTGATGAATATGAAGGACCAAAAAAATAATCATAGGGATGTGTATATAGGAAGAATTTCCTTCCAGAAATATGAAATTTACAGGAATAGCACCAGGCAGTGTGAGATACTCTCCTCCCCTAGAGCACACACCTCCTCCATTAAATATAATTCCTATTACAATAATCTTCCCAGTCTCCAGGTTTAATTAATGAGCAGCCTAGGAACCCACTTCTTGTATATGTTACTACAGGCACATTCATTTTTCTGACATACACATATTCTCTGTTAACCTGCTCTCAGTTGTAACACTTAGCTCAAATACTGGCTGAATGTCCACTGTGGCTCTGCAGCCCTGCTTTGTGACAGACAGACATGGTACAGTATGATGACACACATCTTATGGCTTGCCCCTGATCCCCATTACTGAATAGAGCTTAGGGACAGGGAGCCTGGGAGAAGACAGAAATAACCAAACAAGAAAAAGAAAAGAAAACAACCAAAAAAAACCCCACAAAATTAGTTTAGCAGTAGGCAAAGGCTCCAGCCAAAGCCAGGCTTCTACTGTACACCTACTTCTGTAATGCTGGAGGAGCTCCAAACCCTAGTGCCAGAAGTGAATCCATGTCTCTTATTGCTTCTTTTACCTCCATTTCAATTCTCTTAAAGTTGTGCTTATTAAGCAAGCTGAAATTAAATTCAAATAAATCCAAGAAAATATGGAAAAAGAAGGTAAGTAGAGGATTGTAGATGCAAACTGCTCACAGGACCCCTAGAGAAAATGCTCTGCTTTTTTTCTGTTCCCTGTGCCCTATTTTTTACCTGCCTTCCACAAACCTGGTGTCAGTAGGGGCTGGTTATAGCTGATAAAGCTTTTTCGGGCAGGACTACAATGAGAAGAAGGAGATTGCAGGTGGCAGAGGGAGATTTTGATGTCCACTGCCCTTAGCATGAGCACAGGACTACCAAGGTAAGCTGGGATAGGGAGAAGACACCATGCAGCAGTGCTGGCAGACTTTTTTTCTAGGCACTCCTTTCCCTCAGCAGAACACATGATTTTTTTCCTGGTCTGTTCTGCAGTTTGGAGCTCTTGGACCTCAGCAGTGTTTCTCAGGGGCTGGAGTCCAGCCTGGTAAGCAGACTCAAAGGATGGCATTCTCCTCACCATCTTGATACACCTGGGACAACGTGGGATATCTGAGGCCTGTCCCATCAACATTGGGTGCACAGAGCAACTGTGGGAAACTCTTGAGGTATTCTGGCTCTTCATGTGGAAAGTGATGGGGCTCTGATCAATCTGATACAGTTGAAGATGCTCCTGCTCATAGCAGAAGTTGGACAAGATGACTTTTGGGGGTATTCTTCCCAAGCTATTCTATGATGCTATGCAGGTTTGTGTCCAATTCCCCACCAAGGGAGAATGAGAAAAGCCAAGGTGATGGAGACAGCTCAAAGCTTTTCCTACCTCTATGGAGGCAAAACCCACATAACCTGGAACCCCAGCTGCTGCACCCTTACAAGTGCCTTGCTGCATGGCTGCTACAACACTACTTTCCTGATGCTGCAAACTCGGTGACATGCCTGGAAGAAAGGCCTGAGATCAGGTTAGCCTCCTTAGTTAATAATTGAATGCCTGGCTGCCTGTTGCTATCTATTGTCATTTAGGGACGAATCACTGCTTGTTTTTCACAAAGCCACATGTAAAATATTTGTGGCATTTGTTTGCAAATGTTCTTTGTAGTTTCTTTGTGCTGCCTTCGAAGTGCAGGCAGAGTAAGGGCTACAATGAAGGACAAGTAGAAAGGTGTTTGCTTAATGTTAGTGGAATGAGGGAATAGAACCCTTGACTTCATTGACTAAAGCCAGTTTAAACCAGATGAAAGTCTAACCCTGTATTTTTGACAGAATAGCATACTTTCCCTGATGCCACATCTACTTTTTTTGAGCAGCTGCCAGAAACTGACTGTCTCGGACTGTTTTTCAAAAGCGTCTGGATACCCAGTTCTCATTTCTTTCAGTGGGAAGAGGATGTCCAAAGGGATGCCTGGTAATTTCCATGGTAATTCTTTAGAGATGCGCTAGTCCTGATGTTGACCTCTTCAGCACTAAGAGAAACCAGAAATAGTTCCAGTTCTGGCTTTTTGAGCTGTACCATTAAACAAAGGTAGAGCCAAATAATATTTTTGTGTTTAAATTTTTGCTTTCAGGAGTAAAAAGTCTCCCAGGCAGGGTAGAGCAGGAACAAGGAGTAAGCTCAGGAAAGCTTACAGCTGGCCAGAGAGGAAGCTGTAAAATTAGCGGCCAAATTTTTTAAGTAAAACTAGAAAGGAGAAGAGCAAAAGTAAAGCAATAACAAAGAAACAACCCAGTTCCTAGTGTCACCTGCTGCATTGTCAAAGTGGCTGAAGGACTACAGCAGAGAGTGTCAGAAGGGATGGAAAGGGGTCTGGAGAAAGGCTGCAATATTTGTATAAGTGTCTACTATTTTTTATTTTTCAGTACTAAAATCAGTAATTAGAAACTTTTTAATTGTCAATAAATTTAATTGTTTGAAATTTCCTGGCTTCTTCCAGAAAGAGGAAGCTGTCTGGAAGGCAGAAAAATATGGGTTGCTGATTACTTACAGCTTTGTTGATGGCAGTTATGGATGACAGGTTGTTGAGGATGAGAAGTAACTGAATTCACATCCTTTTTCTATCATGGCTGAAGATCTTCAAGCCAAGAGTATGTAGGTGTTTCTATGGAAAACATGCTTTATCTGTCATCAGTTTTGAACAGGAAGGATAAGTAACCAAGAGAATGTCTGTGGCAAGTATTGTACTTAAAGTGAGACTTAATTATTTTTCCCTGAGCCTTCAAATAAGCAGGTTGAATTAAAAGGCCTGGTCTGACTCTGCATAAGCCTGGGCCAGAAGGATCCTGCCTTCCAGAAAGTAATAACTGTGTTAAATGGAAGGAAAAAAGTGTCCTGTGTTAGAAGAGCAAGGCACTGATCTTTCCAGGGAATGCACAGAATAGAGATTTTTTGTTCATTAAATGGAAACATGAGAGTGTAATTAGAAACAGGCTGTGCTGTTTATTTTGCCCACTACTGATATTCAACACAGTAGAACAGAGGAAGATGCGCAATTGTCTGAGGACTAAATTGGAATTTTAACAGTGAGCAAATAATATAGGTACTAATTTTTTCCCCACAGATATTAGGAGTCCAATTTGTGAGTGAGTGTTCAAGTTTAAATTCAGTAACTCAGTTAAATAATGATAATTTCTAAAAAATAAGTGTGTTTTTATTAGTGTGTTGTTATATAGATAATTAAGAAGGATGGGCCCCATTGAAATATTCTACTAAGTGGATGCAATATTACAAGCATAATACCTGACACAAAATGTATTCTAAACCATGAGAGGTTTAGACTGGATATTAAAAAAATATTTTACACTGAAAAAGTTATTAAACATTGCAGTAAGCAGCCCAGGGAAGTAGCTGTGCCACTACCATCCCTGGGGTATTGAAAAGATGGGTAGATGTGGTGCTTAGCTTAGGTATGGTTTAGTAATAGTTTTTGTTAGTTAGGTTGATGTTGATGGTTAGATTAGTCATTGTCTCAAAATAGACAGGTCAGGTAGGCAATGGTGACTTAATAGTTGAGGACAAAACCAAGTTCTTGGTGTCAGGGAAGGGGAAATGTAAGTTAAGCAGCTACACAAAATGCTACATATGGCTGTCTGCATGCTGAGATAGCTCAACCTCTGACTCCCATTAACACTTGAAAGGAGCATGACACAACAAAATCCCTCATCTTCAAAACAGGAATACACTCATGTTTTGCTGCATTCCCAAGAAGCTTGGAGCAATATACCCCTTGTGACTAGGGGTGAGTGGTTTCCAGATGCTCTTATGGTGGGTCGTTCAAGCAGGGATTGCATGCAGTGCTGCTCTTCAAATTGCAACCTTCCTCATGCTGCTCATTCAACAGAACAAATACCCCAGCACCTTGGGATAAAGTTTAAAGAATGAAAGGCAGCAGGACTTCTCTGTTCTGCTTCCTATTGAGTCAGGAGCCTGGGCTTTTTTGTGCCAAATATTTATTTGCTTTACATTGCTTTGCTGGAAGTATTGAAAGATTCTAGTTCAAGAAATGGACTTTTTCACAGAGTAAGGATGCATCCAGTCCAGAGCAAGAACTGTACCATCCTTGGCATCCTTGGCGTGATGTCTCTCTGCCTCCCATCCCATTCCACTTTCTATTCTGCCTCCCAGAATCTACCAAGTACAGTAAATCTACTTCTCTTCTACCCACACATGGATTTCATTTGGGGAAGGATTGTCTTCAGGTGAATAATGTGAGTTGCTTGTAAAAAGGCACGTGTCTTCTAAAAGATTTGGTATCCTTAGAAACGCACATCAACTAGAAGTGATGGAGACAAATCCAAAGGGAGGAAAAGTCTAGAGAAGGGTGGTATGTGCATCTCTGTGGTCCACCTGGGCAGCTGCTGCAATTCAGACCAGCTTCCAGGATTTCTGGAGGTCCTCAGGGTCAGAGTTTTTGACAAGAGTGAAACTGAGAACAGCGTCCCTTGGGGTGTGGGGTGCAGAGGGAGGCTTTGAAAAACTCTTGAAGTATTCTCTGCAGTCTCCTTTATTCTCATTTCAAATGCTCCATTTAAAAGCATCAATGCAAAATTTGCTGACAGCAACTGCAACTCTCTGGGGCACAGTCTGCATTTTGAGTCACTAGCCAGAAAGAGCTCTGAGAGCATAACAAAAAATGCAACAGATACACTGCCACCCCATACAACTCAGGCTTTGGAAGCAGGTGACTCCTGAGTTTGAATCTGAAATTACTTTAAAAGTATATTTGCATTGAATATTATTATTACCACATTCCTTGCTACCCACTCTTAGTGATGCAGACATTGTCCTGATTTCACTTAAGCTTTGTGTAAGCTTGAATTTCACTGCCATAATGCCACAGGCATGTATTATAGCTCCTTGATGACATCTTGGCCACAAGATATGCCTGCTTTACAAACTAGCGGTGGATATGTCATGCCTGACTCCCAGTAATGCAGAAGACAGTGCATGTGGTGCAAGGGTGCAGAACAAAAGGGTGAGAAGGGAGCCTCTGTGACAAAAGGATGCCAATCTCCAACAAACAAACCTCAGCAAACAAAGCTTGTGCTGAGATTTTGAAATCATAATGGTCTTTGGAAGCTCTACCCGCCACTGTGCAATGGCAGACTTGATGACTCAAGGGCGGCAGAACTCTAAAAGCCAGGAAACCAGCAAATAAGCACAGCTGTAACCTATAAAGTCCCACTTCTACCCTGCAGCAAATCTGAAAAGAGATTAACTTCAAACATTCCTCCTCTTGTGCACAGAGGAAATGAAATATGGATGGCATAGGACTGGGAACTGGGAACACCAAATTTGCAGACCTGATTATCAAGACCTCCTCTAACTCCAGCACCACTAATTTAGCTGCTGCCATTCAGAAAAACTCCGCTAGGTAATGCATTTTGCTGAATTACACCAGGTGAAAAAACTGGACAGAAAGCAGAAAGCTTGGAAAGCTGTATAACATTCTGAGATTACAAACCTGAAATTGATAAAAAGACAGGAAGAAAACTGGATTTTGCAAACCCAGTATCTAACGTAATAAAACAATAATAAAAAGCCTCTTGTCTGGAATATCGTCCCCGGGGTTTCATTGTTTCCTTTTGCAAATGATGTTATCTGGAGAACAGACAAAATTTCTGTTTAGTCCCAGGACTGTGGGTGTCTCAAATTTTCAGTCACTTATGTGCTACAGAAATAAGGAGGATGTACAGATGGTTTGGGTTTTATTTTATTTTATGTTTGAAGTTCTCCTGTATCTGAAAAGTTTCCCTAAGATGAATGCTTTGAGAGCAAGCATATTTCTCTTTCACTTTTTTGAACAGTGTCTAAAATTTGGAAAAGAACAACTATCTGTCCTGTCAGCAGTAAAATAAATGTTTTGTCACAAAGCCAGGACTGATTTTATTTCATGTTAATATTTGATCAACACATGATTAATGTATCTGAGCATTTCAGTGAAAAATAGTAGGTTAGCATTTAAAGGCTGAAGAGAATAAAAAATGAAGCATGTGGAACAGGTTGCCCAGAGAAGCTAGATGCCTCATTCCTGAAAGTCATCATGGCCAGGATGGATGGGGCTTGGAGCAACTTGAGCAGGGCAGTGAAGTCAGATGATCTTTGAGGTCCCTTCCAATCCAAACTGTTCTGTTATTCTGTGATTCTGTCTTCTTCATCCTTTAATGCACACACACAAGGATACATACAGGTTTCTACTCTCTGAGGGTTCAAAGCATGAAGAGTTGCTGACCTCCTTCGTCTCCTCATCTGTGTCTACTTAAAAAGCCTAGTCAGTTTAGGCTGTGTAAGACTTTTTAGCCATGGCTGATAAACCTGTAATGAGATCTTCAGGGTGGTTTGCCACCTTCTTATGTCTTTTAGAGGTATGCACAGGAGCATACAAGCAACAAAGCCTTGATCTTGCCAGAAGGCAGCATCATGGGCACAGTGGGAAAGCCATTATTCCTTTACTACAAAAAAACGTACGAATAAAAACATGTGTGTGTCTAGGTCGAAAAAAAACCCTGACCATGAAGTATTGACACATCTCTGCTGTTTTGTTTAATCTTAAACCATGGAGACCTTGCCTTTTGTCATGGTGACAACAGATTGCATGAAAGCTTGTTTCTTCCATTAAACTCATGGCTTCTCAAGTGCTTGTCTCTCAGCCTTCACTGAGTCCTAGTCCTTTACTGATGGATCTGGAAGCTACTTCTCCTGAAGCACCACCTTCTATTCTCTCTCCTTCCTCACAGGCTCCACCCATGGGGATCAGGAATATCTTGTGCCAGATTTGTACATGCTAAAATGAAAAATCACAGTCTCTATAGCTTATAATCTAAATAAGCAAGACCAAGGGAGAGCAGCAGGAAAGAAGAGTTATATTCCCTATTAAGAAATGAGAGACTTAGTGATTTGCTCGAAGATGTGTGTGTAATTTCTGTCAGAGCTAAGAACTGAGAACTGAGAAGAATTTAGAACTCCCAAATGCCAGAAGAAACCAGACTTGTGCAAAATTTGCTCAGCTCTGATTAAAGCAAACAAAAATACACCTCAAAAAAGAGACCCCAAAGGTTTTGCATTTGAGATGAGAAAGTAAAATCCTTTCTTTCTCGCACTCAGATTCAGTGCACACTCAGAGAAAAGCAATTTGAGAGTTTAAGTGGGTAAAGCTAGGTTTATTCCAACAAAGTTGTACCTGTTAGCATATGGCTGAGCTAGAGGTATTCTGCTTTTGATGGGATACTCCATTAATATTTTTTGTTCACAGGCATTTGCACCATTACCTCCAACTGTCACCTATTACACTGTTTTTAAGTTGTTTAAACTTTTAACCTTTTTGCTGAGTTCCTAATGGAACAGATTCCTAATGCTCTGGTCTCTGGTGTGGTTGGATTTTAATTTTTTTTTAAGATTTGCACAGATAGTCCAGCACTTTGAGCATAAGCTTTAGGAATAAATATACAACAATGGGACCAATCCTTTCCCTTCCTCATTCTGAGGTTCCTTGCTTGGTTTCAAGCACAGAATCTGTCAAGCCATTAAGCAGAAATAGAATTCCATTCCTTCAGTCAGAAGGCATTATAATTTCTGCGACAAAGGAGATCACATTGCACTGCTCTGCCTACAGTCCCAACAGGAGGAATAGTCAGTTCTCATAAATATGTGCTTTTATTTTAAGCAGTTTTGCAGGAAACAGTCATGGAAAATTTTGATCAGATGTCTCAAGTATCAAAATTAATATTTTAATTTACACATTCTTCACAACTTAGTTTCTAAAGAGCATTAAGTTATCTTAGTTTGCACAGTGACAAATAAGGTGCCAGCAGATCTGCGTGATTCTAACCACCTCCTCAGACCAAATCAGAGTTATAAGGGACCTTCAAAGGACATCTAGACCAACTAGATCTAAATCTGCCCAGCACTAGCTTAAAACCATTGCCCCTTTGTCCTAACACTGCATGGTCTGACAAACAGTCCTTCCCCAGCTTTCCTCTAGGCCCCCTTCAGGTAATTGTAGGGTGATATGAAGTCTCCGCACAATCCTCTCTTCTTCCAGATGAACAGCCACAAATCTCTCAGCCTGTCCTCATAGAAGAGGTGCTCCAGCTCCCTGATCCTCCTCTGGACCCTTTCCAACAGACCCATGTTCTTCCTGTGCTGAGCACTCCAGGGCTGAATGCAGTACTCCAGGTAGGGTCATACAAGAATCACCTACCTAAACCTGCTGGTAATGGTTTTTCTGCAAACCAGGATACAAGAGGCCTTCTGGGCAGCAAGTGTACACTGTCAACTCACATTCAGCTTTTAATTCATAGGTACTCCCAAGTACCCACAGGGCTCCTCTATATCACATCACTTCCCAGTCTACACTGCACTTGTCCTAGTTGAACTTCATGAGGTTTGCATAGACCCCACCTCTCTAGTCTGACCACATCCCTCTAGATGACTTCACATACCTCCAGCTTTTTCTATCAGATTGTTCATCTTTGTGTCATCAGCAAAGCTCCTGAGGGTGCACTCGCTAACACTGTGTATGTCATGCATGAAGATACAAAGCAATGGTCCCTGAGGCCCAGCACTAGTCACTTCTCTCCATAAAGACTTTGAGCCATTGATCACAGCCCTCTGGAAGCAAACATCCAGCCAGGTCCTTATCCACTGAAGAGTCCACCCATCAAATCCATATCTTATCAATTTAGAAAGGTGATTTGAGGAACTGTGTCAAAGGCCTTGGAGAAGTCCATGTAGACAATGTCAACTGATCTTCCCATGTCCACTGATGTAGTCACTCCATTGGTGAAAGTCAACAGGTTGGTCAGGCAGGACTTGCCCTTGGTGAAACTCTGCTGGATGTCTCAAACCACCCCCCTGTCCTCCACATGCCAAAGCACAGCTTCTAAGAGAATTTACTCTGTGATCTTCCCAAGTACAGAGGTGAGGCTAACAGGCCGATAGTTCCCTACATCCCTTTTTGCAAATGAGTGTGAAGTTTACCCTCTTCCTATTCCCAGGAACTTCACCTGACTGTCATGACGTTCCAAATATCATGGAGAGCAGCCTGGCAACTAAATCAGTCAATCCTCTCAGGACTCTCGGATGCATCTCATCAGGTCCCTTGGTCTTCCAGATATTCAGGTTACTCAGATGGTCATGAACCTTGCCTTCACAGACAGCAGGAGGGACTTTCTCCCCCTGATCTCAATCTTGTGTTCCTTCAACTAGGGAGACATACAGAGAGCCCTTGCCAATGAAGACTAAAGCAAAAATGTCATTTAGTACCTCAGCCTTCTCTTTGTCTTTTCTTATGAGTTCACTAATCTTACTTATCAATGGAGATATAATTTCTTTAGGCTTCCTTTTCTAGTTTATATACCTGTAGAAGCCCTTTTTGTTATATTTAACATCTCTTGCCAAACTGAGCTCCAGCCATGCATTGGCCTTTCCTGATCTCTGAATTCCACCAGAGCGTGGTCACTGCATCCCAGGCTCCCTCCAGTCTTCACATGCACAGTGAGCTCACTGGCATCTACTTGTGTAGGGCTGTCTATTTTCTTCTTCAGGAAGTTATCATCGAGGAACTCCAGGAAGCTCCTGTGCTGCTTACACCTCGTTGCGGTGCTTTTCCAGCAGATGTCAAGGCTTTTGAAATCCCTGAGCAGGATGTGATCTTTTCAGTGTGACATCTCCTGTAGCTAGAGTAGAATTATAGAATCAGAGAATAGTTTGGGTTGGAAGGGACCTTAAAGGTCATAAAAATTCAACCCCCGCTGCCATAGGCAGGGAGACCTCCCACTAGATCAGGCTGCTCAGTGCCTTGTCCAGCCTGGCCTTAAACACTTCCAGAGAAGGCGCATCCACAACCTCTCTGGGCAACATCTTCCAGTGTTTCACCAACCTCTCTGTAAAGAATTTCTTTCTTATATCTAGCCTGAATCTACCTCCTTCCAATTTACATCCAGTATTTCTAGTCCTTCCATCACATATCTGATTAAAAAGTCCTACCCCTGCCTTTCCGTAGGCCCCCCTCAGGTATTGGTAAGTTACTATGAGGTCCCCCCTGAGCCTTCTCTTCTCCACGCTGAATAACTCTGACTCCTTCAGCCTGTCTTCATAAGGAAGTTGCTCTGGTCCTTTGATCATCTTCATGGTCCTCCACTGGACCTGCTCCAATAGCTCAATGTCCTTCTTATGTTGAGGACTCCAGAACTGGACACAATACTCCAGGTGGGGTCTCACCTGAGTCGACTGCACCACACAGCTTGGTGTCATCTGCAAACTTGCCGAGGGTGCACTCAATCCCACTGTCCACATCGCCTACAAAGATGTTAAATAGCACTGGTCCCAGTACTGATCCTTGAGGAACACCACTCATCACTGGTTTCCGCTTGGACAATGAGCCATTGACTGCAACTCTTTGAGTACGACCATTCAACCAACTCCTTATCCAGCGAGTGGTCCATCTATCAAACCCATTCTTTTCCAGTTTGGTGACCAAGATGTCATGTGGGACTGTGTCAAATGCCTTGCACAGTTCCAGGTAGATGATGTCAGTTGCCTTTCCTTTATCCACTGATGCTGAGGACTCCATCATGGAAGGCCCCCAGATTGGTCAGGCATGATTTGCCCCTGGTGAAGTCATGTTGGTTTCCTCCCATCACCTCTGTGTCATCTTCCATGTGTTTGTGCAGCACCTTCAGGAGGATCTGCTCCATGCTTTTGCCAGGCACAGAGGTGAGACTGACTGGCCTGCAGTTTCCTGGATCTTCTTTCTTTCCCTTTTTAAACATGGGGATTATGTTCCCCTGTCTCCAGTCAGCAGGAACTTCACCAGTCTGCCATGACCTTTCAAATATGACGGACAGTGGTTTGGTAACTTCATCTGCCAGTTCCCTAAGGACCTGTGGGTGAATCTCATTGGGTCCCTTAGACTTGTGCACCTCCAAGTTCTTCAGGTGTTCACAAACCTCCTCTTCATACACTGTGGGTGAATCCCGCTTCCCCCAACTTATGGTCTTGAGTAAGAAGGCTTTGTCAGTAAACTCCTCTTGATCAGCTGGCCTGTGGTTGACTCTCACTACCAGGTTTCCCACCTTATCTTCCTGTCTAATCTTGACCCATAAGCTTTCAATTTCCTCTATTTTATTCTTTCTACTCTATCTTTTCCTTATTCTAGAGGACAACTCTTCATGCCTCTCCTGTCCTGTCTGAATCACCTTTAGCCCTCAATGGGCACATTTCAGTCACTTGATTTGTCATACCAGGTTTCAGTGATGGCCACTATGTCGTGCCTAATTCCACATAGGCAAAACTTTTCCTTATTGACGTATATCCTCAATAGTGGGAAAATGCTGTAGCACTTTGTCATGGAAAAAAAAAACCCAAACCTGGCATAATTCCCAAAAGACTTGGCTCTAACATTTGCCTTGTGTTTCGTAAAGCTGTCTTCCTACTCTAAAGGAAACATGATTAAGATGATTATGCCGAATTGCCTGCATGCAATTCACAAACCAACATGCTTTCAGTTGTCTCTCTGCCATTCTGTGACTACAAAAGTTTACCTTACATTTACATTTAGCTATGAAAGCTGTTTCACCAAGCTGCACTTCTTATTTTTATAAGTTAAATGAAAATATAACTGAGAGATCTCTAATATCTGGTAAGTATAGTAGAGGATGGGAATTCCTAGAGATTAATAATTTACCCTTATGGTTTATATGAGTGGAGTTTATCAGTATACTCATCTTTAAATAGAGAGCACCTGGACAGGATTCAGCACGTGTGGACTTTGCATTTCTTCTGTATTTTTTTTCCAGCTTCTTCTCTGTTGTGTGGCTGCAATAACTTATTGACAACTTTCTTGAAGCACTGGTATCAAACATGCAAAACTTTCATTTTATATACAACTTACACACTTTCAACAGCTCTGCAGGCATCTAGAGATTAGGATGGAGGGGCCGTATCACCATTTGAAAGATGAATTTCCGGAACAGTTTGCCCCTAGAATCCACAGATTGTTTCAAAGGAGAGTTGCTTTTGTAAGGGAGTTCTGTTGTAAAGGTTTGCACCCTACACATAGGTCAGGAGAATTTGAATGGAACAAATTTTTATTTTCTAAAATTAAAGGTATCTGATGCAGCTGGAACTCTGGCCATAAACTATTAGGGCTAAATAGGCAGCAAAGAAAGATTCCATAATATATTAGTCACAAAGCTGGTCAGCTGCAGATTGTGAGGGTGTGTACTGTTGTTGTTTCCATACTAACCATTTTCTTACACTCTCTAAAATATTTTTAGAGGGTGCAACCACATGCTCCTAGTGTACCTCAGACTTTGCAGAACTACTAGGGAAGTAAAGAGTGATTTAGGCTTCAAATAGATAGAGGCTCAATGTACTTAAAGAAGAGACCACCCATGGCAGGAATCTGGAAATCTCCCATGGTTTTCCGTATCTTTTGACTAATTTCAAGACAGAGAAGGGAGTTTTTTCCTTTATGCAGAAGCAATTTTTGTCTCCAGCCAGCCAAATTAGCCTTATAGAAAAGTCTAACAAGGAAGGATTTGTATGCCACATCCCCAACCAAATTCCACAGGTTTAGACAATCCATTAAGCATCTGTATGTTTTTGTGCTTTTTAAAACACAACTGAAATGTGTTGAGCTTGCAAATTACTCTAGGCTGTACATAAATCTGTGATGAAGTCAGATGCATACCTGCTGCGTTCACCTGTTGTGCAATTGCTCCTTGTCCTTGCTGAACTATGCAGCAGTAGGATGTTAAATGGCATGAAAAGCACTTGTGGAACTGTGATTCATTACGCTTGTTACCTCTGACCTGCTCATAATTCAGAGCTGAAGGCATACAGCTCACTCCACTCCTGGCCCTCTCATGGGGGAGAAGCATTCTCTGCTCTGTGCTTTACTTACATCTATTTCCAGTTTTCCTGCTACTTCATCAATACTGCTGTCCAGATGCAAAGTATCAGAGTATCACAGTACCTACAAGGAGTTACTAGTCTGGAGATTATCTCATTCTTTTTTCTCTTGAAATGTGGTTGTAGCCTGGAAAATGAAAAGTCTGTCATCTTTATTCCACTCTTTTCTGTCCCTGGTCTGAAATTAGAGTCATGTCTAGATCCTTTAGTGACAGAACTATTATTTTTTGTTGGCTTTCATCACAGCCAGCACTTAAGAGCCAACCAGAGTAACTGAGAAGGAGCCATCTTCAATTATTTTCTCTACTTCAATACACAATAGAAGTAGTGTGTATTAGCCAACATATCTTTACTTTACTCAGATTCATAACAAAGTGACTGCATCTCTGAGACAAACAAAATCCAGAGAAACACACTTCGGCTTTTTTTGTGCATGAAAAAATTTGGCCTTGTTTTCCATTTCTCATTTCTGACAATACTGAGACAATTTTGCTTTACACAAATACTTTTTAAAATACTGTCCTTTGTAGCTGATTAAAAGAAAAAAAAAGGAATGGTTTCTTTGGAGGAAAATGACACATGTCATAGAGAAGGACATGCAGCATTCTGCTGGGTAAAACAGTTTCTCATGCTAGCAATTGTCAGCCTCTCCCTAACCTTCCTAGTTTTTGAATGAGTATAGAAAATCTTTCCAAGTCCTTTGGGCAGTTACCACATCCTCCTTTGTCTTGGAATCCTGATTCAATTCAGTCATAGCACAAAATTTCTTTGTGAAACTGGATTGTGCAGTAGCAGCTGAGGTCATGTGAGTACATAAGAAATAGTTCATAAGAAATAGGCAAACCTTTGCTCTTTGATCTAAAGATTGGGAAACAAAGAATGTAAGATCTCACCTCTTCAAACACACAAGGAGCCAGACTTAAGTAGTTATGTGTGCACGTCATGTTCTGTGCAGACTCATGAGTGGCAAGGATTGTGAGCTCCTGTGGTGCTGCTTACATGAAGGAAAAGCAGAAGGGATCTTTACATGACTTCTGTAACAAGTTCGAAGGAGGTTTTCCTTTGAGACTGAGTTTCAGAATATCAGCAATTGCAGAATCTCAGCAATTCAGAGCATATTGTGTTCTAACAAGACTCTCCTTCCACTACCGACTGATTAAAAATAATTGTTAAATATGGCAACTCATTTGCTTCAGGCTCTAAAGACTGCAAGGATTTAATTAACTTTAATGATCAGTTATACAACTGCTATGTATAAGCACTAACTAGCCCTTGGCAAAAAGGAGCAAAGCAGGAGGGGTAACCTTTATTTCTCCCTCCACTACATAAACTTCCACAGAGTTAAGAAACTCAAGGCCATGGGAATGTTCATTAGAAAACTTGCTTGCCCTTTGTTGTTCAGTGTTTTCCCACTGAAGTCAATCTGTAGCATGTAACTGTTGGTAATGCAAATGGTAATAACTGCAGCTTTGCATGTCGCTTCAGTGCAAGCTGAGCTTACACTCCTAAGCAGGGCCTCACTATTCCCTTGGAGTCTGCTGTCTGTGCCACAACAAGCTGACAGAGGAAAATAAAATCCATGCCAGCAGAACTGCCACCCTCCTCCAAGTTTCCATGTTCACCAAGTGTTTTCCTGCCTTACCCTTTGAAGACTCTACTGGGAGAATCCATAAAAGTTTTCTGTCCGCACTGGAGTGGAGGCAGTAAAACGTAGCATCCCCAAGTCAAACTCTGCAAGAATCAGAACCTGCTGCTGACTTAGACCTCCAGCAGCAGTGGTAGAAAGCTTGAATTAACTTTTCCTCAAAACTATGAACCTTGTGACATTTCCAATGTGTTGATAAGGAGTTAACTCGATTGCAAAACCAACATAAGAAGATGAGTATCATATCCCTAAAGATGCTCTGAGGAATTACCAAAAAACACTGAGAAATGCAACCATGTGAAAGGTGGGAAAAGGACTGGGGTAGATGCAATAGGAATGTATGTATGCTAGCCCTGTGATGTCTATGTCTGTGTGAGAAGATTGTGAAGACCCACTGTGAAGGTATGGCATCTCACCTGTCTGTTGGTTAGGCTGATGAAAACAGGGAGGTGTGTTTATGAGACTGTCCTCCAGGAGATGGAGCAGACTCCCTTCACTTCTGAAGGAGCCACACAGACAGCATGAACAAACAGCAGCTGAAATGTAAGCCTCATTTGTATCTGGCAAAATTTTATAACCAGAAAACAAGTCTGTCACGTGTATAAGGAGGAGCTACAGGACTCACTGCAAAGGTAGCAACATGGAGTGTGCTGCTGCTATGAGATAAATAAATCCAGCCTGCAGATTACAGGAATAAATAGCATGTGTTGCTTGGCACCCAGCTTTTCACAGGCCTTTAAAAGTATTTGGGAACCAAGTTCTGTATATATACAGCACAGTCAACTTGGGTTGACACCATAGCTGACACCCTCCAAGGAACTACTTGGTGTTTTCAACAAATAATACACATGCAATCACAATCATAGCCATAGCATAACAACTATCTCCCATCCCCTAAACAGAAAGCCTGGAAAATTTGGTATGGTTGTTTTTGTCACTTCCAAAGAAGAATCTGTGTTCAGCATCTATATTTACTCTTTCACTGGCAGAAAACTTTTCAGATTAAATGCAGCTCTTAACACTTTTCCAGACATCATGTTTCCTGTGATTGCATTCTGGGGCATTTTGACAACAGTTTTGTCTTTCCAGTGTGCCTGAGGAATTGCTTTTCTTTCTGAAGCATTGCTGCCAAAGTCTGTCATCATTTAAGTGGTGGATGTCACATAGCTTTAGCACTACTGCTAGGACTTTTTTGACTGCTGATTTATTGTTTTTCATTTCAATTGCAGCTTGTATTTTTGACATATCTATTGGAGTGATAGAAATGTTACCTTGGCTAAGTTCTCATTTTCACTGGATATTGTATTAAGATGGAACTAACTCTGTTTGGAAGTACTATGCCTTTAACCTACTTCTCCTGGCCCTTCCCCCTTGGAGCTCCACAGTGGGATGCCCACTCTTGACTGCCCCAGTCCCACATGCAACATGCAAGCAAAACCAAAAATCATTAACCATTTACAACCTCCTACAATAGACACAGCAAAAGCAAAATTCATTAGCCCTTCAAAATCCTCCACACTCCCAAATCCACTTCTTAGTAAAATACAAGCTCCTTACAATCCTGTCTTCCTGTTCCAGTACATGCTCTGCCTTATATTACTGCTCCTAGCCTCTGTTTTCCATGAGTTTTCCCCCTCTTGCTAAAGGTTTATATCCAGTGTCAGATAAAAAACAGGGATTATCAAAGTATGTTCACTCACAGAGACCAGGTACAGTGGAGGAAGGCCTTCCATGGAGAAGGGAATTTTGGCAAAAACAGCCATCAAGAAGCTCATTTTCAGGCTTTTTGGAGCCAGAATAGAAAGTGGTCGGGATGAACTCCTTCCCTGTTCCGGGATGGTGCCAGCTGATGAAGTGTGGGCCAGAGCCAGCTCCCATGACCGCAGATTGAAAACAGGTGCAAAAGAGCCAGCTCTCCATCTCCTCTCCTCCGCCACACAAAAGGAGTTCTTAAAACAGCACAGTGACCTGGTCACAGCAACAAGTAGTGGGCAGGTGTCACCTGTCATCAACAAAGGCAGTGATCACCACATTGAAAGTAGTTGGGAAGTTAATGATGGTCCCTGCTCAGTGGAGGGCTGGGCTCCTCAGGTTAGCCAAAATGGATGTGGGAAACCACAGAGAACTCCCACAGAAACATGCAGCTCTTCATGTGACAGACTGCAGGGAGAGCTGGAACCTTTCATTGGCAATGGGGGGCAACTGTGAGAGTGACTGCCTGTGCCCTGGGCACGTTAGCTGAACATGGTGGCAGAGCAGTACAAGGAGGTGGGTAGGCTGAAGAGCATTAGGAAGACAGAAGCCAGTGAGCTCATTGGGGATGTGAAGACTGGAGGCAGCCTGGGATGTAGTGACCATGCTCTAGTGGAATTCATGGTCCTGAGGAAATCGTATCAGGAACACAGTCAGGACCCTGAATTTTAGGAAAGCAAACCTCAAACGTACAGCTCTTCAAGGAGTTACTCAATAGGACTGCATGGGAAATCATCCTTGGGGCCAAGGGAGTGGAACAGAGCTGGCAGATCTTGTAGGACAGTTTCCTTGTGTCACAAGAGCTCTCAATCCCTACATACAAAAACTCCAGCAGGGAAGATGTGGGCCCATTCCAAAGAGACACTGGAAAGCTGGTCATGGTGGATTTAAAGAAGGTTGAGTACTCAGTAACTTCTTTGCCTCAGTCTTCACTAGCAAGTCCTCTGCTTGCACCACTCAAGTCTCAAAAAGTAATGGCCGACAAGGGCGTAGGGCAGACAGACTCACCGACAGTGAAGATCAGGCTCAAAACCATACGAAGAATCCAGAGGCGGCCACGTCCCTGGGAACTGATGAGATCCAGCCACAAGTCCTTAGGAAACTGGCAGGTGAGGTTGCCAAACCACTGTCCGTCACATTTGAAAGATTGTGGCAGACTGGTGAAGTTCCTACTGGCTGAAAAAAGGGAAACATAACCCCCATTTTCAAAAAGGGAAAAAAAGAAGATCCAGAAAACTACAGGCCAGTCAGTCTCACCTCTGTGTCTGGTAAAATCATGGAACAGATCCTCCTGAAGTGCTGCACAAACATACAAAGGATGACACAGAGGTGATTGGAGGAAACCAACATGGCTTCACCAGGGGCAAATAGTGCTTGACCAATTTGGTGGCCTTCCATGATGGAGTCCTCAGTATCAATATTTAAAGGAAAGACAACTGGCATCATCTACCTGGACTTGTGCAAAGTGTTTGACACTGTCCCACGTGACATACTGGTCACTCACAAGAGCTGGTTGAATGGCTGCACTCAAAGAGTTGCAGTCAATGGCTCATTGTCCAAGTGGAAACCTCAGG
>VZTY01004639.1:5281-24134 GCA_013400935.1 Turnix velox
GCCCGCCGTCCCCCGGTGGCCCGTCCCCGCTCGGGACGACGGAGGGCACAGCTCTTCCTTCCTTCCCCCGGCAGGCTGGCTCTCTCCGGTGTTTACCTCCCGGCGTGAAGCTTCCACCGGAGCCGCTGTCCCGATGGAGGAGCCTCCGGCGGCGGAGGAGTGGCAAGGGGCGACCCAGAAGAGGAAGGCCTGGGCCAAGAGCCGAGACTCCTGGCAGGCATCGGAAGCGGAGGATTTCTCAGCAGCGGCGGCGACGCTGGCCCGCGGCGAGGAGGAGGAAGAAGAAGAAGAAGAAGAGGAGGAGGAGGAGGAAGAGGAGGACCTCGCCGGCAGAGAGCTGCTGCTGGCTGCAGAAGCAGGTCAGTATCGGGAGGGGCCGCAGCCCGCGGGCCCCTGGGACCCCCGGCAGCCCTTCGGGCCGGCAGCGGGGGAAGACTCGACGGGCCGGCCCCAGACGGAAGGGCTGTTACTGACTGTCAGCTTTTCTTTCTTGCTCTGCCCTGAAGGCCACAGCGTCCCCAACGAGAAGATAGCGATATGGCTGAAGGACTGCAGGTGGGTGCTCTTTCCGTGCCAGCCCCTGCCCCGCCGCCCCGCTCCGGGTCCGGTGCCCGCGTCCCTACGGTCCCCCAGTCGGGGTGGCGGAACGGGCAGCTGCCGCCTGGTGAAGGGGAGGAAATCTCGGCAGTGTTCTCTCCCGTGCGCTAGCGAGGATATCCCTGTGTTTGTCACCGATGCTGGTAGGAACCTTCCTGGGGTATCCTCGGGTGTTGTATGGGCTGTGCCTTTCCCTTACAAGGGTGCAGAAAGGCACGGACATATGGCTAGAGAAGAGGTTGTGGCATCTTTCCCTCCTTCATGGCTCAACAGTGAAGGTGAAGACGTTCAAACCCTTAGGGAGGAAAGGCAGCAGTTTTTTGGTCGCTGCTCCCTTTCTCACAAAGGGGCTCCAGTTTGCAGCCACTCCATTGCCTTGCCTGGCTTTTGCTGCAGAATTAAAGACACGGAATTTATGTGGCTCAGGAGTGATGGTATGATGTAGCCAAACTTGATTTATCAAAGTCTCTCTCAGCATCCTGCTGTCTTTAACTTGAGGCATTATTTTTTCATCATTTTCAGTCATATAAAAGCAGAAATGCTTTATCCAGTTGCAGCTGCTTTCATCCCATCCTTCTCCATTCAGTCCTAGCAGCTTCTGGAGCCAGCTGGAGTTTACGGGGAAGCTAACAATTAAGAATCAAGTAGTTAACAATGACATTTCAATACCTCTCCTACTTGATATTTCTGATTTCCTTCCCCTTTTGGGAGCAGCTACATTGAGACAAAAGTTTACCTTTGAGATTAGCGGTACCTTTGTGATCTTTTGATCCAGTAAGTGGCTGAGCTGAGCTTACCCCTGTAATTCAAGTGTGCATTTCTTTATAGCTTTGTGGTCCTTGGTAGTTTCCTTTGGATATCTACAGGCTGTGCCTCGGAGGGGGTGTTGGCAGCTAGAGATGTGAAATCATGCTCTCTCCCTAAAATACTGTGTTCAGACCTGGCAAGCCATTCTTTCAGAATGGGAGAAGAGTTTTCCTGAATGGGAGAAGACTTTACCTGAAATCTTCCTCCCTGCTAGTGTAGTATATCCTCTAAAATAAGCACAATAAATTTTGTGCTTATTAGAAATTATTTTTTGAGTAGGATTTTTTTGGGATGAAAATTGGAGGCATGGAAGGGGGGAAGAGGTCCCAGGGAAAGAAACTCCTCCTGATGCTGCAGTGCCACTTCTCTATAAATCTGCATGATTTTTGTCTAGAACCTTCCCTAGCCCTATCTCCTTATGACTTCCATACTGAATTTAAGTAATAGCACAAAGCTGCAAACTGACAATGTGACTATATAACAGATGGTTGTTAATCTTGAATAACAACACAAAGATTGTGGTTTTATCCAGTAGCTATCTGTTGTTAAAACTGGCACCAAGCACTTTTTTTGTGTCTCTGGCAGTTGATTCCCAAAATACAAGAACCTTATTTTACACTCTATTTGTGCATTTACACATAAGGTAATAAAGCACAGGATTACCCTTTTTCTAATACAATAGTGCAAATTTGGTTAGCAGTGCATGTTTGTGAAACTCATTGTGGCTCTTTTCACAGGATTTCTTTCATGCATAGCTGTTTGCAATTGTAAATCTTTTTGGAAGAATCTTGTTCTCCTCAGAAGGATAAAATTTGTACTTCTTAAAAAAAAGATTTCTTAAACCAAGGTGTTCAGCCTCTAACTCTGCAATGTGTGCTGTGTGTGCATACAGTTCATATCTGAGGACTACCTGAAGCAAAGGGCAGTCACTCCTGTTTTGAAACTGCAGAATAGTCTCATTTTTATGTATCTAACATGCCAGCAGTTGCCAGCAAGTGATTATTTGACTTGTACTCTTATCAAGAGACTACTTGTATAGAAACTCTGAACCGATTGTCTCTTGATAAGGATGTGTGGAGAAGAGAACAGCATAACAGGTGACAGAGTAGCCCTAAGGAGACCCTGGTGTGCTGTTCAAAAAAGAGTTTTTAAAGGCAATAGTTGTGAAGTTTACGGTTGTTGCCCTTGCTGATAGTTCTTGCTTGGTAACACTTTTTGTGCTGGAGCTTTGATTGCTGAGAAGCAGGCACTTCATAAGCGGACTGACCTGCTGTCCATCACACAAGCTCCTTCCCCTCTAGTTAACTGTTGCAAAAAAGTAACTATTATTGCAAGTGAACATTCAGTTACTAAAATAGGGTCTTTCTTCTCTGTTACATAGTTTCTAAAAGCAACCCTTTCCATTTTGTCTGAGTTTCTGCAAGCTTTTGTGAAATGTACATCGCAAGAAAATTGGCACTTTTAAAACCTCATTTTCTGTTTTTAGTTGGCAGCAGTACAGAAGAACCTTAATATCAGCTCACTGCATAAGTAGATCTGCTTATAAGATTTATTCCTTTGTTTATTTCCAAAAGCATCAGCAGCTTTTTAATGTGGATAAAAAGAATTACTAGCTGCCCCTTGGTATTCATGTTAGTGGTCTGGGGCTCTTATTACTTGGCATCTCTGCTTCACATCTGCTTTGGAAAAGAGACAAGGGTTCTTAATATCCCATGGTACTGAACTTGGTAGGCACTTTTTAATTTTTTCTTTTTACGAAAAATAAACTGGCTGCAAACCAACCAAACCAAAAGAAACAAGTATGCATCATGCCTTGATAAGACTTATGGAGACTTAAGAAATATCAGATGTTACTCAGAGTTGTTTCATTCATGTTTTGGCGATCTCTTGCCTTTGAGAAGAGCACCCCTGCTCTTTCTCCATATTTTCAAAAGACGTTATGAAGTAATAAAAAAAAAAAAGGTTTTAGATTTAATTCTTGCAAATCTAAGACAGGAAACACAAGTATTTGTATTATACTGATAGAAATTTTTGACAGCTGTATGGTATGTGTTGTTCTGATTCAGTGTATTTAAACTGTGCCAGTGAGACAGGGGAGTCAGGAGGGTTTTAGGAGCCATCTCCAGTAGATATACAGGAAGCGAGTTCTTGAAGTGCCTCTGAAATAAGAGGTTTTTTTGTTTCAAGTTTAAAATAAACATGGCTCCTTCCCAATTAAGTCTTTAAAAGCTGAGGTTTAAATGCTTTTTACCACACAGTGCAAAACTCTTGTCCAGCTCCTGAAGACCAGTCCTACCTACCACAAGTGGTAGCCAAGCAAACCAACCTCTAGGATGCAGAAAAGCCTTAAGGCTGCAAAGGGTCCTCTTTCCTTGCTCATAACCCATGTTCCATTGCAGTGTAGGTATCATTCATGTCATTTGTAGACCAATACTGAGATAAGTTATTGCCATATATGCTAGAAAAAAACAGTATTAAATGAGTGAACACAAATGGAAGCCTGTAGGATCCCTTGATCCAGGCACAAGCTCACAGCATTCCTTGCTCCTTGCTGTTGACTTCCCTGTGTTACTCCTCCGCAACTGCTGTGTGAAGACTGGCAGGACATGGTGGTGGTCTGCCATAATTCTCACCCAGTGGGGAGACCTGGCTGTGAGGACCCAGACAGTGGAAGGGTCCCCTGCCCCAAACCTTTCTTTGGGCATAGAGCTGCTCTGAGACAAGCCAGCTCAAGGGCCTTGTTTGTGTCAAACAGCCTGGCACAGAAGTGGAAACCCATCCATGCTGGTGTCCAGAGGATTTTTCCACGGGTACTTGTCCCTTGTTTAAACTTGTGCTGCATCTAGTTTTTAAATGCAAGTTTCTTGAAGGCAGGTGTGTGTGTAGCACTATAAGCAAGGCAGCAGATGAGTGATTGACAGGGCTGATGTGACTTCTGGTAGCTGCTAACATGCTGTTGATGTGACATTTCTGAAATAAAATGCCAGGTTTGGTGGTTGCTTCCCTTGTTTTTCCATTCTGCGCAGCACTGACCTTGGCTGTCAGAGCTTCTGCCAGCACATTTCTACATCGATAAAGTAGATGAGGAGAAGGGGAGAGAAGGACAGAAGTGCACCCATCAAAGCCACAGAGTAAACAACCAGCATAGCTATTACCACAGAACACAAGGCTTGTTGTAGCGTGACAGCTTTAGACAATAGGCCCTAAGTTTTTTCAAACCTTGACAAGACAGACACGCAGAACTCTGGAGATCTGAGCCTCAGCTGCGTCTTTCTTCTCACCCAGAACGGGCTTGTGCACCTGGATGCTCTGTTTCCCTTGGCCTCTCATCACAGCAGGACTTTGCTTTGTTTTGCAGAAACAAGTCAGAGTGTCCCTGTCTGTCCAGTGTCCCTATAAATAGGCTAGATGTGAGAAGAGGGAACTCTTTTCAGAAGAAAAAAAAAATGTTGTGAAGTTTAAGGTCTGCTAGAAAGCAGATGCAAACTTTCCTTTCTTAATTTGGCCATGGCACAAAAACAAATACTGTATCAAAGCACTGTTTACTTTCAGGTTTTTGGGCAGCTTTATGTGTTCATCTGATTCAAAACCCAAATAAAACTTACATAATATAGGTACATAAATCATCTGCTTTCCACCTCTTTATGAGCATTACTATTCTGAATTTCATTTGGGCTTTGAGAGTTAATGCTGCTAACTAATAGTGACAAGCCTGTGGTTAAACATGTCCCAGAGACAAGATGTAGAATGATCCAGCTCATGTCCACAAGCGTAGTGTGAACCCAGAGAGGGACTGGACCTGTCATCTCTGTGGTTTCTGCTGCCCCTTTTGGCCATCATGTGGTTCAACGAATGCCCTGCCCTGCAGGGAGCAGCCAAATAACAGCCAGCTTGAACAATCTGTGAAGTATCAGAACTGGCAGTTACAGCTGTGAAGACTTTAATATTTTTTCCAGTCACCAAATACAGCTTTTCATACCCCTCTCCAATAATTTTACAATGTGTAAAGAAATGACAACACCTTTTTTGCCATATAAATGAGATTCAATTAGTCCATTCAGAAAGCCATGCTCCTTTTTTCCTTTGCTGAGAAGCCCATGATTTTCCTCAACAGATGGTTGCTGATCCCAAAGCTTTGCCATTGACTGGTCTGAGTTTTGCAGTTATTCATCTGTTTTGTTGTTTTTCCCTACAAGATGTGTTTGCTCAGAGGGCTGGGGATTGTTTGGGAGGTTACTGCCAGTCCTCAGATGTTTGTGCTTCCTGGGGGCGGAGGGAGGGACGACTGCTGCTATCACAAGCTTGTTACACACTGTAAGGAAGGACATGAAGCAGCAAGTTTTTAACGTAGTATAAATCTCTTCTGTGGTTTCAGAACGCCTCTGGGAGCTTCCCTGGATGAGCAAAGCAATCCTTTGTTGAAGGGTAAGAAAAGCCTTTATCTACTGAAATGTCTTTTGCTGGGAGCTGTGCTTTTGTGGATCTTCACCTGAGACATCAGCTCTTTATCACAAACCACAAACTGGGCAGCATTGCTGACATTCTTACTGTGAAGCAGTGAGAAACTGGAGAAGGGGGAAATGATCCTAAGACTTTCTGGACAGTTCAGGAAACCCTAAAATAAACCCCAAAATGTGCAGAACAGAGAGGATGCAATTTCCTTTCTGAGCCAGCAAGCGTTAGGCAGTCTCTACCTCCACTAACTCCTATTGCCACACCTGAAAATTTTACTATCTGAACAGGTCTGAATAGTAAAGTTCAAAGTACAGCGAGAACATGCAGGTAGTGACAGGGTGCAGAGGAATTACTCACTGTGCCTGGAGTCTTTGCTTCAGCTCCTCATCCCATACAGGGGGAGAGAGGGGAATGCCTAAGCTGGGCTCAGACTCTGGATGCCCATGGTAAGATGTTTGGAGGACAGGCAATGTAGCACTGGAAGGTACAAATGTGTTGTATGGTACCTCCAGGTTCCCACTTGCAATTAACTTGCTTGCAAATTGACTCGGGGATATTTCTGAGCACAAAACTAAAGCAGCTGTTGTAGGAGTTCTCTTTCAGAATGATTTTTTCTGTTTCTCAAATGTAACTTCTCACTTCTTGGTGCATTTTTGGTCTATGAGTAATGCAGAAATTGTAAATATATCTTGGTTATATCCTGTTGCATCAGCTGAAGTGTCTTGCTGGCGTCTTTAGTTGAGATGTTGGAAAGAAAATGCTGCAGTGTTCTAATTGCTGATCTGCTCGCTGTATGTTCTCAGGCATGCTGGTGAGAAATGGAGGAAGTTTTGAAGATGACTTATCCCTGGGAGCTGAAGGTGGGTGTGGCAGGATTATGACTCTTTTTCTAGAAAAGAAAAAAAAAAGTTCAGTCATCTGATTTTTATTTTGAAGGACAGCATTTCCCTTCTGATCAAAGGCAGTTGATAAAGCTGGCTGGAAAACCAGCATGAAGCACGTAGTAAAATGCAGGAATATTTGCTTTTTGATTTTATTAGGCTGTTGCTGGTGTTAAACATTCTGATCTAATCTGAAGGTCAGAGGCAGCCCTGAATTTGCCTCTGCCTTCACTTTTTAATGCCCACAGTAGCCATGCAGCATTCCCTGAGGCTGTGAGAAAGCAAGTTCTTCTTCTTGCTCTCCTTGTCCATGGGTTGCTCTTGGCAGCTGTGCATCTCCCACTTCCATCGAATCCCTTGGGAGTGGCATGTGTGGGCTTTGGGAAAGAGGAATGAAATCCTGTCAGCTGAGAGGCAAACCCATTAAGGGACCAAATGCTTTTAAATATGAAAAGCAACAAAGCTGAGTAAGTATTTTGGATGAGCCACTTTGTTGTTGCTAGCTGCTTGCTTTCTCTTTTCCTTTGCTTTTCTAAAGGGAAGGAGATGTGGATGTTCATGGTGGACTTCTTTGCAGAAAAAGACTTTTGGCCTCTCTGTTGATCCTGGGTCAGAGGTGTTCATGAACAAGCAAACAAAAGGGCCATTGATCTTGCTCAAACAGAAGCATCCTGAAATAAAATAGCAGAAAGACCCAGGCTCACAAACTGTGCCCTGAGGTTATCCTGGAATTCCGGGGGTATCAATATCTGCTTTCAGTGTGGAAAAAAAAAGAAAAGCAAAAAAGAGGCAGAGAACCTACTCACCCTCTTAATCTTGTAATGTTTTTGAACTACAGCTCCTGTGAAGTGTCACAGTTTGTGTAGCAGAAAGCCCTTTCTTCCACAGCGGCCTTGCTAGTGGTGTCAGAGTTGTGGGACAGAGCCTGCAGAAAAGAAATATCTTTAATTTTTAAAGATTCAAGTCTTCTAAGGAAAATGGTTGATCTGGAAATGATGGAGAGGCAGTAAATGAGCTTCTTATTGCAATAGATTAAATAGGATTAAATTTCCCTTCTGACAGTCTTTCCTTTTGTCTGCAGTGCAAAGATTTCAAAGGAGAAGTTTTTTTGCCATGATAATCCAAGTTCTGAACACGTGAACAAGAATATGAGAGACAGTACATTTTAGAACATCATGTCACACTTTTAATTGCAGGTTTTTTCTCCTTATCATTCCCAAGGATTTCTGGATTTTTATGGGCCTCTAGACAGATTTAGGCAGAAGGTTTTTTCCCTCCTTCTCAGATGACAAAGGCTCCAGTGCTAGAACTTTTGGTTGCTTTTTCTGGGTAGAGATAAGTTTCTACTGTGCTCTGTTGTCCCATGTGAGGACAAGGAAACAACAAATCTGCTTGGGATAAACTGCCCTTTCAATGCTGCTATGAATGGTCTGTCATTCTTCATCCCATTTTCTATGCATTTGTGTTTCTTTCCGATGCGTCTGGAGAGAAGTTGTGAGGCTTCCATGTTTTACCCTAGGTGCTGGCACAGTGAGCTGAGATGCAGGGATTTCCTGGCAGCACATTTGACATTACTTTGCTCTTTCTCTGAGCCCTGAGCCTGAGGATCTCTCTCCTGGGGCAAATTTGTTATTGTTAAGTCATCTCTTGGGGACCCCATAACTTGAGGCTGGGACCCAATTCTCTGACTTGACAGAGTGTTGATTTTCTGAAGGAATAATGCTGCATGAGATGTTCCTTTGTGGAACTGGGCTCATCCAGCTGCGGAAAATATTGACTCCCCAATTGGAAGTTAGTGGTGAGCTTCTCACAACTGATCTCTCTCCAAAAGCCCTCTTGACTCCTAGTGTGGTCGTTGGTCCCATTAGCAGTGCAAGGCATCAACGAGCTGTTGTCTGCAGATTGCATAGTGTAGGCAGCTGAGCATGATCTGTACTGACAAAAAAGACTCAACAACTATAGTCCCAGTACCTGTCTGAGGGAACCAGCTGCCTTTCTTATGTTCTTTACTTGCAGGACCAGAGCAATTCTCTTGTTCCCACTTCTCCTCCCCTTCCCACCCAGGAACAGCCCTGCAGCTGGTAATCATGCCTTCTATTGCAAAGCAATAAATGGTTTATATAACAATTACTAGCTTACCACACATTACATTTCAAGTGAATGTGATTAATGGCAGTGTGTAAATGTTAGTCCGAGTGAGATTTTATTTTAAACAGAGCCTGATGAAGCCAGATCATCTTTAAAGCAGCCATAAGCTGGAAACCCTTGACAATCATCTTTATATGGGAAGAGACAAATCTGGCTCATGCAAGGGTCCTGGTGAACATACTCAGTGCCTGCTTCTTCAGACCAGTTGTGGGCAGTGTAGTTCTGAAGAAGTCTGTGTGTAACTTCTTGTCTCTCTACAGCTAATCACCTACGGAGTGATACTCAGATGGAAACATGGTAAGCGTCTTTTTTGTTTGCTTGCTTCAGAGAAATATTCATACTAGAGGAATGGAGAGGGGCAGTGAAGTCGTGGAGGCTATTGCAGAGCTAAAACTCTTCTACTCTTACCTGTTTACATGAGAGAGGAGGAGAAGATCCAGATAACACAGAAATAGTCATTAGGGATGCAGAAAAAAAAAGTCTGGTTTTCATTCTTCCAACAGACCTGAGTAGCAGAATGGAAACACAGAAATTACAAATTCATGTAGCTTAGTATGATTTAATTTCTTTGCCTCGTTGATCTCTCACCATTTCAGAAATTTCAAGGGAAAATTCTTTTTACCTTTCAGACCAGTTGTCCTTTGGGAGTGGGAAAAGAAAAACTCTGGGATGAGAGGCTTCTGCTTTACAGGGGAAGCTTCTAAATAAAATGTGCTGAAGCTGAAAACCCATTGAGACTTCAGCAAATACCAGCACAGGCTGTGTGGGCAGCATCCTCACTGCTCCTGAGCTGGGCTCCTTAAATGTGCTTTTGAGTGAATCCTCTGTCTTTGATTTCTCTATGGGGTGTGTGTGTTGGTATCTGCACAATAAAATTCAACCTGGGAAGGTTTATCCCCCAAGGATATTGGCAGTAACAGTGTGTTCGAGCCTGAGGTACCTCCTAGTGCTGAGGCAACTTCTCCAGATGCGGGGAGGAAATAGTTTGGGATAGGGAAAGACACTGGCTGTCAGTCTGAGTCGGAGCTCCTCTTGCTCCCTTTCCTCCAGCCTGGAGCCTCTTCAGCTTCCCTGGATGCTGGGGCAGCTCACAGCCTTGTGCTGCAGGTGAGTGGCAGCAGCTGGGGGTGAGGGGAGTTGGGTACCTGAGGCATGGAGAGTTGGTCTTGCCACAGAGAGGTGGTCCTGCTTAGAGGAGGCAGCTGTATGGGGAAGGCAGAACAGGGTGGCTCATCTGAGGCTGGGCTTCTTCGCTGGAAGAGGGTGGGATTGGGGAGGGTGGAGGCAGTGAGGGGAAGTCAGAGATTTGTTTTCTCAGCTTGCATTTGCCTTCAAATTCTTACCGTTTACGTACATTTTTACTGAGGCATCCCAGGGTTCGCTTTTGTTATTGTATTTCAATAAATGACATGGCTAATATAAACCAGATAACACTGAAGGGGAAAAGAGAAATTCAGCAGCGCTGGCAGCTTAGCTCTCCTCTGAGATGGAGGATAAAGTCCTTGGATGAAAGGGATTTATCAAAGGGGTCTTCTCGGTTTGTGTTGACAGCAATGGTGTGCTGGCAAAGGAGAGGAGGCTCCAGTTCCACCAGAAGGGGAGAAGCATGAACTCCACCGGCTCTGGAAAAAGCAGTGCAACTGTTTCAAGGTAAGAGAGTACTATGCTTTGAAGGTCATGGCACGGTTCAGTGGAATTTGGCTGCGTTTTACTGGCAAAACTTGCTTCTTCTGTTCCTCAGCTAAATGTACTTGGCTTTATTTGTGTGTATTGTTGCTTTTAGAAGCCGAGAAGGGAATTTTCATCTGGTTGCTTCAAACATTTCTATTTGTTTGCAGTTGTGTTTTGCAGTAAAAACTAACAAATGGGCCTAAATGTTAGAAACTTATGAAATTTTAACGATGTTTTAAAATATGAGCTTGGTGGAATAAGGGCTGATGTTATAAATTATGGGATTGGATCTGAGCTGTGTCTGGCCCATATCTATGGCGTTGGAAACCAAAACTTGAGATGCAGAGATCTCTACAGTTATTTCTTAAGTAGTCTTAGAGTAAAAAGTTCAATAGACTGGGATGGCTACTGGGCTGAATATGAAGTTGGACAAAAGGGACTGGGCTTGAGAAGGCGACAAGTAGATAGTAAACATCTTTTCATTTGTCTAGTGTTTCTGAATTACTGGAACTTTATGAGGAGGATCCTGAAGAAGTGCTCTATAATCTCGGGTTTGGAAGAGATGAACCAGATATTGCTTCAAAAATTCCAGCAAGATTTTTTAATTCATCATCATTTGCCAGAGGAATTGATATCAAAGTCTTTTTGAATGCCCAAATACAACGCATGGAAGTGGAAAATCCAAATTTTGCCTTAACAAGTAAGTATGTTTTAGAAACTAATTTTATTTTTGCATTTCTGCACTATGTAAGCAACCCCAAAAGAACATGTGTATCTAATGATCCAGAAAACTTTTTACAGCCTAAAGTCCAAATTCCATTCAGAATCCATTGTAAAACTCTTGCTTGGTCCTAAACATTGTTTACCTTGGAGTGAGGAGAAGGGGTTCATATTGGAGGAGGGAAGTAAAAGCCATCCTGAAAGATATATATAAACTTCTAGTTTGTATCATTGCCATCTCTTACTCCTAAGCTCATCTTTTGTAGCTTTAAAACACTGAAACAAATAGCAATGTTCATCTGATTCTTGTGTTCTTCAGTATCTTGGTGGGAGTTTTGAAAGCTGTCAGCAGCGATCTACTTTTGTTGTTGAAATTTGGGCCAGTATTTCTATTGACTTGGGTGGGAGCTTTTTTAGGTCAGTAACAAGCCTCTCAGAAATGAGGACATAGCTGAAATGTCCTCTTGTAGTTGTAGATGGAAAGGAATGCAAGTAACCTTTTTTCTGTAACACTTCATGAAAACAAGCTTGCACTTGGGTACCTGTGTCCTTTTTTGATTTTGTGAGAGCTTTCCATGCTGTTCTTCTGTATTTGGTAAAGACTTTTACAAAAGTTCTTCCATTTTTTCATATTCTGTGGTATCATTTTCACATTACAGGACAAGGAAGCATTGAGTCAAACTTTGAGGCCCTTGGTATAAGTAGGAGGAGATTTTGGGCTGGTGGATAGAGATTATAATAAAAATTCCCTCTTCAGATATGAGGAAAGAGCTTTCTTTGAGAATTCATACTCTTGTGAAAAGATGAATCAGCACTGGATGTGAGCAGATGTCCTCTTAACCTCTGCCATCTGTTTTATTCTTCTGCAGGTCGTTTTCGCCAGATTGAAGTGCTTACTACTGTAGCCAATGCTTTTTCTTCTTTGTATTCTCAAGTCTCCGGGACTCCTTTGCAGAAAATTGGTAGCATGAATTCAGTGTCTTCCAGCAAAGAAGCATCCAGCCCTCCCCCTTTAAGTCGTAGCAACACAGCCAGTCGCTTAATGAAGACCTTGTCAAAGCTCAACCTGTGCAGCACACAAGCTGATGGCAGTGGCTGCTCAAGTCCTTCACCTGTTGAAAAAGGGAAAAGTCTAACTGAACTGGTGAGCGAGGAAAATTATGCTAAAAATGAGTCTAAATTACCAAAACACTCTAAAAAGAAAGACTCTTCCTCTTCTCTGGCTACTGTAAAGGAGGAGATAGCAGGCAGTCAGATGAATGCTGCAAATAACCCTACAAACCTTCCTGCTGGGACTGATGATGAGCGAGAGGGTACTGTGCCTCTGGCAGACATGCAAAGCAGCAGGTTGGCAAGTGTCCAGGACAGACCATGTGAAGAATCGGGTCTTTTGGACTCACCGACCCTCAGCAGCAGTTCTAGTTCTAGTGCATCCAACAACAGCACCTCAACCCAAAAGCTGCTGGTGCCATTGCCAGGTAGAGACCCCTGCACTCCCCTTGCAAACCCGTCCATAATGAATCTCATGCTGCAGCAGAAGGACTCCTTTGAGATGGAAGAGGTAGGTGGAGACAGATGACTTTGTTTTTGCATACAGTTTACATAACTTGCTGGCTGCCATCAGAGGAATGTTCCCTCCTGTGTGTTTTCTCCAGGAATGCTTTAAATTCTCCAAGTGATAGGACAGTAGTTGTTCCCTCTCAGTAGGCTTCTCTAATTGATCCTCTTAATGAAATTACTCGGTGGTGCTGCTGCTGCTCCTGAGAATCAGCAAGTTCTCATTCTTTTTTCCATCAAGTTCAGGTAATTGCAGCTACTGTAAAAACTATCCTGTGGAAATTGATCTAGGTTAAGTTTTGTATATACAAAAGCCTTTGGGATTTTATTTTTTAATTTGCTTAAAATACTTAAGGAATTCTTTATTTTTGTTGCATAAAAGTAAATTCAGTTTATCAGTTTATATAAAGGAAATTTTGTGGATGGAGCAAGAGCATTGTTGCATGAAAGGAAAAGGGGTGTAGAGTATGGTGTTCCAATTGTACATCTTTTGGTTTCGACAACCTACTGTATCCTGATTTGTCCTCTGGAAACTGAAACAATGAAAGTTGCTGTTTGACCTGTTTGGAGGTGGCTTATTCTGCACTAGCTGCTTTTTAATATCTCTTTTTTTTAATAATTCTCCCAGGGGGTTACTAATTCCCAAATTGCTCTAGGTGCATTGTTTATCAGGCTAGTAAATATGCAGCCTAAAAATTCAAGAATGCAGATTTTTGATAGATTCACACCTTGGATTAATATCTGTCCAAAATTAGTAGATGTTTTTGTGGATGCAATTCTAAGTGGGTCTTGTGAACAGTTAACTTTTTTGTTAACTTTTTTGTTCAATGGTGAAAGGAGTGGAGAAAGCAAGTGAATATAAACTCCACAGAGTTACACAGTGAATGATAAAGTGATGGTTTAGTGGACAATATGTCTAGTGTCTTATTGTCATTGCAAGCTATGTTTTAGCTAAAGGCATTAATTAAGCAGAAGAAGGGTGATCCAGCCTTGGAGTTCTTGCAGCTTGTTTGTGCTTGTCTGTCATGACCCACATGTTATGTGGCCATCTACTGAACCAGAACAAAGGACTGGACCAGCTGAGAGGGGAAAAGGAGATCCAGTGTATATTTATTTATTTATTTATTTTTCCCTACTTAGTTTCCAGATGAATAATTATTTTTTTATAAAATTTGTTATGTAGCTGCACAGATGTTTGTGTTGGGGGTTGAGTGGCAATGAATTTTGCTGTGTTCTTGATAGTTGAACTAGTTTCATGTGTCCAAGGGTAGGAATCCATTTCTTGGTACTCTTGAGCAAATTTTGGAGCAACAAATTAAAAAAAAACCAAACAAAATAACTAACAGCAAACCATTAATAGAATTTTCCTTCAGAGGAAGTTGGACTGTAAAGGGTTATGACATGAAGACTGTGCTGAATTCTGCACAAGCCAAATGTGATATATTTGTAAAGTTTTGGTTGACAGACTTTAGCAATGGTGCCAGTGCATAAACACAGCTGTTTTGGGTAGATGACATGTGATGTGGGATGGGATTGTGGTGAATTTTTGTTTGCACAACGTAACATATACATATCAACTGCCTTCAGATCCCTGTGAGAGAGGGATTTTGTTGGACTGAAAAAACTTTAGAACAATACCTGGCAGCATGATTTTATTTCCCTGTGCCTCTAAGCAGGGTATAATGAACAATAAGCTCCATTAGGAACAGTGACAGTAACTCCTCCTCCATTCTCCTAGCTTGGCTGGGAGTGCACTCATAACTGTAGGGAAGATGACAGATATATCAAGGAAACTTTTTCCATGCTTACGAAAGCCTTGGAGGTTTGAGTGCCCTTCGGAAGTCTGCGACTGTGAAGATAGCTGGTGCAGGAGTGAGTCAGGGCAGGATTTCCCCCAAACACCCACTCCTGAGATGGTCAATTACAGTCCCAAAGGTCATGTGTCAGCATCAGTATTGGCTGAAGAGATAGAGAAGGAGAGGGGAGTGCTTCTGCACGCTCAGCAAGCCACACCATTCTGCGGCTGCAGCCAAGATGGTGCATTCAGCTAAGGACAGGAGGTGCAGGGTATTTAAATGAGAAAGGTCTTAGCTTTTGGGAGGCTGCAGATGTAGCCATTGGAAACTGAGGGGTTTAAGAGAATCAAGACAACTTTTAGGAAAGTTACTGTTTCTTCTTTATTTTGTTTTTTTATAAATAATAATTTTAAAAGATACTTCTCCTAAATATAAATAGTGAAGCCCTTCTCTGCTCCCCTGTGTTTGGACAAAGTAAGGATTTACTCCTGTGGTAGAGCCCTCATGGATTGGTATCCTCTTGATTTTTTTTTTCTGCAGGAGTAAGGCACTTCACTTACTACTTGTGGAAAGTTCACGCTGAGTGCTCCTCAAAACTCTTGTAATTAAGAAAGGCCACCCTTGTGGCTACTGTACACATGATATCATTGCAAATACAGCAGCTGCTTTTAGCCAGATAGTGACTTGATCTTTAAACCATCAGTATCCTGGTTTTGCATTCTTAAGTTGATCAGAAATGGAGATGAAAATTTGATTGCTTGGTAGTTTTTAAATTAGCTAGTCAGCCTGTCTGAGTGAAAGGCTGAAGGGCAGTTGAATTGGGGATTTTGTGTGTGTAGGCTTCATGTGAACCATGAGGCTTTTTTCCGTAGCATACAAAAGGAAAACATATTCCAACATCTGAACTAAACAAAGGCCTCCCTGTTGAGTTTTTAGGCATATTCCTTCCATTGTTGATGGCTGTCTGAGAACTGCTTCCTTAATGAGTCAGTGTTTCATTAAGTGATTAAATAATAGGATTCATTTTCATGTAGTTTTAATATTTCCAATTAAAATTTTCATGGCTCTGAATACAAAAGATAACATAAAGATTTTGTACTGCAAAACACAAGATGTATTTCCATGAGCAGCAGCATGGTGAGTAGGTTCTGACAGGGTATGTGTCCTTCTGGCAGATTGGTGACTCATGGGAAATACCAGGTAGGGCAGCAGATGACAGCCTTTATTTACTGATCTCCTGATATATTTTTCTGAATGTATTTTGTTTGTTCTTTATATTCAAATGAGGGGACAAAGGTGATGAATGGAAAAGATGGTAGTGATCAAAGGTATTTCCACACAGTTATTTCAGTCTTCTGCCAAAGAGGAACTGAGAACTCTTGGTAATGTCACAGGACATGATTTCCTGGTCTTTCTGCATGATGAATGTGACTGGATGGGAGCCCTGTGCTGTGAGTGATGTCTTAAGGATCTCTATTGGCCTTCAGGGGCATTGGGGTGTGCTCATCAGTATCTGATAAAATAATACTTTGGTTCAAGGAGATACAATTTACTTCATCAATCATCATCTGCTGCACTGAAGAAAAAAAAAAGAAAAAAACCCCCAACCACCACTACTCCCCTGTATGTGCTGTATGGGCATTTTTAAGTACAGGAACATATATTCCACTTGTCCTGACAAAATATTAATCTCATATTCCTGATAGATCCAGAGTACAGAGGGGGATCTACCACATGTTCCAACTTCTCACCAGCTGGCAGTGACCAAGTCAAGGAAAGGTGAGTAGACTTCAACTCCCATGAGGCAGCAGTCTGCTGACTGTTCTTCCCTCTCTGAAATGATGATTCAGATATTTAAAACCTCAAATGTTTATTTTCTTTTTAGAAATAAAAATGGTCTGGGTTTCTTTTTCAGCTAAATAACAGGACAGTTCTGCAAAGTGGCAAGCAAATTACAGGCAAGACAACAGCCCTGTAACCTCACTGGCTGTTTTCACTTTTGTACAATTGATGATAGCTCAGAGGAACTGAAATGTAAATTCAGGTTTTTCTCCCTGTCAGATCATGTAATTTTAGATACCTCTTTGAACTAAAATGATATTGTTTTAAACATAAATTGCATGATGCATCCAGATTTTCCTGTGCACTGTTGCATCATCTGCAAGCTGGCTGCACCAAAGACTAATGTCTCTGCATGGACATGGAGGATGCAGCCCTTCACATGGGAAACTGTGCACTAGGTTTTGCTGCTCACTTAGTTTGTGTTTCTATATCAAAGTCTTATCTATATATCTTATGCCTTAGGAGTGGGACAAAGCTAATCTTTAAGTTCATTTTGTCGTTACTTTGCCCAGTGCTGTCAAGTGAAGTCCATTCTCTGGCTGCTATATGCAACTAAAGAAGAAATAGAGGTTCTTGCATTTGCTAGGATGCAATGCTGTTTCTTGGTGAAATGTAACTAGCATCTCTAGTTACTGAAAAGAGGCAGAAAAACCTCGTTTGCCTTTTCAAGTGTTTTAGAATCATAGAATAGTTTGGGCTTTGCCTGAACTGACACTCTTGTGAACTGTAAGCTGAATTGCATTAACATGTTGAAACTGCTCTGGACTAAGCACTGAAAGTTAGTGCCTGGCAGTTAGGGGTAGCTTGTGCTACTGGTTCAGCCGTGTTTTGTACAACAGAGCATTGCGCTCACTAGCCTTCCTCTGTTACAAATAGACCACCAGAAAGGACCACCAGAAACTGCATCTCCAACTGTGCCTAGCATTTCCTCCTTGTCTGTGTTTTCAAGCCCATGATTACATACTTTACATGATGAAATGTAAAGAGATGCACTCTTCACATGCCAGGTCTCTCATTTTCCTGACCTTAGCAGTTCCAGGAAGAGCTTTTCAGAGAAAGGCAAATTAGGGACCAGGATCTGTATTGAGGGAGAGGAAAAATTGCACTTTTTTTATCTCCTGAAGCCAGAGCAGGGCAGATTTAGATTAGATATTAGGAAGAAGTTTTTCACCATGGAGGTGGTGAGAGACAGTCATGGGCTGCCCAGAGAGGTGGTGGAGGCCTCCTCCTTGGACACATTCAGGGCCAGGCTTGATGAGACTCTGAACAGTTTGATTCAGTGCAACATGCCCCTGCAGGGGCATTGGACTAGATGGCCTTTGAAGGTCTCTTTCACCTCTATGATTCTATGACAACTAAATGTTGTGGGTTTTTGCTCCCAGTAGCGATCTTACACTCTTTTAACTTGCATGGAGGAGGAAGGTGGTCTTGTGTGTACCTGCTGAAAGGTATCAGCAGTTCTAGTAATGAGTTTTCAGTATGGCAGAAATGGGTCATGCTAGCTCGTATTACCCAACCAGTTCATCCCACTCATTTCTGAATAAGCCTGGCACAGATTACTGATGATATTTCATTATCATGCAAGCATTGCCTTGCATTTTCAATGACAAACCTAAGAAGGATGTCAGTGTTAGATGGTAAGCCTGTATGTTTGCTAAAAGCATATCTGAGGCCAGAGTTTTATTTCACCAGGAAGATGTGGAAAACTTATGACTTTGCTGTATCTGGGTTTCAGTAAACTTGTTAATAGGGGAGGGCATTTGGTGAAGAACTTACCCATGTAACATCAAAGAACAGCAGTCAAGACTTCTTGCAAGTTCATAGAACCATAGAATAGTTTGGGTTGGAAGGGACACCTCCCACTAGATCAGGCTGCTCAGTGCCATGTCCAGCCTGGTCTTGAACACCTCCAGAGAGGTGGTGTCCACTACCTCTCTGGGCAACCTGTTTCAGTGTTTCACTACCCTCACTGTAAAGAATTTCTTTCTTATGTTGACTCTAAATCTACCCCCTTCCTTGTTTCTGGTCCTCCCGTCTGATATCATATTAAAAAGTCCTTCCCCTGCCTTTCTGTAGGACCCCCTCAGGTACTGATAAGTTACTATAAGGTCCCCCCTGAACCTTCTCTTCTCCAGGCTGAACAACCCCAGCTCCTTCAGCCTGTCTTCATAGGGCAGTTGCTCCAGCCCTTTGACCATCTTTGTGGCCCTCCTCTGGACCCGCTCCAATAGCTCAATGTCCTTCTTGTATTGAGGACTCCAGAACTGGACGCAATACTCCAGATGGGGTCTCACCAGTGCCGAGTAGAGGAGCAAAATCACCTCTCTTGACCTGCTGGTTGCACTCCTCTTGATGCAACCCAGGATTAGGTTGGCCTTC
>VZTY01004639.1:24540-144549 GCA_013400935.1 Turnix velox
GGTGAAGCCATGTTGGTTGCCTCCAGTCACCTCTGTGTCATTCTCCATGTGTTTTTGCAACACCTTTAGGGGGATCTGCTCCATGACTTTGCCAGGCACAGAGGTGTTGTCCAACATGAGACAACATAGAGGCCTGCTTTCTCTGAGAGTGAGTTTTCACCAAATTTGAAGATATCTGAAGTTAATGGTCATTTATTAAGAAAGCAGGCTGTTGTATCTGAATGTGAAATGCTACTCTCACTAGCAATCTGTGTTCAGGTCTGGAACCCTCAACATAAGAAGGACATTGAGCTGTTGGAGCAAGTCCAGAGGAGGGCCACAAAGATGATCAGAGGGTTGGAGCACCTTCCTTATGAGGATGGGCTGAAGGAGCTGGGGCTATTCAGCCTGGAGAAGAGAAGGCTCAGGGGGACCTCATGGTAGCTTCTCAGTACCTGAAGGGGGCCTACAGAAAGGGGAGGAGTTTTTAATAGAGATTAGGATGGCAGGACTAGGAGTAATGGATGCAAATTGGAAGAGGGGAGATTTTGGCTGGACAGAAGAAAGAAGTTCTTTACTGTGAGGATGGTAAGACACTTGAACAGGTTACCCAGAGAGGCTGTAGATGCCCCCTCTCTGGAAGTGTTTAAGGCCAGGCTGGATGAGACATTGAGCAACCTGCTCTAGTGGAAGGTGTCCCTGCTTATGGCAGGGGGTTGGAACTAGATGATCTTTAAGGTCCCTTCCAACCCAAACTGTTCTATGATTCTAATATCTTGAGATGGGCTCAGCATTAAATTCAAGCATCAGTCTTCTCAATTGATGATCTTTATACAGACCCGCCTTTTTCAGAGGTTTTGTCTCTACGTTACATAAGCACCCATAAACTCAAAAAAGATTGTTCCAGATGAATGCCTCCCCCGAAGGAATAGGTTTGTACATTTATTTTTTGTCTATGTAGAGATAATTCTCTGTTAATTAGCAGGGTTGCTGCTGTTTGGTACAGCCTATTATGTACCTTCCAGCATCATTCCATATCTGTAATATGCTGTGGATGCTCTCTCTGATGTTTACAGCTGTTTTCAAGATATTTTAATAGGAACTGCAATAAGATGTGAAGTTTTGAATTAAAAAATAATAAAAGAGATTCTCTTTCCAACTGAAATAGTCTGGAAATTGAAGATGTGCTTGAAAAACACTGATTCTGCTGCTGCTTAGGCTCCCCATTAAAGCAGGTTTCTCTTTTCACATTAGTTTTAAGTTATATGAGTGGATTCTCAGAATGTCTTGTAAATTATGGCTTTACTGTAGAGAACTGTAGAGAACTGTCTTTGTTAAATGCTTTGTAGGGGATAGGAACTTAATGTTTTTTTTTGAGGTATGTCTTTCCAAATGGTACTAAACTAAACCAATTTATGCATTGTGCCCCAAACTGGCATTCTGTTCTTTGTTGTTGCATACCTCAAGTGTAGATACATTTTTGTGCAGGGGTGTGTTTTATTTTTTAGGAATGCAACAGAGAAGCATGAAAAGCTTCAGTTGCTTTGCACTGTAAACACACAGGACTGCTAAATGTCCATAATAAAAAAAACTTATTGCAAAGTTATTTGGGAAGAGGGTTTGTTGATTGGAAAACAAAATTCTTCCTGATGTATTTATACAGCAGCACTTTCCATTCCAAAAATGCCCAACAGGCAAGACAATGGTCAAATACATGGAGAGAAAAGGATTCTCAAGGCATTGTGGTTTGTGGCTGAGTTATTGGTGAAAAAGTGTGTGACAGTGATATTCAAAAGCAGTATTTAATTTTGAAAATTTAGTTCTTGAATGTGAAGAAAGCACATCATCAGAACTTCCTGTCTTTACTATATATATTTATAGCTTTCTGTGGGTGCAGCTCCAGAGGAGATTGAAAATGGGGGAGTGAGAAAAAAACTTTTGGGACAGATTTAGTGTTTGTGAGACTCTATACTAATCTGTCCAGAAGCTAAGAAATCCCCAGGGATTCAGAAGAGGTTCTACAGCAGGTCTCCCCACTGGGCTGGTTTTGCCAGTGCTGGAGTGCAGGGTGTAATCAATGTGGGAAAAAGAGGCAGCAGATATTTATTGTAATAAGAGAACATTTTATAGCTAAATTGAGACTGTTAATTGATTAATTTTGTGAAATAAAGAGTGCATTAGAACTTTGACAATACTGCTGGACTAGGAGTAATGAATGCAAATTGGAAGAGGGAAGATTTAGGTCAGATAAAAGAAAGAAGTTCCTTACTGTGAGGATGGTGAAACACTGGAATAGGTTGTCCAGAGGGGCTGTGGATGCTGCCTCCCTGAAGGTGTTTAAGGCCAGGCTGGATGAGGCATTGAGCAACCTGGTCTAGTGGGAGGTTTCCTTTTCCATGGTAGGGGGGTTGGAACTAGATGATCTTGAAGGTCTTTTCCAACACAAAACATTCTATGATTCTATATTTTTATGGTACTAAAGCTTTGTAGGCATTTTCCATGTATTTATCCTCTTCTGTGAGAGCAGTTGAGTGATGCAGCAAGTGTAGAACAAGCACCTGATGGGAGTATTTGAACTGGTGAGACTGACAGTCCATTGGTCACTGAGTATTAATTTACAATTGATAATTTTTTACATTATTCAATACTAATTCTCTGATAAATTTGTGCTTGTGTTTTGTAATCTGTTAACTAGTTTTTTCATTTGTTCTTGTTTAGAACTTTGCCAGCTTATTTGATGTATTTCTGATTACTCACATTTCTCTGGCATGTATTCAGTGCCTAAAAATATTTTGATTTTTGAATGCAACTTAAAACAATAATCCAAGGGCATTTTTATTTGTGTTCTGCATAACTGGGACACGAGTTTCATTGTTCCTTATGGATTTGTTCATCTTGGCTGGTTACTTTTCCCACACTTTTATTCTCACACTGGTTCTGAAGATTTCTTTTACATAGTGTTGGTAAATGTTTTGGGCTGCAGGGTTGGCACTGGGCAGTGACCTTGGTGCAGACAGGACTGGAGCACTTTGTTGAGAGAAGCTGTGGATGCCCCATACCTGGAAGTGTTCAAGGCCAGGCTGGATGGGGCTTTTGAGCAACCTTGGTCTAGAGGTGAACAGCTTTATCTGAATCTCACCCCTGTGGCTAAGGCTCTCTTTCCTTCTAAGTTAAAATCCACCAACTAACAAAAGAGACAGAAAGGAGGCCAAAACGGGTGACTTCACCTTGGAGGAGAAGGTGGCAGGTTCCCACCAGACTCAGCTGTAGTGGCAACCTGTTCATGGCCAGCTCTTTCAGCCAATTAATAAAAGCTAGTCCAGTTCTCAGGAAAATAATTTCCATTGTCTTTACTAAGAGCTGGGTGGGGATGTCTGTTCTGAGGTAGAAAAGTTGTTTATCATCGCAGGATATTGTGGCTACCATGATAACAGAGCAGCAGCACAATTTGAAAGGCACTCCCTGAAAGCTGTGAGAAATGGCTGATACAGAAGTTTAGTGGGCAGTTTGCCTCTCCTCATGAGCCTGTGCAGGCTTTTATTTCTATGTGAAACGTTCATCAAAATTAATACTGAAAAAAATGTCGCTCTGAATATCCAGCAGCTTCAAAACAGTTTTAATAATGCATTCCAATGTGTTGAGCTGTAAACTGGGATTAATTATATGATGACAGTTAAGTGGTTGAAGGAATGTGGGGCAAATTCTGTGCTGAGCTTCTGAGAAGACAGCAGTGAGCTCTCATCCCAGGGTGAGGAGGAGAAGTAAAGGGCCTGGAGGCTTAAAGGCTCTTGTGATCTCATCCCAACTCCAAGCTATTACACTTCAACTGAGGACTAAGGATGGGATGTGATTGTTGCCTGTGCTGCCAAGTTGGTGGTGCTGCAAGGTAAACTCCACACTTGGTGGGTTCTACCATGTCTAGTTGGGAATGATATCACATAATGCTGCACTGCAGAGCTTACTGAGATCTCCTTGAGAAGCAGCTTTGCAGGTACAGTGTTGTCACCAGAAAAAAACCACTCCTGGGTAGCACTGAGGATTTTACAGCCTCTTTAGGCTATTTTAACACTTACATAATGTAAGTAGGAAGGAACAAGCAGCAGATCCTATCTTGCTTGTATAAAATGAGCTCTGGGAATGTGCTTTGGCGGATTGCCTGCTGATGTGTCAGTGATGTTTTGTGTTTGTCCACTAAAGCACTGGAGGACTTCATCAGCTTGCAGAGTCCCGAGCATTGCCATCTCTGTTCCAGTGATGTTACTCTGGTGCATGAGGTGGTGGAGGCCATCAGGAGACAAGTGATCTCCTCCAGCTCTGATGAGGAGGGGTGGGAAATCTGTATGTGTCAATGCAAAAGTGACTTTTAACTGCCTTCATCCAAGTTAACCAGTGAGTTAACCTAGGAATAACAGATGTAAATTGGATGAGGGTAAATTTTGGCTGGATGTAAGAAAGAAGTTCTTTGCTGTGAGGGTGGTGAGACACTGGAACAGGTTGCCCAGAGAGGCTATGGATGCCCCCTACCTGGAGGTGTTTAAGGCCAGACTGGACAAGGCACTGAGCATCCTGATCTAGTGGGAAGGGGTTTGGAACTAGATGATCTTTAAGGTCTCTTCCAACCCAAGCAATTCTATGGTTCAGTTTTTGTGGAAGGAGAACATCAAGATGTGCAGGGTGGGCTTTTCCCCTCAGCAAAGGAAAGAAAAATATAAAAGATGATTCCTCTTCCACTACTGCTTCAAGTAGGGCGTTGCATGAGAAGAGATCTGCTTGAAACAAACAAGTTGTTTCTCTGCATTGTTCAAAGTGGAACTTGAAAAGGAATTGTATTATCCACTTAATGCCACTTTGATGTAAAAGGAAAGCATGTACTCAATGTGATTTGACTTGAAAGGTTGTGATTTGTAAAGTAATTCTGGTTGGGTTTTCCTTGTTTTAAACAGATCAGCTGTTGCGGACGGCGAGTCAGCACTCAGACAGCAGTGGCTTTGCTGAGGACTCCTCCACAGATTGCTCTCCATTTAATCAGCTCCAGGTGAGGTTCTTACACAGCAGTTGAAATATTACTGGTTATTTTGGGCAGTAGGGACCTGGGGAGGGCAGGAGGGATGTTGATCTCACTGCCATGACTATCAGTGTCTATTCTATAAAACTTACAGTTTTCAGAGCTGGATCTGCTGAGGACCTTACAGAGCTTTGTTAAAATATAAAATTAGGGTACTTGGGGTGTATGTGGCCCTGGAATAACCTCTAACTATGTCCTATATGCTGTTTCTAGTGTATCTTTTCTTGCTGATAGAGGCTCCAGAATCATTGTCTGTTCCTCTCATGGCTGCAGTGGGTGGAGATGAGGGTTATGGAATATTACAGCTTTTCTGCTGATTGTTTCATTTCTTGTATCACTTTCCCCTTCCCACTCTTTTATTTTTTTAAATATCTTTTTTTGCATACTTTTCTATATTTTTAGTTAGCAGCTGACAGAAAGTGAAAACAATTTCATGCTAACTTCTGTGTGAAGGTATGCTAATGTTTAGTCAATCTTCAGCTCCCACACTCTTTCTTGTTCCAGTTCCTTTGATCTCAGTCCCAGAGCTTGCCGTGATACTGACCAGAGACCACATGTTTTAGGAGAGCCTTTTTTTCCAGCACAGTGTTCAGGTGCCCAACACACAAGCTCTTGCACTAAACCTGATGTTTAGGAGAGGTGTTCTGTCATCTCCCATAAAACATTTGCACATCAATGGATGTGATTTGGTTGGCCTGTCAGTCAGTCAGAGAAAAACCTTGTGTTGGATTCTGGTCTCAAGATCACCATTTAGCTGTCTGGGACCTAAACCATGATCCAGAAGAACTCAGAGATGGGAGCATGGACATCACCAGTTTTATTTCTTGCAACTTGCAGCTGCTGAACATTTTTTTATGCTACTGTTTGTTTTTAAACTTGTGGCAACTCAAGCATTTTAAGAGTAGTTCTTAATAGTAAGAGAAGGACACCCCTCCAGCAATTAGCATTGCTTTTCCAAACAGGCGTTCTGTGCTTTTCACAGAATCACAGGGTTTGGAAGGGATCTCAAAAGATCATCTAGTCCAATCCCCCTTCCAGTGCAGGAACACCTAGACCAGATCATCCAGGCAGGCTTTGAATGTCTCCAGAAAAGGAGACTCCACAACCTCTGGGCAACCTTTTCCAGTGTTCTGTCACATTCAACATGAAGAAGGTTTTTCTTGCATTTATGTGGAACCTCTTGTGTTCCAGCTTGCACTCACTACCCCATGTCCTACCTTTGCATGTCACTGAGAAGAGTCTGGCTCCGTCCTCCTGTTTTCAGTTTAGGAGTTTTTCAGCTGAGAACCAGAATGGAAGCCACAATAGTGCTAGTCTTTGTTTCCCTTAAATATGAGCTTAACTTCACTAGAGTACAAGATTTAATAAAGGAAATAATGAGTCTTGAGCCTGAGTTACTGGTTCTGTATTGTACTGAATCTAGACTGCAAAGAAGTTGAGAGGCATGCTAAGAGTTGCTCACTCCTGATCTTTACATTAGTTGCAATTGAATTAAAAGTCCTTTTAAAGGATATTGCAGCTAAGTGCCTCTTCCATGTAAGACTGATGGAGTTTATTTTTGTTATCTGTGAAGGGATGAGACTTTTGTTTTTTATTCTGCTATTTTGAACAAAATGGAGCCCTTTTCACTACTTGATGCAGATCAAGTGGTAAGATGAATTCAGAAAACCCAGGTGAATTATGAGACTGGGGGAAATGAGAACTTGGCAGTTAGTGAAAAGAACCTAAGAAAAGATGGAGTGTATATTGTTTCATACAAGTATGGTAACTTAGTGCCATCTACTGTTAAATAATTGACTCAAGCAGCCATAGCATTCCTCTGAAACTCAGGAGAAAACTCAAAAGCCAGAACATTATTGCTTTTAATACCTGACATCTAAAGTAAAGGGAGATTTTGATGTTAAGATGGGATGTTCTACAGAGAAATCTTACATTACTGGGTAAGCAAGAAGAGTTATCCATACAAATTCTTGAATTTTTGCTTACCTGGCTTGTGAGTGAACAATGTGATGGGAAGATTAGAGACACAGATGTTCACACATGTAATACATCTAATTTTGCCCAGATATTAATCTCTTTTTATTTTCAATACCTTTGTCTTGAACAGTATCTGAACCTGTACAGTCTTTCATACTAATTTCTGACTGCCAGTAAGGGCCGTGTTAAGCACATACAAATGAAGTTGACTTTCATAACTGAATTATTCTTCTAAATGATTGAAGGGGGAACAGGAGGCCTGTGTGGTGGGAAGGAAGCTGACAAGCCACACCCAGAGGGTGGTTGAAATAGCTCTTTTTCAAACTGGAAACCTGTCATGGTGGGGTCTCCCAGAGGCTGATACTGGTCCCAACAGTGTTTAATATCTTCGTAAGTGATCTGGGTGATAGCAACTAGTGTACCCTGATGAAACTTGCTGATGGCACCAAACTGAGTGGGGAAGTGGACACTTTAGAAGGCAGTGGTTTAGTCTCCAATGTGTTCACTCCTGTTTTGGCTCATATCTTTCCTAGGTTCAGGAGTCTTTGCAGGGTATGGGAAGCAGTGCTGACAGCTGTGACAGTGAGACAACCGTGACATCGCACAGTGAGGAACAAAAGACACGAGTATCCATGGAACTGCCTTGTTTCAATAAGTTTGAGGAGGAAGAGGAAGACGATGATGATGACAGTGATGATGATGAAGAAGAAATTATCTCTCTAGTGGAGAGACAAAAGGTAGGATCACCTTCTGAGAACAGAAGGAGTGAAGATAGAAAAACTGACTATGAAACTGAAAAAAATCAAGGAGGGGAAAGTAAGTCACCTCATAGATCAGAAGAGATCCACGGAGAGGTCAGCTCTAAAGAAGATGCTTCCGGTGAGCAAAAACAGTTGGACCTGATGGAGGAAGACACTGTGTTTGAGTTTCCTCAGTACCAAACACACCACATCCTCAAGTCAATGGAGTCTGTGGATGGTAGCAGCTCCTCCCTGTCTTCTCTGGATAGAGTTCATGTTGCCTTGCAAAGAGCTGAGATGAGGATCATCAGCACATCTGATTCCAGGGCTGGACGCACTCTGCTTAAGTCAAAAGATCTCCTGAGGAAGCAGAAACTCTGGTTTGCTGAATCAGGCTATCCTCTAAGGCGATCTCAGTCTCTCCCAGCTCCATTGCTGAATCCAGTGAAAGTGGTGTCTTCTGTGAATGTCCAGTTAACACCAGGAAAAGAGACTCTGTGCAGTCCTCTTGCTTTCACCTACAAGTACACACATGCGGAAGAAGATGAGAAACCAATGTCTGAGAGTGACATAAGTGAGGCTGAGGCAGTCAACAACCAGCCATTGTGCAAGTCCACTCTGTTCATTGCACCTTCATCCTCCAAAAAGGAGACTGGGCCAAACAGATCTACTGAGGAGCCCAGTCCCTCTAGGGCACAGAGCTGCTCACTACACACACCAGCACACATGTCCCAGTCAACATGCTCTCTCCACTCCCTCCCTGCTGAGTGGCAGGACAGACCCTTCTGCGAGCACATGAGAACGCTGAGCACCCACAGTGTCCCAAGCATCTCTGGCTCTTCATTCGGTGCCTTGCTTTCCCCCTACAGCTGTTCCTTCTCTCCAAGGCACGCTGGATTTCCCCATCGACCTCATGCCATCAACCCACCCTCCACTGTGGAGATGCAGCTACGCAGGGTCTTACATGACATCAGAAACTCACTGCAGAACCTCTCACAGGTAAGGGGAAGCCAAATTTGTAGCCTAGACAAAAGATACTTCTCATTTTATCCTTGAAATTTCAAAGTATTAGTCTGAATATTCCTTTGCATAGATCAGGAAAATACTAACTTTGCTACTGTATTATGACCTTCTTTCTGAAGTGTCATATGAATCTCTTCCTGTGTGACCTGGTTTAGATGTTCCTTCTCTGGCAGGGAGATTGGACTAAATGATCTCTTGAGGTCCTTTCAAATCCCTGACATTCTGTGATTCTGTGATCTTTCTAGTGCTTCACTGTTCTTGCATAGAGATTTTTCTTGTTGTAGTTGATTTTTGATTATTATGTTTTAATTATTTTTGGTAACTTCTATGGACATTATTAAGTGTGAAGGACAATGTACATAAACACTACACAGATGTAGATCTTCAGCAATTTCTCTGTGTTTTACCCAAGAAGAAATATGTGCCTGCTGGTGTCATATGGCAGTTCTTAGGCTGTAGTGGGCTTTTTTAGATCCCTATTGTTTTGTTTCATTTGTCAGACATCAAAAGTTAGAAGCTAGTCCATCCTGGCATATATCAGCAGCACTGCTGCTTGGAGCAGGTACACCATACTAACTAAGCCTTCTGAGGAAGAAGCCTCTGTCTTTTGTCCAGAACTCATGCCTAATCTAGTTCAATCAAAAAAACTCCCAAAAAACTCCTCAAAATTAGTATCAGAGGGGGTAACAATATCTTCCAGTCCTCTTGTTCTGCTTCAAATATAATTTGTCTAGAGTAGTTCTCCTTTCGAGTCTTGGTCCCTCTCATTACAGAGATTTGTACGAAAATGTCTGGCTTACAATTCACAGTTCCAGCAACCAAGGTTGGCAGCCCTAGTGTACTCTGCTGCTAAAGAAAAAGCTGAGTTGTTTTAAATACATGATTCTCATTCTAGGAAGGGAATAAGGTGAGTAGATAAATCCCTGATAGAATCGGGGAACAGAAAACTGGGAGAAAAACATCCCCTTGATATGATCATGTTTGAGCAGAACTCGTCTGGATGAATGGACGTGGATCAAATTTTCCATGGCCTATCAATAGTTCTTTGAATTCTTTCAAAATTACATTGGACAAACTGAGGGGTTTTTTCGTATTTGAAAAGATGAATGTTTTTGCTTCTTCTACTGTTCTTTGTTGTTCCATGTCTATACTTGTAAGAGCCCCTGAATTTGTCATGGTTGCTCCAAGTGTTGACACATGCAAATAGCAATTCTTTAACACTCATGTTTTCATGAGAGATCATTAGCACATCTTTGGATGTAGGCAATGTAGCGAGAATAAAACCCAAAATCAACAATACCCCCAAAGTTTGAAACTGAGCAAAACCACACAACAAATGGGGCTGTAATTGCAGTTTGAAAACAGCAGATTTGCTTGGTTCTGGGCTTTTTTGAGTTGTTCTTATCAGTGGCAAAGACAACTGAGAATGCTGAATTTTAGAAGATGGCTGCTGCAGGAAAACTTAGCTTTTGCTCCTACCTGCCATGTGTTAGACAGGATTAATTTTTTCTCCTGCAGCATATTAGCACTACAGAGCTTTGGCACACACATTTCAGTTAAGAGCAGGCAATGGTGCTTGTGAATGTTTCCTTTTCTTCCTACAAGACTTACATAGACAGCAGAAACTGCAGTGCCTGCTAGGGTGTGTTGCTAGGGTGTGCCTGCTAGTGACTGCTGTCAGAGTATCTGTGCCTTTGGGAGTTCATAACTGGGATAGCTGACATTCCCATTTCAAAGTGCTTCTTTCTTCCCTAGTACCCAGTGATGAGGGGTCAGGATCTTTCGGTGGCCAGTGGTTACACTGCTCAGAGATCATCCATTCTACCTCTCTACGAAGTAAGTGAACACAGTGATACTTCGTCAAAATATGAAAGAGAAAGAAACAGTAGAATTGTAACACAGATTGTGCTAACTTTGGGCTGTTCCCTGTCTTTGCTTTCAAAAGGTAATAGCTGACTCCATCCTGCAAAAAATGTTTAATAGGATTTATTCTAGATAATAGAAATCCTTTCATGTGTTTGCTTCTATGATACATATAAAAAAAGTTGTTTTCTTAAATATTCTGTATTCACAACATGCAACCTCGCTAGTATACTGAAGTTGCTGAGGTTCTACTTAACTCAAAGAACACATCTGGGCAAATGTGATTATAGGATCCAGACTTACTTTAATTCATTTTTTCCATGTAACACTTTTTTCCACAGAGTACTTTCCAGGAGCTACAAGTGGTAAGGAGAAATCTAAACTTATTCAGAACCCAGATGATGGATTTGGAATTGACTATGTTACAACAACAGACAACAGTTTATCAGCACATGACAGAAGAAGAAAGGTAAAATGTTCTTTTTTTCAAAGAAGGAGAAAACTGTCACTTCACTGACCCTGAAATCAGAGTAAAATTCTATTAGTTTCAACTTAGTGTCTGAGCTGGGTTTGGCCAAAAACTTGTTTACTCTCTTCTTTACTGTTCTTCATTCTAGAGTTTTTTCTTCTTTGTTTCATTTGATCCCTGTTTCTCATAAATTGATTATTTATTTTCTTCATCATTTCTCTGAAGAGATATGACAGCTCTGGGTTTTAAGAACTTTTATCACAGGATACTTGGATGTTGTATATTGGAGGAGTTGAAAAGCCTTGATTTTTTAGCTTATATTCCCTCACCCTCCCTGCACCATCTTTGCAGATGGAAATAAAGAATGAGCACTGTAGCATTCAGACATTTTTCCAACTAATAGTGGCCTCCTGGAAGGTTACAGAAGGCATTTGTATCCTGGCTCTGTGTGTTTGTGCTCACCATGAGCTGATCTAGAACAGTTTTCAAAACTGCTTATATATTCACTTTAGTTGTATCAGCTCTTGACTAATCACTTTAAAAGTAAACATTTTAGAAATCACTTGTTCTTTGTAAACAATAGTGTCCTGGCTGAAATGCAGCTTCAACTGTTTGGGAATCTAAAGCTGCACAGGAGGAATAATGTACAATTACTGCCTTGCTCTGTGGTTTCTGTGATGTTTGGGTTTAAATTGAATTAGATTAAATATACATATACATTTCTTCTGCTTGCTTCTACTTAAGCATTTAAAGCCAAAGCTTTTGGGGGATGTTCTGCACTACACTTCACTCCATGAAGTGATATATTTTTCTATAAATGGAGAAAGACATCTAAACATAGCTAATTTTTCCATGAAAGAGGAATTTTCTGCATCTCGCTTTAAATTCCTTTGTATGAAGGACTGTCATGAGGCTGTCCTGCTCAGCTCCCCTTTGGGGTGCGCAGCTGAGTGCAGTGAATGCTCTTGCTCTTTTTGTGATGGACTTGATGCAGATATGAAGCTGATCAGCTCCAGAGCTTGAGAAAGTCTGTCCGCATGGAGCTACAGGAGTTAGAGATGCAGTTAGAAGACCGGCTCCTTGCTTTGGAAGACCAGCTGAGAAGCCTGCACATGTCTTCACCTTACAGACCTCAGACACACATGGTAAGTATGACTTCTGCACCAACATGACATATGTTTTCTTAGTAATGTTAATAACTCATAACTATTAAAATTCTTACAGTAGGATGGTATCTGAGGAATCTAATGTGTGTATTATTGCTGAGGGAACCTGTGGATACTCCATGGAAGTGTCTAAAGCCATGCTGGATGGGCCTTTGAGCAACCTGGTCTAGTGGTTGGCATCTCTGCACATGGCAGTGAGGTTGCAACTGGATGATCTTTAAGATCTTTTCCAACCTAAACCATTCTGTGATTATTGAGGGTTGTGGGTTTTTTTTATTTTCAGTTACTTTTTTCCCTCAAGAAGAAACACTATGTGAATAGAGGGACCTTCTTGGTGTTAATACGTATCAGTACACATCTTCTGTGGTTTAAGGGCTGAGATCCCAGATAACAGATGTAAATTAGAAGAGAGGAGATTTAGGCTGGATGTAAGAAAGAAGCTCTTTGCTGTGAGGGTGTTGAGACACTGGAAGAGGTTGCCTGGCCAGGCTGTGGATGCTGCCTCTCTGGAAGCGTTTAAGGGCAGGCTGGATGAGGCACTGAGCAACCTGGTCTAGTGGGAGGTGTCCTTGCCCAAGGAAGAGGTGTTGGAACTTGATCTTTAAGGTCCCTTCCAATCCAAACCATTCTATGATTCTTTTTCCTTGTCATGACCTTGAGTTCTCACTTTTTTTGGTAGGTAGTGCTCATGTCTAAAATCCTTGATGGATGGAGAAGGGCTTCCTGAATTTTCCTTACACCGTTTTTGTGAAATGAGAGTGGAAATATGAGAAATATGCGATGTTTCTCTCACAAGAAATGGTGTGCTTCCTCTACAGCTCTGCCAATCCTTAAATTCAAAAAACAGGAAAATCTAGTTGTCATCTTCAGTTTTTTTCTTAACTGCCTTTTGTATCTGCTTCAGATGAACTGCGTGGCTCCCTGCCAAGCAGAGAGAGAAGCTCTGCTCCTGCAGACACTCCCTAGAAGCATGAGAGGAGGGATAAAAAAGATACTTGCTTATGGTGACATGGCAATGTACTTTCTCTTCTTTTTCACTCAGTGGAAGGCTGTTACTATTTTTGCTGCAATTCTGTCATCAGCCAAACAAAAGAAGCACAGACAAGAAGTATCATGTGTCCTTCTTGGTTTCATTCCTCTTTCTTCACCAGCCCTCTTCTGTAGAAGCAGCACGGGCCACATCTTCCTCTTCAGTATTTTGTCATGGGAAAAAAACTGAATCCCAAGAACAGGAAAATATGGTTATTACTGTGATTCCAAGCCAAACTTGCATTCTTTGAACCGTATAAATATCTTTTTATTTGTAAATCCTTTTATAGAAGAGGGCCAGATTTAAAATTACAGAAATAAACTGTCTCCAACCAGCTTTGCTTCCTGTTTCCAAGTTTCTGCTTTTACAGAAGGTTGTCTGAGACACAGCACGTTTATATAGTAACTTCTGACAGCTCTAAAAAAGTGCTCAGTGCATTAACTTGACTTAATTTTTCAGGGTATGTATGGAAGCAGAAGTGCTGATAATCTGTCATGTCCTTCTCCATTGAATGTCATTGAACCCGTAAGTAATTGTTGTTTGCAGGAAGGAATTTCTTTTAAAATGTACTTTGAGCATAATCTTGGAAATACTTTCCTCACTTGAGTAGTTCTGTTGAGAACAGCTGCATTTTCCTTAAGCCAAGGAACCATAGGTCTATGAACCTGTGAAAAAGCTGTGTTTTTAAGAGGAATATGTAAACGTGAGATATGGTTTGTATTTAGTTGATACAATGATACATGGTGAGTTTTCTAGGGAAAACAATTTCTTATTTTATGCTACTGAAAACAAGTAGTTCAAAGACTGCAGAAAGGAAAGAACAAGCTTGAATTGTTTTTAAAAAGAAAAACAAAAGCAAGCCCTTAATGTGTGTCTCTGTCAATGGCTCTGGCAGGATGCATCCTTATTGCAAAAGCCATTGGCTTGGGGAACTGCCACAATTTGTGTTTATGTTAGTTTTCTAAAAAGCTCATTCCTTTTTATGATCTTCTTTGTTGCAGTCATAAAGGCAAAGCATATATTTATTTTATAGCTGTATTTGTTACATGGAGGGAATGACTAAGTGATTGAATAAATAACCAGAATGCATGGTTGTGTCCATATGTGACTTTTTTACATGCTTATTCAGGACTGTTTCTTTTCTGATTCCTTAGGTCTCCGAACTTATTCGTGAGCAGTCATTTCTGAAGTCTGAACTTGGTTTAGGAGTGGGAGATCTTGGGTTGGAAGCTCTCCCAGCAGAGGGTACAGAGTCCATATTCTCTCATGGAAACTCTGATTCCTCTTCAGTGTGCTCTGGTCACACAGGTAGAAAATCTGAACTAACAGGAAAGTTTAAGAGTCAAAGCAAGAAGACGTATCGAGCCTCTGTTGCCTTAACACCAACACCCCCAGTGAGAGCTGGCACCGGACAGCAGGTGGAAAGCTGTGAGCAGCTTGCAGACTCCAGACCAGAAGTGGATCATAAACTTGAAAAAGTCCCTATCCTGCCTTCAGTTGATGAAATCCACAAAAGTGTGGAGCAGGAGGAGCTGCAGCAAGTCATACAGGAGGTGAGGAAGGAGGGACTGAGATCCAGGATGTTTGAACAGTCTTGGTCACTGAGGTTTTCTCTTCCCTCTCAGGCCAAGGCTCTGTGCTGTTTCTGTACTATCACTGTAGGCTCATAGCTTGTCTCTAGGTGTTCAAGCCGCAGCTGTATTCTTGTGCAAAGCAGTAGACATTTCTTTCAGTGACAGTGTTTAGCAGATAAGTTAACAGCTTGTAGCTGCTGTACATCTGAGTCAGAAAGAATCTGCCGTCTCTGCTACTTAAGCAGTGATATTTCAGGTGCTCAGGTGCCCAGGTGAAGTTTTCTCGCATTTGCTACCTGAAATGCAAGGTTAGAGCTAAAGTGGTTGATGAAAAACTGTTTCTGGAACAACTCTGCCTTGTACCAGTAAGTACTGTAGACGTTTAAGTGAAGCAAGCCGAAGTCAGATGAGAGGTTATTTCAGAATTGGAAGACAGATGTGGGACCAATGTTGCTGGATTAGTTTTATTGGCAGTCAATGAAAGTAAAGAGTTATTTTTCCTGTGGGCCAGGTTAAAAAACAGGACTAAAAGTGCATGTTTTCTTTGCCAGTGTTGTGACTATTTGCTTTATGGCAAGTAGTATTAATGGGAAAAGGAAGCAGAAGAAACTTCTTGTTCTCCCAAGCAGCATCTGTGAGAAAGCAGAGAAAGCTCTCTGCTGTGAAAACAGAAATGGGGATTGAAAACCTATGGATTTTGCTCCCTCTTTTCCAATGGCCTTTAGCTGAGGGTCATTGGACCCTTAGCCTTTCACTCCCTTCTTAAAGCTTTAGCATGGCTCTACCATAAACCACTTGAAAGGCCATGAGAAGTGCCATGCTCAGGAATTTGCAACATATCAGGCTGTAACACCATCCAGGTCTGCTCACTTTGTTGCTGTGAGGGCTGCTCATCACATGATGAAGTAGGAGCTGTGATCCCAGAGGATTCTTGACACACCTTCACCCCCCAGCTTTTAGTGCAGGAGGAGGCAGAGTGTACTGGACTATAAGGTATCCATTTACTCATCATCTGACCACAAAACTGCTGTCTCTGTCCGTGCTAAGTGGAGAGACTTTCTTGGCTGACTCACTGTGGTCTTTGCTTTGCATAGGCAATTTTCACTTGCACACTGAAATTAGATAGATAATTAATAAAGAGTGTTCTTGGAGAAGATGGTGACTGGAAGCATGTGAAGATATTTACTTGGTTTACCTTTGGGTAACTCCATAAATCTGAGAGTGCAAAGTAATGCATAGCCATAAGCATTAGGTGTTAGCAAATTGCTGGTGTTAAGAAGATGAAGTCTGGCAGTCAGGGGAAACAGAGACTCACAATGCTGAGTAGTTCTCATCAGTAGCCCCATTAGAGTCAGCAGAACAAGTGACAAAAAGTGGCATTAACCTCAGTCAGCTTGTGGTGAGATGATACCACTAGGCTGATGGACTCGCCATCACTGTACTCATGATTAGGAGAGAACACCTTCTGACCATCACTGACACAGTTAAACTTGTGATGCTACAACTCTATGCCTCTACTTTGAAAACAAAGGAATGAATGAGGCAGGTGCAAGCATTCAATTTTTGAATGGCCTTTCCCCCTGCCAGCCTCCTGCTCCCATCTTCTCTAAAATAGCTGAAGTTGAAAGGAGTCTTGAGTAAGGCTTTGTTTTGGAGATGTCATAAAATACTGCCAGACATCCAGAATTCTTAGTCCTGTGCATTTTTTTTCATTTCATACCTTCCCTAATGATCAGAGAAGAGTTGCACATGAGATATTTATCTGTTGCTGATTCTGAAGTGAAGCCAGGATACTGCACTTGTATCCAACCCTTCTGTAAAAACCTTCATGTTAGAAGAGTGGTGTCTTGGTGGGAGATGTTAAAGCAGAAATTGAGAGAGGAAGGAGAGCCGTAATTTAAATGTACTGTAAAAGTAGTAGAGACAATAAAAGGAGCAGGATTCCAAGTACAGGGTTATTTCAGTCAGTGTTTTCACTGAGGTTAGCCTGTGTAAGTTCCTTTTTAACTTCATTGTTTAATAGCAAATAAAGATGTGAACTCTTTGCACAGGGATTGTTCCTTGTGTTGTGTGGCACTGTGGATGTTGCAATGCTGAAAGAATCCACATTGCACTGAGAGGCTGCTATTCAAAGTTGAGTAGTCAGCAAATAACTGAGCTTGACTCACTTTGTAAATGTTTGAGCACACAGAGAGATTGTCCCTCAGTTTAATTTCATTGGCAACCTGTTTTGAGTTTCAGCAGAACAAGTTGTACAGATCAGAATGAAGATGCATTGACATGACGATCAGAGGGCTGGAGCACCTCCCTTACGAGGACAGGTTGAACGAGTTGGGGTTGTTCAGCCTGGAGGAGAGAAAGCTCAGGGGGGACCTCATAGTAGCTTCTCAGTACCTGAAAGGAGCCTATAGAAAGGCTGGGTAGGACTTTTTAACAGGGTACGGGATGGCAGGACTAGGAGGAATGGATGTAAATTGGATGAGGGGAGATTTAGAAAGGATGTAAGAAAGTTATTTCCTATGAGGGTGGTGAGACACTGGGACAGGTTGTCCAGAGAGGTTGTCCTCTCCCTGGAGGTTTTTAAGGCCAGGCTAAATGAGGCACTGAGCAACATGGTCTAGTGGGAGGTGTCCCTGGCCATGGCAGGGGGGTTGGATCTTAAGGTCTCTCACAGCCCAAACCATTCTATTGATTCTATTAAGCACCTGGTGGTTTTTGCAGAGTCACAATATGCTTTTAAGGCCTGGTCAGTTATATCTATTGTATTTCACAAGATTCAAAACAGAGTATAAATTGAAATATATCTTTCTGAAGTTCCCTTGTTGTCAGAAAAGAATTCCAGTTTTGTTGTCAAAAGAGAGAAATCCGGCAGTTTGCATTCTTGATGTATGTACACACAAATGCTAAGCCCTTGCTTATTCCTCCCCTTCTCTCCAGCTGCATGACCTCATGTTGGGGAAAGAGGCAGACAGTGTTTGAGAACGTGCCTGGTGGGTTGTAATGCATGTGAGCTTTGACCTGCAACTGTTTGCTGACATCAAAAAAACTCATAATGTTAAATTTTAGCAGTAATGGATGAACTCCCACATAAAGTATTTAACAATGTGAAATATTAAAATGACAAACAGTGGCTGTCTTGTTGTGATGAAAATACAGCCTGACTTCCACTGGAGTATCACATGAAGCACTTACTGCTTGAGTTATAGGTCACAGGGTTTCTAGAAGTGTCACCAGTCCCTCTCACTCTGTTCTGCAGTTTAAAAGATGTAACAGTTTAAAGAGCTTTCTGCTTAAGAGCAATTCTAGTTTTGGTTTTGCTAATTATATTAAATGAAGTTATACTTTAAAGAAATTTGTGTTCTTCCTGTCAACTGTTTTAAGAGATTATATTGTGTCTTTGTAGAGCAGAGAGATGGTTGGATAGATAATCTTCCCTTCTCTGTTTCCCACTCAAATCCATGTTAGCTCATTACTGATCAAAAATGCCTGTTTGTTGCTCATACTTCTCTTGTGCAGGCTTCGGGTTCCTCATCTTACCTTCTTGAGCATAAAAACTCACCAGTTATTGCCACAAAGTAGTGCAAGAATAAAATAGAGTAGAAAATCAGTTCTTTCATTATAGAAAAAGTGCCTCAGATCAGGATTATGATAAGTGTGAAAGCCTCATTCCTATTTTTCATCTGTCAGTGAAGAATCTTCACCTCCAGAATTGCCCCTGGGGTACAATTCACTCTCAATGAGTTAATTATTTGGCAGCAACATAGTATTACAGTAATGGTAATTCTTTCATAGGGAAAAGGATCACTGGTTTACTGTAGTGAAACTATCTGTCAGTGCAGTACTGTTATGAATGCAAGATGGAATATTAGTATTGTATCAATATAGTGAGTGCATGCTCTCCTCTTTCAAATAATCAATTTTTCATTCAGCTGCTAAAAATACCGGTGGAGCATTCGTTGACTGTGTCTGTCTCCTGTACAGAGGAAGGCCAGGCAGTGGGCTGTGCCCTCTGCAGAGTAATCAGAAGGTGCACCTTGACCTAAATAATTTGTAATGAAAAAGGCAAACATCAGCAGTTGACACGGCACAGGCATGGGACTGAGTCAGTGCAAGAATCGATGCTCTGCTTGTCATGCAGGAATGACCTTGATCAGTCTGGAAAGGAGGGAGGAAGCAGTGGCAGGGAAAAGCAGTGGAGAGTGGCCTTGTTGTCCAGGTGGGGAGGGGAGAGGCAGAGTGCTCAAGAAACCCCCCAAGGTCAAGCCAGATATTGTTGGAAGAGCTGAGAATAGAACTGGAGCTGCTTCCCTTCCAGTCTCCGCCTTGCCACAAGGCTGTCATACTAGACTACTTACTTGCTAATTTGGGAAGCTTTTATCAGTTTTCTTTGGAAATTTATTTTTGTCTTGACTGGCAAGGGAAGGGCATAGAATGACTGTTCTGTAACATACTTGTAGACCCACCCAATGTGATATTGGAGAAGGATGGTGAAGAGAGGAGCCAAGGGCTGTCTTATGATGGTGGCTTTCTGGACAGTCAAGATGCTGTTTCCCTGTGCCAAATCTACATCCCAAAGATGTCACTGCATCAACAGCAGTCCTAACGCTTTGTACATCTGTGTGTGCATCAGCATAGTCAACCTCAGGATCTGCAGCTATCAGTAAGGCAGGTCCTGTTACAAACTGGCTTTTCTTTTCACAGTTAATCAGCAAACAACAACCCAATTGGAAATCTGTTTCCCAATGACATTATAGTCTCAAAATTTCTGCTTGATGCAAAGTAGTAATGAAACAGGGAACTTTGCCACTAATAGTTCAGGGATTGGATTACTTGCCAGTGAGAACAAGGGATAAATAACCTGTTGCTAATGCTGCTGCCACCCTTCTGACGTTGTTGCTTAATCCTTTTGACGCAGCAGGAAAAGGGGAGACTTACAAAGATAATTGAAAGGAGATCACTGAGATGATGAGAGGGCTATGCAAACATGGCATCGCCATTGGGAAGGCTGGGTTTGAGTAAATATTTTTGTTGTGGGGCATCAGAACATGAAAAGATTTGTTACTCACAAAACCACAATCAGAAATTTGGGCTTTTTTTCTGTCATGAAGTCACACTCGTTACCATTACTTAGGCACCTGAAGACTAATTTGAAGTGAACAGGGTTTTTTTCCAGTCTAAGATCACTTATTCGTGCCTGGGAAGTATTTGCCCTTTTCATAAGGAAAACTGGGCTGATCTGTGAGTGACCCCAGTGGCCACTTTCTGGCTTTTATCCCCCTCCACTCTCACCATCATCATCTTCCCCATCCTTGGAACCACATCTGACTTGTTAGTGCTTCAGCAAGTGAAGACTATCTAAAAAATCAGGTGGTGGCAAAAATTTCTCATACTTGCATGCAGACTGTATTATTTTTCTTAATTATACTATGCTCCTTTCCAGTCTATAGAACTGAGTTTTGCCTCCTTTTCCTTTCACTGTAGCCCTCAGTGTTCTATTCTTTCTAGGCTCAACCACACTGCTGTCTTGTAACTCCCAGCTTTATGTTAAACTTCATGCTTTGTTACAATCCTGTGAAAAATCCTGTTGCTGGCATAGATCATATCCCAGGGGCTAACTGCTGATGTGAACAACAGTTGGAAGTTCTCTGTTTGTCTTTGCTGGTGAAAGTATGTAATTAGGATTCATCTCCTTTTGATTTGTATGTGTCCATAGATGTGGACCATTCCTACAGCATAATCCTTCCTTTTCAAGATATAATGACTGATGTCAAAAAGCAGTGCACTTGGGGTGCTTTTGATATGTACATCCTGAGATGCTGTATTCAGAACTTTAGCATAGTTGAAATGTATTTTTTTCTTAACATAAAACCAGCAATCCTAAAGCACAGATACTTTTGCCATCTGGAAAAACAAAAATAATTTGGTTTGCATTTATACGATTTACGAGAACTTTAGAATTACTTAACGGTTATTTTTTCCAAGAGAAACCCTCTTATATTTTTCCAGTTGGGTTTTTTGGAAGTTGACTTTTTGGTATTGTGGATTTTCATATGTCAATAATGTTGAGCATATCTGCAATTTCATTTAGTTTTATCCATTGGTTATATAACTGACTGACCTTAAAACTTTGGTTAATCCCTTTCAGATCAAGGACTCTATTGTCGGAGAAATAAGACGGGAAATAGTAAGTGGGTTGTTAGCAGCTGTGTCACCTCAGAGCAGATGTATGACTGCACAACAAGACCCACAGCCCTGAAATGGGTAATGCAGGTAATCTTTGGCAAAGCCAGCTAGAAATACCACTGTTAACATCAACCTTACTTTGTTTGCATTTCTCCCTTCAAACATACATGATCCAAATGGAAGTTAAATATTGAGTGTAATGATAGCTTTGGAAAATCACATGGTGTTTAGTTTAGACACGTTGTGTTGCCAGCTTTCATGCAAAATGTCCTTGATTTTTGCAGGGCAGGGTTAAATTGAACATTAGGAAGTTCTTCACCATGAGGGTGGTGAGACAGCAACAGATTGCCTAGAGCCGTGGTGGAGGCTCCGTCCCTGGGGACACTTAAGGCCAGGCTTGAGGCCCTGAGCAACCTGATCTAGTTTAAGATGTGCCTGCCCACTGCAGGGGGTTGGACAAGATGATCTTTGAAAGTCCCTTCCAACCCTATGATTTCATGATTTTTGGCTTTGGAGTGCTCTGTACTTTGCCTGCCATAGATCTGAATATTATCAAAATACCTATTTAAGAATAACAAACACCTGAAAAAATCTAATTTAGGTATTCATCTCGCTTTTTCTTTTCTGCAAGGTTGGATGTACTCCGAAATGCTGTGGTTGGTGGCATCACTGCTGAAAGTGTCAAGTTGTTTTTGCTTCAGGAGATGTTAAAGCTGCTGAGATAGGCTACTGTATTTGACACTTGGTAATATGATGTGTTCCTTTCCTTGAGTTCATCTATAAAGACTTAGAGACTTTAACTAGTTCTTTTCTTTCCTTAAAGCATCAACAAAACTGTAGCTCTCTGAAAGGTTTTGTATTTATTTGTATGTCCCTGTTGTAAATTTTATGTAGCTAACTTCTGTGTTTAATGATGCACCATGAAACTTGAAGATTTCCGGCTATAACCAATTTATAAGTAACACACATTCTTTCAGACTAGCTTTTTTAAAAAAAAAAAAAACAACAAAAAACCCAAAAAAACCACTGACCTCTATGAGGTATTTATTGTGCAATAACTGATCCACTTTAAGAGCTTGAAACAACCAGTAATGGTTTCCACTGCTGTTACTTAGTGCCACTTCAAAAGAAGGAAAAAAAAAAAAACCCTGATGTAAAAATTGCTGTTAATTCTTGGGGTGGTTACTATGAGCAGAGTGGTAGAATGATATGAGGTTACTTAAAACTACTTAAAGTTTTGACACTGAAAGCCTTATCTTCATGTAAAGGACAACTTTTAACTAATTTTATTTGCTTCCTTACTGTTCGCCCATCCCTTCCATATGAAAGTACCTTATTTTAAGCAGTGTTTTTTGTCTTTGTATTGGCTGCTCTCAGTCATACCAAGAGAAGTTCACTTCTGCTTCATATTAACCAAAATACTCTAAAAGAACTGGTTTTCTGAGAGCAATTACAATGGGCAGCTTGGAGTGGATGAACAGCCTTGCTTGTATTATGGAGAAAATGGAAAAAAAATCTCTTTCCTTTCCCCATCTCTCACTGTATTTTAAGTCAGCCTGGTGAATGTGTGTTTGTTCCAATGGAGCAAATTGGAAGTCTTTGGAGGTTTTATGTGGTCAAACAGGCATTTAATGGATATGTAATATCCCATTTTGCTGTGCTTGGAATCTCTTGACTCCTTTGCTGTTTCCATCTACTAAAAGTCTTTAACGCTATGTCAAGATCTTTAATCAAAAATTATTTCCAATATAGCAATATTACATGAAAAAGTCTCTAAGATTTTAAATTGTGTTAAGAAGACACACAAGGGCTGATTTCTTAAAAAAAAAGTCTATATTAAACCAATAAAGTATTTATTTTGCCTACAATTTGTGTCAGTGTTTTTCGTTATGCATGGTTTACTCTTAAGCAAAATGGCAACATAGATTTGTTCAAATAGTACACAGAATGAGGAACAGCAGGAAAGCTCAGGACTTGGGCTTCCAAAAACTATCAGATGTTCAGGAGATCCTGTATACTTAGGAATGGGAAAATGAAATTTGAGAGAATTGTTGGCACTTGAAACTGAACTCTCAAAATTGTTGGCTCCTATTGTGGCTCCAAGAATTTAGCTGGGCTTGATCTCTCCTCAGAGTTTGTCCTTGTGAGTAGAGCCAAAGGTTTCTTGAAAACCTTATTTAGAAGCTGAAATACATCCTCCAACAGCACTATGTTTCTACTTTCCTTTGGAACCTGCATGACTATACAGTTTCATCCCAGAATGCTACTGCAGGGTAACCAGCTGGACATGCGTGCACTCAACCTTCCTGCATGAGGTTTCTTCACCACTCAAAAGCTACTCCACTGCAGATTGTCCCCCTTGTGTCCTAGCCAGATTTATTAGCACACTTGACTGTTAACATAGGTCCTGTGCCTGTGTATTACTCAAAGTGACATTCCGAGAAAGGTGACAACTTTGGCTCTTGTGGTATGAGGGAGGAAAGCAGTTGAGGAGCTGGTGGCCATCGAGCAGTGTCTTCTGCAGGTGCATCAGCCTGGCTCTTTGCTGCTCCATTGAGAAAAGTCACTCAGAGGCAGGATCCTGGAGCATCTGGATCACTTCAGCTTGCAACATTTGATCTCAGCAGTGCAGAGCCAAAGGTTTAATATATTCTGTAAAATGAAAAATGGTTCAGATTTTTCATCCTGCTGATGAAAGGCAGATTTGTGGGGTTCTGTAATAATTTAAAATAAAGACATTTCAAAATTACATTTTTGTACGGAAGCTGGTGAATACATAAGCACCTACTTTTCCATAATCCTTATAACAGATTTTTGCCATTCTTAAAGACGCTTCCAGCTAATATTTTCTGAGTGATATTTATCTAGATGTAAGAATGTCTATAGATTGCTATTTGAAAAGCATAAAACAAATGGAAGTGCATTGATGTCATATAAGTTAAGCTGAGCTGGGGTCATCCTCTCTTGACAGTTCTGCCTCTGACTTAGCAACAACTGTCATTATTATTGGACACACACCTAACCTGATCAACTTGCCCTTTAGTGATGTCAGTTCATCTGTAATGATTTCCTGAGTGTGTATGATTTTCCTTTTATTCAATGACTGGAACTGCTTCTTTCCTTCCAAATTCATGTTGTCTTATTCTTTTCTGCCAGCCTGCAATTTTATATGAATTCTATGCAGATTAAGACAGCTTTATTAGTGGCTGATAAATGTTGGTCAAGGAAATTTGCTGTGAATAAAGACAGCAGTAATGCCAGAGATGTTTTGGATATTTTTCTAAATTTCACATTGACGGTGCTGTTTGTGGCTGCCAGCTGGCTGCAGGAATATACTACTGAGGGCTGTATTTTGGAAACCCTAAGAGCTAGCTGCTTTCCATGGGTACAGGCAAGCTACATCCCTGTCAGTAGCAAATCCGACTTGTGTTTACCCTGATGCAGAGCTGTATGTGGCTATGGGACAGTCTATGCCTCCAATCAGGTACAAGGTTTGGGCATTTTTTTGTTTGTTTGCTTAAGGTAAATAAAAAGTATGCTTTTAGATTCCAGTGTTGCACTGAAAACATTCAAAAATGCCACAAACTGAAGGAGTTGAGGTTGTTCAGCCTGGAAAAGAGAAGACTCAGAGGAGATCTCATAGTAGCTTCTCAATACCTGAAAGAGGCCTACAGAAAGGCTGGGTAGGGCTTTTCAATAGGGTCCAGGGTAGCAGGACTAGGAGTAATGGATGCAAATTCTGAGAGGGGAGATTTAGACTAAATATAAGAAAGAAGTTCCTTACTGTGAGGGTGGTGAGACACTGGGACAGGTTGCCCAGAGAGATTGTGGATGCCCCCAGGGACTCTGGAGGTGTTTAAGGCCAGGCTGGATGAGGCACTGAGCAGCCTGGGCTAGTGGGAGGTGTCCTTTTCAACCCAAACCTTTGATTCTATGCTTCAGCAATAGAACTTAATAGAATAGTATCATTGAATGGTTTAGGGTGGAAGGAACCTTAAGGATCACCTAGTTCCAACCCCACTTCCATGGCTGAACAACCCCAACTCCTTGAGACTGTCCTCACAAAGGAGGTGCTTCAGCCCTTTGATTATCTTCATGGCCCTCCTCTGGACCCACTCCATGAATGTCCTTCTTATGTTGAGGGCTCCATAACTGAACACAGTACTCCAGCTCCTGAAAACCGAGAGCAGACCCCTGCTGTCTTTTGGGTTAGTGGTATCATGCCTATGAGATGCTGCTGCTCACCTACAGCACTGAAAATATATCCATGGACCAAGCGATGTGGCTGTAGGTGAGTACACAGGAAAAGGGGCCCCTGCTGCTGGTAGTGTCTGCAGCACCTTTTGGGGAGAGGATTCAAGGTGACCCTGCTCCTGCATGAAGAACCCTCTTGAAGCTCTTTGAGGCACTGTGATTTCTCTAGGCCTGGCCTATTCTCTGGTGGAGGAAGAAGCAAGGAAGAAGGGAAATCCAAAGAGTCTCAAACAAAAAAGCTTCAGAATTTTAAAAACATATTCATAATTTGATGTGCTGAGTTTTTATAGCTCTATTGGCAAGTTTCCACTTTTAGCATAGAAAAGTATGTTTGGACACTGAGTTTTCTAACTCTGAAACTGTTAAGATTTCATTTTTTTCAGCTTCTCTGTAGCCCCTATCTTTTGTTTCTTAAAAATATTTATAGCAGAAACTTGATTTTGTCTTTAAATTGTTTCATTCAATAGTCAGTCAATTTCTGCTTGAAAGGTTTAGTATGTAAATAACATAATTACATTCTAAAGTCTATTTAAACTGCTATAAGTAGTTCTGTTCATTGGAAAAAATCTTAGATTCACCCTCTTAGTAAGGAAGCCAATTCTAGTATGATGTCCTGCCAAAATACCTCCCTGAAACCTGTATCAGAATGTTGAATTCTGCACGATTGAACTACAATGCATATTAAACATGGATCTTTTGACTGCTTGATCAGGTTATGTCCTATAAATCCACCTCCTTTCCTATGTTTTGGATGTATGTATTACTTGGATGGTTGTGAATAGGACCTACCAGTAAGCGTCTGTGCAGTTCCTGATAGTCTGGAGTACTGTGACTATAAGGCCAAGCTGGGGTCAGATACTACTGGTTCTTCTGCCCTGAGACACAGGTAATTTTAAACAGATTGAAATCATACTGCTAAGGAATTAACTAGAAGTTTGTGTAAATAGAAATAGATGTGGGGGTTTTTTTCTTATTTAGGCTTTATGAATCCATGTGTACATAGTTAGAACATAAGCATGTCCAAGCTTTCTGTTTTGCAGATGAGCATTGCGAACAGAAGTTTGGGCTGGTTGGGCCAACAGATCTCGCTGAAGGTCCTACCTACTGTGCTGCTACTCAACAAGATTTTCTGTTCTTGATCTGCCTGCAGCAGCGTTTATCACAAGACAGTCAGGAGTTGTTCTACATTCTCCCACCCTTGAAGATTTTAAATTCTTCACGTTTTCTGCATATAAATAGCAAACCGTGTTTCCAGCTGTTGAGTGGGAGCCACCCTACTTGCACTGCCTGTATTTAGCTATTCTGAAAGGAAACTTTCATGGTAATTTTGAGTATGTCATTGTTTATTCTTGCAAGGCTCCTGTGAGCAATGCCTAGTGTAGAGCCCTGAGAGGGAAACCTGTTCATGAACAGGCCACCTTCCTGGAGGTGTATAAGGCCAAGCTGGATGAGGCATTGAGCAACCTGGTCTAATGGGAGGTGTCCCTGTCCATGGCAGGGGAGTTGGAACTAGATGATCTTTAAGGTCCATTCCAACCCAAACCGTTCTATGATTCTGTAGATACAACATGGACAGCAAAGATTATGTCCAGCATTTGTGACCAACAGGAAAAGCTATGAAACTGGTGTTGGACAAAGTCAATGACCACAGCTGGCAGAGAAGCTGAGGCCAATCCCAGACAACAAAAAATGTATAAGGAGGGTGTAGGATAGACATCCTTGAATTCTATTCCCAGCAGCTTCATCTCTTTGGCTGAGGAAAAAAACAAAAAAACCCAACCAACCAACCAAAAAAACCAAAACCAACCAAACAAAAAAAAACCCCAACCAAACAAACAAAATACAACAAACAAACAAAAAAACCCAGAACCTCCTGTAACACAATAGGAAAAATATCACAAGCAGGAACTTTATCATGAGTACTCTGATAGCTCATCACCATAGTAGGGTAAATTAAAATGCAGCTCTTCATACCACATCTTAGTGAGTGACATGGGAGAGAAGGGTCATAGACTGTTATTATTATTTTTCATTCTGTGATAGCTTTAGCTGAATTGTGTTGGAATGTGAAGCATTGCTGGGAGTGCACTAAAAAGAGAAGATGAGCTAAAAGGACTTGGCAGTACCAAATTGTATTTCAGCTCTTCCCCAGACTATGATGCAGTCCATGGAAAATGCAAGCACACTTTGCCTGGAGACATCTAGTGCTGCAGATTAGGTGGAAGAGGGAGCTGATGTAGTAATGCTGAAATGCTCTGAGTGTGCTCTGAAATATGCCTCCTATACTATTTTTGAAATACTTTTATCTTTATGGTGCATGTAAAGATTGCTGGGCTCCAAATAGGCACAGAGAGGGGAGCTGCAGAGGCAAGTATCTCACATCTCATAGATGGTGGATCTCCCTCCAAGGAGCAGCAGCCCCATTAAAGATTTGTCCTTGTGTCTTGTCCTATCCTGTTGTCTCTCTTCTGAACTTGCCAAGAAGTGGGTTTTTTTGTTTCTTTTTTCATTGTTAAACTTTTTAATCAGGTAACATTCCCAGCAATGACTTTGAGATGTGACTCCTTTAGACAGCAATGTCCAGCAATCTAAAGCTAAACCACAGCTCTATACAATCCTGTGAGTATTTAATATTTTTATTTTTGATACTATCACAATAAGATTTTTCAACTGGTTTTATCATTACATGAGGAATTCAAGGTCTTTCTAATGAGAACTATAATTCCTGAGGTACAGTGACATGCACTATAATTGTAGTATAATTCAATGCATAAAGTCTCATAGATGGCTATAATAGATATTTAATGGCACTTTTTTGTAGAAAAATTTTTCATTTAAAATATACTATTTACTAATAAAAATAATAGCAAAAAAGCTGCAAAACATTTTTCTCATGTTACCAAGGACTGGGAAAAAAAATACTATTTTCTTTCAATTATGAAAATTTATCAGATAAAAACCATGGCTTCGGATCCCTGTGTATGTCCTCCCTCTGGGAACATCACTGCTATGTCTTAAGCTGTCATTGAAGTTAATGGTATGTCTGCTCATGAAGGACTTTCGAAATTGGATAATTAGACTATCCTGAAAACAATTCTCTAATTGTCCTTAGGGAAAGTGGTGTCTGCTCTTCTCTGACTTCACTGCCTCTGATTCTTAGTTGTAACAGCAAAACTGCAATTGTGCTCTGGCTCTAACTGCCTGTAGAAATCTATAAGGAAAATTATCTACCTTAGTGGGCCCAGGACAACCTGATCTTGGGCCCTGTTTTGAGCAGCAGGTGGGAGTGGGTATCTCCAGAAGTTCCTTCCCAGGAAGGACTCCTCTTTGGTCCTAGAATTCTAAGACAGTGACACCTAAACTATCACAATAAATCTAATAGGAAAATTGCCTGCTACTAGTTCTGAGCTGAAAGTCCCTGTGGTACAGAGTAGTTTTGATTTGGATGAGGAGGGAAATTTCAGTCCTCACTGAGAGTTAGTTTTGGTGGTGGAGTCAACTGGATCCTTAACTCTCAGATTATTCACATCTCCTGAACTTTATCAGGTTTTTCATGAAACATCTAGCCTAGCATGCTTGCCTGTATTCAGAAATATGCTGGTAATCCAACAACAGGTTAGCAGTTTTTATTTGTAGAAATCAAAGCCAAACAAACATTCCAACTCTTGACTTGCCTGTTTATTCTGTGTATGGCCAGTGTCTTCTTCTTAACCATGATCCCCACTGCTTCCCTGCCTCCTCCTCTGGCACAGGTGGGAAAACACTCAGTGACTCTGAATAAACCTGTGATGAACTGTGAAATTCCTTATTGCTTTCAGTGGCCTGACAAGAAAAACAGTTTCAGGTTTTGGTGATGTCCACCCTCAGCTCTAAATTCAGCTGCTTTTCTGTTTCCCTATTGCAGTCTGTTGGAGGCAAACTCAAGTTATTCCTCCCTTCTGTGAATTTCTTCTCTTTGTTCCTCCTTCTGGCTGGACTGTGTTTCCCTTCCTACTGGCAGGCCCTCCAAAAACCTGACCAAAATGAGCTTTGCCTCTTCAGGTAGCCTCATCCCTGGTAAAGTGATTCTGGGTTTGGGTTTTCTTGCTGTACCTCATCCCAATTGGTGTTAATGTGGAATTTAGGGCAGAACTAAGTTTTCAATACACCTCTTTCTACTGGCTCCAGGGCATTTGCCATTCAGGGATGTAGTTTTGGCATCAAGCACACCTATTTTGCAGGAGCTCTGCTCTGCTGCTTGGTAGTGGTTATCTGAACAAAGAGGTAGGCTAAGTCAGTGGTTGCTGTGTATCATTTTATAATATGGCTTTTGAATTAATAAAAAGTGGAAAACAATTATATTCAACAAAGGATGCTATTGGTATGTATGACCAAGCTTTTTTCCTGGTCTTGGAAGAAAGCTCAGATTTTGCACCCCAAGGTGCCCACTGGAATTTTAGCCAACTAAAAGGGAGGTAACTGGTTTCAGACATCTTTACTTTTTCTAAACTTAGTAGAGAGAAGTTATCATCTCCAGAACTCACTGTATTCCACTTAACAGAAATTATATGCAGTGCTTTTTGATGTGCCTAGCATGAGGGAGTCCAGATAGTTGGCTTAAATAGGGATGTTGTCACTATCTGAAATCAGATGAGATGAAGCTCACCAGAAGGGATCACAGCCCAAATCTGCAAACCCACCCTAAGGTGCAAACCTAGTTAGCATACTGGCTAAGTTTCATGAAAATGTAGACATCAGTGTAGCATCATCATCAAAAAAATCTTCCTGGAAGAGGTTTAGAAAAGGATTTCAAAAGAGCAAGGCAATTGTTTGATACATGAGAAGAGGAGAGCAGTTCTGCAAGCTGTAACAGAGATGGAATTATTGCATCCACCCCTCCTGCTACCTCCACCCCCAAAATCAGAAAACTTCCTGATTTGTGTTCATCAATAATTAAGAGCCCATCAGCAATACTCAGAGGGAGCTTGCATTGCACTTCTGAGCAGCCAGTTAGTAATGTATGGTGGAGAGATCCTCTTTTTTCAAATCCCAGGGCTCCAGGCCATGCAATGCTAGTATTGCATTTTCAATTAGCTTCTGAGTGAATGCTTGGCATATGTAGAAGTGAACCAGTACACAATTAGCTTATTGTTCCTTTCAGCTTTGTGCTGAGAGGATCTGAAGGACTGCAGAAGAGAGGGGAGAAGAAAAAAAAAAAAAAAAAAGAGAGAGAGAAAATAGCCAAGCCGGCGGCATCTCCGTGGATGTGGAATAAGGGAGCTGCTTGGCTCAGGCAGATCCCCCTGCTAAGCTGGGAGTTACAGCTGCTACTGAGGAGCATCCAGTCTGGCTGTGGGGAGAGGTGCAGACCCAGTCTCCAGCTCCAGACTCTCCTCTGACTCACCCCAGCACCGTGATGGAGCCCAACAGCCCTAAAAAAATACAGTTCGCTGTGCCACTCTTTCAGAGCCAGATAGACCCCGAGGCAGCTGAGCAGGTAAGGAAGTCAAGTTTCTTTAGGTGTTTTTGAGGAATGGGGAAGGAATAGGGGTAGGATGTGGGGTGAGAACAGGTTAATACTTGTGGCCTAAACACTTTTCTGACTTACAGTAATGCAACTGTAGATTAAATGCTCTGGTTATACTGGTGTTTGGATAGACACAAAGAGGGGAGAGGGCAAGTTCTCTATCCAGAGCAAGGCTTCTTTACCTTGTGTAGCTTTATGCACTATTTGTTGTGTCTTTTCTACGACTGGACTTGTACCCTAATATATATGCTTCATATGACTACACACGCTCAATAAATTAGCTAAAGTATATTATTTGTACATAAAGCAAAGCATGAAGCTGATATTAAGTACTAAATGGAAATATTGCAGAGAAAACGTCTTATTTACCAATCATTTTAACGTAAGAAAATGTGAGCAAGAATTCTGTTTTGCACAGTAGTCATCACTTCGGTTGCCTTCTGTATTTTTATACCCTCTTCTTTATGTCATTGTTACTCTGCTTTATTAATTTGAAAAATACATACATGTAGAAATATTCCTGACTTATGTCTGCATTGGAATTATGTGTGTGCTATTTTGAGTTTTGACTCACTCCCAAAACATAGACATATATGTAGCATATATAGCTCTACAGATGTCTAAGGAGGAAAAGATATCTATTATTGCATACAGATATGCATTGATGGGCATAATGAAGGAGCAAAGCTGGATAAATTGTAATTAGGTGACCCAGTATATTTCCCTCCGTTCAAGGCCTTCTTGACATTTGCTTCTATTTTGGTAAGCCTAGTTTTAGATGATACCAGGGGAATATTATAACCTTGAGAATTCCCTGCCATTAGCTGTGAAATTGTTTGCACCTTTGGGAAACAAGGTATCTGGTTTCCTGAATATTCTGGTGGCATGTGTCTTAAAAGGCATCTACTTTTGCCAGAAAATGATGAGGTGTGAGTGACCACTGAATGAAGAAACACTAGAAGGCTCCAGGGCTGAAGTGCTGTGGGTCTTCATTTTGTCCATAGGTACTTCTGAGTTGTGAGATGCCGGTACTTTATGGAACAGTCCAGCAATGAGTTCAGGGAGGATACATTATGGTATTTTCCTGAAATCTGTGAGACCCATGGGATTAAGATCTCCTGGATTTCCCAGGGCAAATTTTGTCCAGGCTTTATGGGTAGTCTTTTTTTTTTTATATTGTGGGTGTAATTCCAAGCATTATGAAGTTTCACTGTGGGTGTGTGATGAAATTAAAGTAGTAAATTCTGATCTCAGCTACAGTTACAGCTAATCTGGAATAAACCCATTAACTCTGATGATGTAATTTTCCATTTGCACGTCTGAAAGCAAAATCTGAACCCACCTAAATACAGATGTTGGCTCAGCAACTGAAAAAGAGCAAACAGGCCGACACTGAGGTTTTGTGTCAGAATGGTTTCCAGCTTAAATACTCTAGGTCCTCCCCTGGAATTCAATAGAATATTGATAGCTTGGAGGCTTTAGTGAAACAACACAAAGCTTTCAATCATAGGAGGGTAAGTCCAATATCATGTAGTTCAACCAATGCTAATGGAAAGAAAGGACTTAACGAAATAAATTCTGAATCAAAGTAATTGTATCAAATTCAGGATTACATATAGACATGTAAAGACCTGCTGTATAGTGCTGTTTGAAAATATTCTTCTGAAGGTCTTAAGCATTGTTTTTCTTTGGTTAAAGAGCACAATTAACACCTCTGGCCTCAGTTTAGAGGTATCATCAATTCATTGGAAGACAATATCAATTCTCAGTTGCACTTAGAAGACGTTAATTATTACTTGTGAGATCTGTGACAGTGCTAGGTATTTGCACATGTAAGCTCAAAAACTGACACAGTAATTCTTCTGAAGCATAGCCAAATGGTAGTGTTCTATGACATGACTGATGTACGTCAGCATTACATGCCCAAAAATTTACGCAAGATGATTGCAAATCCTTAATGTGTTGTGGAAAACTTCCTCCCATGCCTTTTCTTTCTATGGGCAGGCAGCAGCATGACTTCAATCACTGTCAGAGCAGAGAAGTACTCAGTCAGACAGTGACATGCTTCTGTTCTTTAAATATTTAATTCTTAACTTTGCCTGATCTCTACACAGAAGGACATCAGATGGATTTTTTACTTTGCTTTGGATGTGGGGCAGTTGGTGGATCCTAATGACTCTCTTTGGTTTCTGTGTGTTACAGATCAGGAAAAGAAGGCCTACACCAGCATCGCTCGTCATCATGAATGAACATGTGCCCCCAGGTAAGTGTCAACATACCTTCTAAACTGTGGAATTTGTATACACATGATTGTCTGCAAGTTGGTTTTTATTAACTACATGATTTTGAATTCCATAGCACTGCACATCAGATAATGGGTCTTGGAGTAAACCCCATGAATAGGTGTAACTCTTGGCCTCCAGATAATGTCAATAACCTCAGGATTTTATTCTACATGTAGATCTTTTGTTATATGTTCAAAGAGAATATGACTCTGATCCAGCACTTACACCCGCAAATCTTTTCTTTCCCTGAATGGATACTTCAGAGATCAATGATGTTCTGCTCTTGGTTTTCCTATCTCTAGAGATACCATGGTGGTTCCAGGGCTGAGTTGTTTCTGAAAAACAGATTGTTCTATAATTTTCTTTTGAAAAATTTCTGCTGTCTGGCTTCATTATTCCTTTTTGATTGTGTGTATCTTTGTCCAAGACTCTTCTGAGAAGATTTTCAGTGGAATGGGACAATTTGAAGCTGCAACATACTTTGTCACATAAATGTGACTTCAAAAAGATTTCTGAATAAGCTGTTTAGGGAGTACTATAAGCAAAAAAATTTAGCAAAAATGGATTGCAGGAAAAAGTTCTCAAGACTTAATCCTTTTGAAATGCACTACTCAATTCATGTCAAACTTTTCTTTTACATAGTGCTCTGCAACATTTTCTTTCCTGCTTTATCTTTTCATCATCTGGATATTTTCTTTAAAGCAGTGCAGTCTTTTCCTCACTGATGTGTCTCTTAGGTTATTAATGCATGCATGGGCACCTCAGTAGAACAAAATCACCTCAGCTTTATTAGGATCTCTGCTTATTGCACTGTGCTGGTGGTCTCCACTTCTGATTAACACCATGCATGGATTAACATCTTCTGCTTAACATCACCCTTGTCCCGCAGAGAGCTGGTGGGAAATAAAACCTATGCCCCTGCCTCATTGCAGATGAAATCTGACTGTGAGCATTTTTACTGCTGATAACTGACAAAAACACAGCTTTTAAATAGCCTGACCAACAAAGAAATAATAACAACTAGTCCTACTCAGTTATTCTGGTGACACTGCAGCTCAAGTACTATGTCCAGTTCTGGAGCCCTCAACACAAGAAGGATGTTGAGCTGTTGGAGCAGGTCCACAGGAGGGACAAAAGGTGATCAAGGGGCAGGAGCAACTCCCTTATGAGGACAGGATGAAGGTTGGGGTTGTTCAGCCTGGAGAAGAGAAGTAGCTTATCAGTACTTAAAGGGGGCTTACAGAAAGGCTGGGGTAGGACTTTTTAATAGAGTCCAGAATGGCAGGACTAGGAGTAATGGATGCAAATTGGAAGAGGGGAGATTTAGGCCGGACAGGAAAGAAGTTCTTTACTGAGAGGGTGGTGAGACGCCGTTTCAGGATGCCCCGTCTCTGGAGGTGTTTAAGGCCAGGCTGGATGAGGCATTGAGCAACCTGGTCTAGTAGGAGGTGTCCCTGCCCATGGCAGCAGGAGGAACTACATGATCTTTAAGGTCCTTTCCAACCCAAAGCATTCTATGATTTATGATCACCAGTTGTTGAAGGTCCTTAAAAGGTGCAGAAATATTTAGAACCCTCTTCTTGAGGGTGAGATCCATACAGCACAGCGTGCAGACTTGAAAGGTTCAAGCCTGACATGTGGCTCATGCTATTTTCATTTGACTCCAAAAATGACCCAGAAGTCGCTCTTGCTTCAGGGCTAACACTAAGCCAAATTTGGAGAGTAGCTTTCTGGCCTCAATTTCAGGCAGCTCATCTCCTTTTAATAGTGTGTGAGAGGTCTGTCATAGGCTGACTCTCCTTCCCTTAATGGGATCTACAGTGGTTGGTTGTGTTGCTAGGCCTTAATTTAAAGCAAATTCACCTTGACTGTTAATGTCTTTTGAAATTCACATTGTTCACTTCGTACTGTTCATATTTCCTTATATAAACAGATACTTGGTACAGTACCAAATCAAAACCAAACAGAGAATGAGAGCTCTTTTTGAGTTACAGGAAATTTTAGTGTAAACAAAGTGGTGCATGTCTGTTATCTCCTTTCCTGCAATGTTCATAATAAATCTTTAAATAAATCATTTCTATTATGAGTCAGGATTGCTGCAAGTATCAGTTAACTTCCATATATGCCCAAAAGTTTGTCCATTCAATTCCTTCACATATTTATATTTCTTCATTTAGATGTTATCCCATCTCAGTAGATACTGGAAACTGATCTCACTGAAGTGAAGATATTCTTGGTTAAATTATAATCCTGTCTTGATTTTAAAGTTTCCATAAAGTCAGATTGGAAAGAAAACCTTAAAAAACACCATCATTTCCCTGCACCTCACCCCATGGCTCACACATGAGCAAGCATGAGCCTATTTTCATATGATGTGCTTGATATGGGCATGTGTTTTGAAAGGGGTGTGAACATGGAGCTGTGTAAATCCACAGGGCAGGACTGCAAAGCCAATTGGAAAGGCAGGCAGTAGCTTTACAGTTAAGTATAAAGAGTGAAAAAATTTTATCTGGGCCTGACCTTGCCAGGTCTTGTGTAGGTTCTGAAATTACTGTCTACTTTCAGAGGAGTCAGCTGGTCCCACTGTCTATTAATACCTTGCAGATTGACTCCAGATGTTGGTCTTCTCATGGATTTTATGGATTTTGAATGGAATTCAGTGTGATGCTGACTAGCAATTTGTCTCTAAAAATGTAAAAACTACCACTATGCACATTTTATGATGAATAAAATAATATTAAATGTGAGAACTTGAAACTCCAGCAAATTGCTTTAGAAGAATGAATCCCAAGGTCAATGGGGAAACTGAGTAGTAGAGAATCTTAGTGATACCATCAAAACTACCTATTAAATTAGATCTGGGCTAGTCCAGAATCCTGTCTCTTGAACTTTACCCACTGGTGTGCTCCAGTTCCCCTATTAGAAGCAAACAGCGAGTGAAGGATTTGCTCCCAAGGGTTTGAAATATGTGTCCTAAAGCAGTTCCAAACGTTTGGATGCCCTTGCAGAGTTTACTCAACTTATCTAACTTCTTTTATTTTGAAAAACAGACTCAGGCATTTTCTAAGAATTAGACTTTTCTTTAGCCTACTGTTGCAGCTGCTTCTGATTGCAGCAGGAAAAATAGCAGCATTTTGTGGTGTTATGGATGCAAACCAGGAAGCAGTAAAATGTGGTTGGACATTTCAGAACTTTATGAGAAATTCAGTGTGAGTTGTGTTGTACAGAGATCTGAAATAGTTGTTTTCTTCTAAGAAAGGCTGGGGTAGGACTTTTTAGTAGGGTCCAGGATTACTAGGAGTAATGGATACAAATTGGAAGAGGGGAGATTTAGGTTGATTAGAAGATAGAACTTATTTCCTGTGAGGGTGGTGAGACACTGGAATGGGTTGCCCAAAGAGGCTGTGGATGTCCAAGGGACCCTGGAGGTGTTCAAGGCCAGGCTGGATGAGGTATTGAGCAACTTGGTCTAGTGGGAGGTGTCCCTGCCTATGGCAGGGGCTTTGGAAGTAGGTAATCTTTAAGGTCCCTTCCAACCCAAACCACTCTATGGTTCTATGAAATAGAAGTTAGATCATCAAACAACTGATTTCTGACCTACATTGGAGAAGTGGTGCAGCTGAGAGGCCATAAAGTGAAAATAAACATGGTTTACTTGCTTGCAGTAGGGGTGGTGTTGAATTTACCCATTTGACTCGATCCACAACACATGAATTGACGTACTTTTTTATTTACCAGTTCAGCTAAGCTCCTGGTGTGTACCATGACCTTACTTGTTCCTCCTCTCCTGGCCTCCTGTTGGTTTTGTGTTGGAAGGGTCAATGTCCATGGAATGATCTGAAAGTGAAGGAGGTATTTTTAGAGCTGAACCTTGTACTCTTCACCCATTTTCCTTGTTCCTTGTACAGAAGCACCATAGAAACAGCCTTCTTCCACCCCAGGAGATTACTTGCAAATAATTTTTAGTATATATGGCTTTGTGTTACAGATCTCCAGCTGCTTGATTATTCAGCATCAGGACTGATAAGCATTCAGACTGTTTACCTCTGCTATTACCTTCATGCATGTTGACAGGATACAGATGTGTGCCTTGGGTAGAGAACAGCAGTGAGCACAACAACCTAACCTTCTGAGGAAGTTAGTTTGAAAGCTTCTGATTCTATTGCATTTATAAAACTCACTATTTTGCTAGAGGAACCCAAACAGATTTGCACTGTGCAAAATACTTACATTCCTCATAAAGTTTGAGCTGGTGAGAATTCTCTGTAGACGGTGAATTTTTCTATTAAAACATGCCTACTTGGAATTAACTACTTCTCATATCCAAAGTAGTTAACTTTAAATAATAGAGCTACATAAATATACAATTTGGGAAGTTAGTGGCTTAAAAAAAATATATTTCAATCAAAACAGATCCAAGTTATCCTGGAACAAACATTCTGTTTGTATTTGAAGTGTTTTTGTTCAAAATGGCAAAAAATTTTAGAGACTATTTAAAATTAAATCCATTTAAACATTGCAAGAATGAAATATTTTGAATAAGAACATCAAATTAGCTTGTTTTGAGATTATGTTCAAATCCTGTTTCAATAATGTGGTAATACTGATCTTCTCTTTCTTTTCTTCATAAGGTCATAAACTAAAATCCATTAATAAGTGTTTTAGCCTTGCTGAGGAGGGAAAAAAAGAAAACAAAACAGGGTTTGTCTGACCTCTACTATTTAGTACTTAATGCAGCACTCATTTACCATGGTGATGTGTACAGAATAAATAGATAATGCAGACAGATGAGAGAGAATCCAGCTTTTAGCACTAACCTCATTATGCTCAGAATATTGGGGAGGGGTTGCACTTAAAGCATCAATCAAGATATCCCCATTTATTGAGCTTTAGAGATAAAATTTAACTCTTTGTATGGAGAATGTGAAGTTAAAGCTTCACTTTTACACCCTGAAATTGGTAATTTCATGATTTTTAACCAAAAGGTAGCAGAGTCTAAACAAAAATGAAGCTATCAACCATTGAAGTTTTCTGCTAACTACACAAGGCTGGACTGAAGAAATTCAGGAAGAGCAAGGGATGTGGGAGTTGAGCTTTGCTTTGCTATGAGTATGAGCAGTCTCTGTCACTAGCTGGTGGAAATAAGATCAGCTGGATCAACAAAGTCCTGTTATAGTAATAAAACCAGTTCTAGGATGTAGTAAGGCTGGTAAAAATGCTGAAAAATCTCCTCAGAAATCACCATTAACTTTGAGGTAACAACAGTTGCGCAGTCTTTTCCATCCTACCCTTTTGTGCTGATGGTGAGCATGAGATTATGGAACCTCATTTTGCTCTTTTAAAGCTTAGAAAACCAAACAAAGAATTTTTAAAACTCGTATTTGAGTCTTCTTATTGTAAAAAGGGTCATAACCCCCAAGAAGTGCTATTACTAGTACCTCACTTGATTCATGGGTAGGATGATACATGTGTGGGGGGAGCTTAATGCATGTGCTTTCTAACCACAAGCAAGATGCCAGCAATTGGCCAAGTCTAGCTTTACAACACATTCTTATTGAAATCCTTGAGGTATTCTTCCGAAGAGGAAGGAAACTGCAAAGACAGCAATAATAATTACTGGCTAAGGAAGAGTTTTATTGGTTTATATTTGCTTTCTTCTCCCCTGGTGTCACTTTCCAGAATGTGCAAGACACAACTGTTCAGCTATGTTTTTTCTTTTTCTCTTTTTTTTAAATTACTTTATAATCTATAGTATACCATGAAATCTTTGACTTTACTAGCTTTGGCTGCTGCTGCTGGTTTTTATTTTAGAGTTAAAACACTTCTACAGCTCTCAACCAAGAGAGGGGCTTCTCCCAGCAATAGCTATTGCAGCTGTAATCCTGATACAAAGATTGCCATCAGTGGGTCAGTTCTGTGCCATTTTCTATCACAATTGATTCCTGCGCCTAGAACTCTCAGGAAATAGTTTAAATGTATATCAAGAGATCAGCTGCTATCATATTTCTGGTAACCATGGATTTTTAATCCATGATCTTTGCCTCAGCTGTATTTAGATCTTCAACCTCTTCAATACATCATTGGAGCATAAACTGAAGATACAGAAATCAAGCAGCTGGAAAGAAGCACATCACCAGTATTTTTTCAGTATTACCTGTGAATTCACAATTCTGGGTACCTGCCTTCTCAGCATTCTTAGCAGCCTTCTATGTCTGGAATTACTTAATGAACATGTTAAATATTTTCTTAAACTAATACATTGTTTTGATCAAGTCAATGGACAGAGTAATTGCACAGGAAGTTTTTATGTAAGTGTTTTGATAATGTCTGGTGAAACAGTAGTCATTATTGGCAAATAATTAGTAGCCTAGCAGTATGTTTTTCTTGGGCACGTTTATATCAGAGGGACATTTCTGCTCTATGAACCTTTTTCTGTGAGTATTTGCTGGCCTTTTTCAAGCCTTTTAAATGTCCTCTTTATCTCCACTGCCCTCCTGTGTTCTTCATGTGAGTCTTCTCTTTCACTGTCAGGTTTCAGGCCAGGTGAGGTTATGCTGTGAGCATGGAAACTCCCTTTAGTCCATGTGGCAAAGCTGAAATCTTTACTGGCATCTGGTTTTGTGTCAGAATAGATTCTGTGCCAATGTAAACCTGGAATGAGGTGAGCTCAATGTAAACCTGGAGTGAGGTGAACTCTCCATCTGCACAGTGAGACAGATTTTGAAACATCCTATTGTGCTTTAGGTCTGACTTTTCAGTTCTTGACCTTTGCCTTGTTCCACGTCTCTGGGAATGTCTGTTTTTCCAAGGTCGGTTCAGCTTGGCTCCCAAGCATCACCGGGGCACCAAGAAATACTGGCTGTTGGATTCCCATTCTGACTCATGCCCATAAATCAGTCACTCATGTTTCACATTTACTTGCTCCAAGAGTAAGGGAAATTATTCTTATGTATAATTCAATCTGAAGAATATGATTGAAAAATCCTAAATAGACATGCTAAAAGATAGTCCTATATATATCATCATGTATCTTTTAAGTCTTTGTATGTTTTGTGACAGGTTTACTATCAACATTCCAAACAGACCAGATTCCTCTTTGCAGGAGGCCGGAGTGCAACAGGCAGCACAGATTTGTGATTAACTTTGTTGTGCTGGAAGTGGGAAGTAGTACTTAGCTGTTAACTAAATGGTGTTCGTTTGGAACAAGGTAAAGGAGCTCTGAAGCAATGATGAGGCAGAACCTGGCCTGGAGCTTCTGCACACAGTGACACCTTGTGGTCTGGCCGAAGGTTTCTCCCAGCTCTGAGGTCATGACTGCACATGAGTCAGATGCAAATTAGATGAGAAGTTTATCTCAGAGTCATTCCTGTTAATTTAGTAGTAGATTTATATTTGGTCCAGAAAATATCTTATGTAATAGATTAAAAAAAGAGGAAAAAAGACTTTTTCTCACATCCTTCTCATTCCTCTTCTTTAGTCAACTGTTCTCTGAAAGCCATCTCCTGCTTTCTTCAGCTACGAGAATTTTGTGATGCAAAGTAACTAGAAGAAAACAACTTCAAGACTAGCATTGTCTACATTGTGATTTAAAGTCAGTCTTTTCAGTAGTTATCCAAACAGAGTGTTTATTTCGGGCTTAATTCACCCAGGGTTGATTACCTTCTTTGGGAGACCTGCCAAGTCTGTAATCATCCCCATATGATGGATGGAGGAGTTAAAATCAGGAAGGTCTGATCCATGTTCCTCACTTACCTGACCCCCTCACAGGGCAGAGCTACAGAGCTCTGTGCTCGAGGAAAAGAAATTTCCGCTTGGAAGGATTTTTTTCATGACAGTTTTTTCCACAGAGCCTGTTTGGTGCTCTATCATTCAAAGCCAAGTCAGTACCAGAGAGAGCCTTCCAGAGCTGGCAGCAGCTGGGATACCACAGAGCCAAAGAGGAGTGTGACTCCAAAGAGAACAACTCGGTTCTTATTAATAAAAAGGGAGAAAAAGATTTTCATTTGAATCCTCTTCCAATGTGCATTTGGAGAAGCCATATTTGATTTGTGTTACTTGTTTTGCACTTGTTTTATATTTATAATAGTTATCATAGGGAAGGATCATGAAAAGTTGAAAACAAACAGCTTCAGAGAGGGATGGATTTTTTTTGTCCTTGTTGCAATGATTTACAACTGCTCTGTGGTAAGGCTGCAGACTTGATTCCTCACCACTATATTCCAGTTTAATGCCTGCAAAGCTAGACTGATTTCCAGGAGTCTGGCATGAAACTGGAATAACAAGGTTGTGAATCAGGCACTCTAATTCCCTTTTGAGATTCATGTGGTGTAAACAAACACATTTAGATTCGCATTTGAGACTTGTAATGGCTCCAGTTTCTTCCAAACTAGATTATGGTCTGAGAATGTGGAATTTAAAGAAATTTTGATCCCTGTAATTTATGAGAGGTGGTTTCTATTTCATGTTCTTATGTTTGTGCAGTTCAAAGAGGACCTGTGGATGCTGTCTGTATCATGTTCAGAGATATAGATGCTGTTCAGCTCACGTGCTGTTTTGCTTTAGAGGTTGACTTCAAGCATCATTAGGAAGGATTTGGTCTAACACAGGAAGCTGCTGCCCCTACCCAGTACTAGTAATGGCAAATTGAATATTGAAGGTGGGAAATGCAGAGTTATGCAACTATAAATGAGCTCATTTACTTGGAAAAAAAATTATAAATGTCCAAACAGCAAGTTCATCTGGCCTGTGGCAGATTAGTGAACTACAAAGAGCGGGTTTCAGGCAGGAGCTATCTGGGAAAAGCCACTGTACAATCTCTGCGAGCTCGCACCATGCACCTTAACCACCAAAACCTGAAGGAATATGCATGCGAATCATAGAATGTTTTGCATTGGAAAGGACCTTAAAGATCATCTAGTTCTAACCCCCCTGCCATGGGCAAGGACACCTCCCATTAGACCAGGTTGCTCAATGCCCCATCCAGCCTGGTCTTAAACACTTCAATGGAGGGGGTATCCACAACCTCTCTGGGGTATCCACAACCTCTCTGGGCAAATGATTGTGTATATAGCAAATAGTTGGGTATACAGCAAATTCCTCTCTCCTCTCTGTTTCTATTAATATTTCCTATACAAATCCTGTTATTAGTGCTCCCTAAAGGGCTGAGCAGTAATTTAGATGCCGATTAGCGTGTGAGATGCAACAAAACTGCAATGTACACACTCTCTTGTCAGCACTTGACTAAGGAGAGGAGCAGACCCTCCAGCTAGGCTCACCACAGCAGCTGGGATGCTGGAGTTTAATGAGGTGCTTTTGCAAAGTGAAGGTTTTCAGAAACTCATGCCAGGAGGGCTTACCAGGATCTTTTTCTGTAATTAAATGTAATTACATTTATACTCGTAGTGAAGCTTTCATGGATAGACAGAGGAACAGCAAGAGAAATTCAGTTAACTACGTGAGCATTTTTTTTAAGTTTATCTTTTTAGACTCTTACCTCAGTGATTAAGTGAAAACTGATGAGATGCTAGCTGATCTGGCAATACACAGCTAGTACTCTGGCAAAAGAATAGCATGACATCCTGGGATTCTTTAATTTGTTTTCTGAAGGAAAGGAAAAGTAGTTTTGATAGCAGAAAAACCAAAATAGTAATCATAGAATGGTTTGGGTTGGAAGGGACCTTAACAACCATCTAGTTCCAACTTCCCTGCCATGGGCAGGGGCATTTCTAACTCACATTTTCCTCCGCTTCTTTTACAAATGGTGGTAGTCAGACAACAGTGAGGCAAGCTAATAGATTTTATGAATACACTTATTTTAGTGCTGAAGAAATCAAAACAAGAGATCACTGAAAAAAAATGTTTAGAAATTACAGATTTACCTACTGCTAAGTGGCAGGAGAATGAAGAATTGTTTAGAAAATTATCCATTTCTTCTCTTAGTTCCTAAAATTGTGGGGGAATCTGTGCCTTTTAAATGGATTTTTTTGGAAACAGGTGATCTGGCTTTTTGGACAAGTAACACAGAACAAGGCAGTGAGCAGATCTCTGCTGCCCGCTTCCCCAACCCCGCAGCAGGAGCAGAGACCCGCCATCCTCTTCATCACAGAGGACTGCTCAGTGGAGTCAGAGACCAAGAAGTTACTTTACTTTTCTAACTGTATGTCATCCTTGAGCATATTGATCAGAAGTCAGTTCACTTCTTTGACAGTTTTTTGAAGGGGAATGCTTTGCTCATGAACATGGTACTGTGTGGCCATTGAGATACTTCATCAAAGCAGATGAAATCAAATGAATGAAACTGGATGAACTATTTATAGCAATAGTACCATCTGATTTGATTCTAGCTTGGGGTGTCCTGCACTAACATTTGCATGTGAAAGGCTGGAGCTGTTCATCTGTGATTCTGTTCATCTATGCTTCTGTTCCTCTACTTTGCTCTACCCAGTGACACTGTGTATACAGGGGTGAGGCCAAGATTATGAGAAGGCTTCAGACTGACGTGAGATTGTGTCCTGAGTGTCCCTCTCCGGGCCTATCTCTTTCACATTCAAAACATTCAAGTTTCAATCATTCTTTGACTAAATCCTGTTACAAACATACAACTCATGGACTATTTCCAGCATCCGAACAATTAAACAGTACTGTGTTTATTACTATTAAAAATAAATTTAAATATCATGAGAAAAACTAACCAAATCCCAAGCCCTGTCAGCCCTCTGTAATTTTTATCTGAGACTGAAACTTTCTCAAGGAAAGTTCCAGACTCTCTACATGAGGTTTTCTCCAACAACTACAGCAGTCTCTTACTGAGTTTCTTTTGTGTTAAAGCCAGCCCCTCTGACCTGTTCTGTTCTTCTAGTGCCTCACTGAAACCCTGCAGAAGAGGCTTTTATATGCTCTTGCCAAGGGGAAAGAAAGCCGGGTACTTAGCTGGATGAAATTAGTCTTTGCTAGATGATTCTGCTGCAGAGCCCATGGGTGATATCAGAGGCCAAGTCTTTTAAAATAGGTCACCTCTTGCCCTGCATAGTGCATTAACATTATCCAGTGGGAAAAGAGAGTCAGATGAATTTTTTTTTTTACTCTAAAATGACCATAAGACTTCCACTATCATGGTTATACTGTTTGCTCAACACTGGAAGAGCCATTAGCAATGTCAAGTGGTTGTCATCCTGGCTATAACCAGCATCCTTCCGCTCCATTCTCTTCTGCCCTCATACAATGACATCTTTGGAGTAGCTCAGCTCATTACTGGCTGGGTGGATGTGCTAATAAACATTCAGAAGAGCTCTGCTAATGAGAGCGTTTGGGAGACAAATTCCTCAGCATTTCTTACTTCAAATTTCAGCAATATATACCTGGGTCTTATCTTGCCAGTTTCCCTGTCTGTGGGTGAGATTTTGCCCGGGGTAAAGACTAAAGATTAGACCTATAATGCTTAAATGATTTCCATGCAGGTAAACAGATTTTTAGAGGTTTCTCTCCTTAAAAAAAAATAAGGTTCCTTCTCGAAAACCTGTGTACATAATTGGACTGATGGAAACCTGGTCCTACAGCAGTCTACTCACTAGCCTCAGACATGAGTTGCCCAGTACAAAGGAAAGTCCTCAATGACTTGCCTTAGCACAGGTGTAATTAAAATCTGTAAATAATGCTCCAATCTTATTTTTATGTACCTCAGCTTTCCTCTGACTTGTGTACGTACCTGCAAATCTGTTCTCAGCTCCTCATGTGATTTCTATTCTACCTCTTCAGAACAAAAACTGTTGAGAACCGACTTGAGTAATTAGATTCCTGTTAGCTAATTAGAGCAGCCAAGAATAAGTTAAACTGAAAACATGCCATGTGTTCAGACTTGGAATACAGTACTGCTGCATTGTGTTCTGTCAGAAATGTTATGATCTGGGAGGGACAATAATGGAGCATCATCAAAAAGTGTCCTTCCTTCCTGCTCCCCAAAAAAGAGAGTAAATCTCTAGGGAGAACTTATCTACTGAGAGCTTGGGGTTTCTTTTACGTGAGGGAAATAAGTGATCACTTGAATTCACATTCTTTGTGTTATAATTGCTTAGTCATCTCACAACTCACTTGAAACAATCCCCCCAAGTTTGTCTCTTTAGGTTTATTTATTTAAATTTTCCTATTTATTTATGGACTCATAAATCTGTTTGTTTGTGGAATTTTCTAAGACATTCTTCAATTTCTACATTATCAGCTACTGTGCATTTGCACTATTTGCCCTGTGGAAAGGAATGATTTCTCTCACTCTGTACAGGACCAGTTCTTGTTCCCAAAGTTGGCTGTCATATAATGGCCTCTGGGTGAAAGACTGGAAACTTTCCAGTTCTGGTACTGTCACCACACTAAAAGTCTAAGCCTGAAGCATTAAAAGTTGTGTAACTCCTTAGGAGGAGGACCTGAAGCCTCATATGGATTTACAAAACATATATTTTACTTGATAAAGTTTAGAGTTTCGGGAAGGAATGGGACGAACTATCTTTTCATTGTTCTCCACTGAAAATTCCTTATTTATTTGTTATTCAGTCTTCAAATTACATCCAGGATACTGAGCTTGAAAAAAAAAAGCCCAGTTTAAGTTGGTATCTGGTGTACAATAATAAAGACTACAAGCAAATGAAGATTTCAACTAGCCTAACTTCATGAACAAAATAGATACTGCTGTACTTAAATAGATACTGCTATGCTTATTTACAGGTAGGGAAGTCAAGGAAGAGATTAGTCACCTTAGCAAAGGTCATATAAATAAATGTCAATGGCAGGAAATGACCTCCTGATTGTCCTGCCTAATTCTGTGGGGCTATGCTTTAGTAATCAGCACAGCTTTCAACCACAGGTTTTAACCCTGAGTATGAGTCACTTGAATGTCTTTCATTATAAAGGTAACGGAAAAAAATATATAAATTGAAAAATCCAGTAAGTCAATTAGTGTTTGTAAGATGCACAGATACAAAAAGCAAAACAGAAAAGACAATCTGTCTGTTTGCGTTGGTCTCCCCCTCACACACAGCACATCACAGGTAGACAATATCTAGAGGATAGGTCAGATGAAGTGACATTACACAGACCTAATTCTTCCCTCAGACCTATGTTTGCAGATCTGCCACACCTCAGGGGAAGCTGAAGAGGTGTCTGCAAGTGGAAGATTTTAGAAAGATCATTGGTGGAGTGAGAGATTGATGTCTCTGTTCCTAATAGCATTTTATTTTAGTGTTCTGTTATACCTATACGATCTTTGTGAGTATCTGGGAAGGCATTGTCAGAAGACAAGCACTTTCTGAGCACTAAGCACATAAAGAGAGCAGTACAAAAGGAATTTAATATCAGGCAAGGGCAATGATTAGGTGATTTTGCCCCTCCACTCAGCTCTGATGTGACCCCAACTGGAGTACTGTGTCCAGTTCTGGAGCCCTCAGCATAAGAAAGACATTGAGCTATTGGAGCAGGTCCAGAGGCCACAAAGATGATCAGAGGGCTGGAGCACCTCCCTTCTGAGGACAGGATGAAGGAGATGGGGTTGTTCCACCTGAAGAAGAGAAGGCTGTGGGGCAACCTCATAGTGATTTATCAATACCTGAAGGGGGCCTACAGAAAAGCTGGGGTAGGAATTTTTTAATAGGGTACAGGATGGCAGGACTAGGAGTAACGGATGCAAATTGGAAGAGGCTGATTAGAAGAAAGATGTTCTTTCCTGTGAGAGTGGTGAGTTAACGGAACAGGCTGCCCAGAGAGGCTGTGGATGCCCCCTGTCTGGAAGTGTGTAAGACCAGGCTGGATGAGGCATTGAGCAACTTGGCCTAATGGGAGGTATTCCTGCTCAAGGCAGGGAGTTGGAACTAGATGATCTTTAAGGTCCCTTCCAACCCAAATCATTCTATGATTCTGTGATTAGGAAGATTCTTGGCCTTCCTCTGCTTCATACAGTTTTTCTAAGTTGTTCAAACAGGTTTTCAGATGCTCATTTTCATTAGAAATCTCTAGTACTGACTATTTCAGCCATGCCTATAGTCTAAAGCAAAGTAAGGCAACAAAACCAAGAACTTTCAGGAAATATTTCACAGTCATTTCTGAAACTGCAGCAGAGATGTCTTAAAACTTTTAAGATGAAAGTTTTCACGTTGTCAAGCTTTATTTTGCTAATTTTACATATCACTGACAGGTGTTCTTCAGTATACTAATAATTTCATGGAGAAAATTATCTTACTGATTATTTCAATCCAGCAGAGTCCATTGTGAGTTTGCTGTGTACCATTTGGTAACCAAGCCTTTTCTGAGCAGCAAGTGCCATTCCTGGGAAGAGTAGCCTTTTATCCTGATGGCCATCAGTGAGCACAGAGCCCTGTGCTGGCTAAAGGAGCTGCTGCTAAAACCACTCCATCACTTGCTGCTCAACCACAGACAAAAAGTGGGAGTTAAGGGCTTTAGACATGCTTCTCATGTCTACAAATACTAACCAGGGCCTCCAATTTTCTGAAGTACACAAAAGAGAAAGAAAAGCTGTAAGTCAGAAGGGTACTTTCTTATTTACAGTAGTGCTGTGTAGCTCAGGGCAGAGCCACAAGGATTAAGTTTACACCAAGAAATGCTTTTGTACTAATTTTTCTCTTTCCTTATCTTTTCCTCCACTAGAAAAAAATGAAAAGAGAACAAACACCTCACAGGCAGAGGTAAGTGAGGGTTTTTTAGAACATGTTTATTGTTAAAGTAGACATATTGTTAAAACTCCTTTGAAAATACTGATTCATCCAAGTTAATATTTTATTTACATTGTCACACCACAGTCAGTAACACTGCCATTGAAGGCTCATCACTTCCAAACCAGGGCTGTGTAGAGATGTGTTGCTCCTCAGCTTTGCTGGCTCTTCTGTATTCCTGGAGCAGGAAACTAGGCAAGTCAAGTTTCCCCTCAGCTTTGCTACCATTCCCTGGCAAATCACAGCAAACCTGGTCCATGTTGACCCTGCCAGTCACCTTTGGTCTGTGGACTATTGTTGGTCTTCTAAAGCATTGCAACTCCTGTCTTTTCCCCTCAGCAGGAGACACATTGATGTTATTTACAGAAGAGCTAAAAGTCATCTCCTCCAGTCTCTTTTTCTGTCCTCCCCTTACACAGTTCCCTGATCTCTGTCTCCTTCATCCATTGCTCAGAGAAGCAACACTTTAAATAGCAGTAGGAGGTATTGATTGGTTCAAGTCTGGACTCAAGTACAAACCTCTCCCCTGTTACTGTGGAGAACATCAGCAGCCTATCCCACAGTGTTTAAAAATAGCATTCTCTTTCAGAAGAAGACAGTATTTTATTATTAATGTTATCATTCCATCCATTCTGATAAGGGAAGGCAACAGGATTGGCCATAGTTGTGTGAAAGTAGTATTCTTTAGAGCTGTCTCAAATGTTACTTGAAGAAATAGATCTGATTCAAATTCACAGATTATATACCAGATAAATATTCAGGGGAAAAGTCATTTTAGCAAATATTTGGGAAAAGGCAACGTCATTATGACCAATTTGAAATTGATTGGGTGAGAAAAAAAAAACAACTTGCCTACACACATAGATGAATTTCCTGTTAGTATCATATGGACAACAGTTTAACTGCTGGGACTTTGTAAAGGTAGTAATTTTACTACCATTAATTTGGAATAGTTTCTCTTTTGTACATAGGTGTGATTTGGGGGGCATAAAACATTTAACAGTGTCTAAATATATTAAATCGGGTCCAATTAAAGTTTGGGTGTCTGGTTGGTAAAAAGGTTACTTTAGGAGTACTAGAACACATTGAAAAAGTACAACAAGAGGGATCTACCATTTATTTATGTGAATATTTACTTATTAATAACTTCATTATTCCTTACCTACACATATCATCCTTCATAACACAGCATTTAATTGCAATATTGATTAATGTAAATCTTGAAACTATATTAATATAAGTAAAACTTTAGCTTTTTTATGAGAATCAATTACATTGACTGTTAAAAGCACAGGCTATCTTAATTTTATGCTTAACAATATTTTTCCAGAGTGAAGGGTAAATTTGGGTAATATTCAGTTGGTTTTGCCTGTGAGCCTTAAGGATTGTCCATTAAATAACTATTTTGTCTACTTTTCCCTGTATTCACAAAATCATTGGAGCTGTCATCTGATTTATGCAAAATAATAGTCTTAGAAACTTCTCAGACTGGGGTGCATGCCTTCTCACAGCAGCTGTGGAACAAGACCTAGAGCTGCTATGAGCAGAGCTCTCTCAGTTGGAGATCTCTCACACCTTTCTCTGTGTTTTGTCCCTCTCCAGTCCCAGAGTGCCTCTCCCAAGCAGAGGAAGCAGAGCGTCTTCACCCCTCCTGCCCTCAAAGGTACTGTGCAGGTACTGTCTCTGCCTTGGCAGGGCACATGTCCCTCTGCTGGTGCTTTGGGTCTCTGGGGTCACTGGTGTCTGAGTGATGTCTCTCTGCCATGAGCAGTACAGCTGTGATGGGTTCATGCTCAGGCATCACTACTTTCATACTTTGAAGTGACTGATCCTAACCATCAGTACAGAATCTTGCAGCTGTAATAAATCCTTTTTTTTTTTTTATACTTCCTTCTTTTCTTTTGCAAAGCCTCAATAATTCCTTGAGTTTAAGACAACTGATAATTCCATCCCAATAATTGAATAGACTTTCAAGTTCCTGGAAATAATTACAGAACTGCATGAGAGAGAGGCTGTTGGTTTCATGAATTTGTGGCTAAGCAAGAGGGAGAAATAATGAGCAAATGACCTAGTATGTTGTGATTACAAACAAAATAGGAAATTATTACTATGGTTAAAAGGAGTGTGGGCAACATCAAACAATAGTAATGACTAGTCACAGTAGCAGGTCTACAGTAAATGTTATATAGAATATGCAAAGAAACATGTAAATACACAAAATAAATGAAAATGCAATACTGATGAAGTTCTACATGCCATGGTAAATATCTAGAGATCAGCCTCAGAGTTAAATGTGGGTGTATTTTTCCCCTCTGCCATTTTACCTAGACTGAAAGACAGCTTAATTAACATCTTACCCAAATATGTTGGATCCATCCCTACAGTGGCTTGCTCTAGCTTGAGGCTGGTCTGTCATTGCTGTAGCCAAGCCCTGGGTCTGCAGAGCCAGTGTCATGTTGTGGTGCAACAGGCAGATTCTTACTGCTATATGTTTGTGTGTACTTTGGCTCCTGCTTTTATTTTCCTAAACAAAAATGCACCAGAGTCCCTAAAGACAGAGCAAATAGCTGACTCATCTCAGAGCATTGTTCTTTTTACTGGAATACAGTGTGCAGGAAAAATCAATGCGAAAGTCATCGATTTAAGAGGTAAACTGGAGAGCAAATCAGTCAGCAAACCAGATAACAGCTCAGTGCCATGTTCTTGTCAGGATTATGTTATTGAAGGTAATGGATGTCAAAGAGTTTTTCCATTTTGCTTTAAAAACAATTACGTTTTCTAACACTGTTACACAAGTGTTAATTTTATGTAATATGCAGTGTTGGCAAAAAGATTGCACCAAATTAATCCATCATCTTTTTGGAACAATATGATTTACCTCTTTTCATATTTTTTTTCTGTGCATAGCAGCACTCAGCTCGATTTCCACTGTTTTTGTCATGTTTTTTTTTTCTGTTACTCTTGGGTGTTTGTATCTGAACTACAAATTTTCTCATCCCTCTAATCAACCTTGAATCTCCATCACTTTCTTTAATTTTAATATCTTCTTCAAGTATGGAGGTTGGCTTGAACCTATGAAAAAAACTATGAAAAACACCATTAAAACAACCAAACATAGGAAGGTTTATCAATTTGAAGAGTAACCAGCTTTACCTAAGACAGTTTTTCCCAGTAGTTCTTATTGCATATGACCTGCTTCTCCTATTTACCATTCTGTTTCTCATTTTATATGACAAAACTAAGAAGAGTCCTCTGCTCCTTTTTGTCTGTATCAAAGCTAGATGTCCAGCTCTTTCAACACAATTATCCATCCATCCATCCATCCATCCATCCATCCATCCATCCATCCATCCATCCATCCATCCCTCTCTTCATTTTTCTGGTCAATGTCTTAGAGGAACTACTGGAAATCTTTCTAGATTTTCACCTTTTCCCCTCACACGGGCTGCAATAGTCTAAAATGGGACATCAGTCCTCCCAGGTACAGAAGAACCAAGTGGAAGTAGACTGCCAAGGCAGGAGCAGATTGCACTTATCCCAGGTAATGATGCTTCCTTGGTGTCTCATTACCACTTGAAAGTCAAAAGAGCACAGCTGAGTCTCAGAGCTACAACTGCAACTTTCTATCCCAAGGCATACTTTGTACCTAGACAAGTTTCCTTTTACCTACATTGTCATGTTTTGTTTGGTGTCTCAGCTCATCCTTGAAAGGAAACACACACTGAAGTGACAGGAAGCAACATTTACAGAGACAAACAGAAGACAGTCTGAGCTGTTCCCAAACCCTGCTTTGCTCCCTAGAGCTCCCAAGCCTCCACGTTATCTACCAGCTACTGCTATAATTACTAGTAGCTATTTAAATACCACCAAGGTCTCCCCCTGTGAAGGAAGTGCACATTCGCAAGCAATTTGAGGATTTTATTAAGAATGAGCCCACCAGTGTGGGCATGCTAGAGGTCAGGAAAATAGGAAACATTCACTCATCCTAGTTGACCCTGGCTATTTAGATCAGCATCAAGATCCTACTAATTTCAACATGCTTTACAGAAAGTTCTTGAAGCTTTCCATGTTCACAGGACCCCCTCTGCAATTACCTGCCATCAAACCATAATGAAAGTCTTTCCCCACAGAGGTGAAAGGTACTTTTGACTGCCCTCTCAGCCTTTTGGGAAATGCATCCTTTAAACTCCCCCCTCAATGTATTTTGTTTTGCATAGAGACAAAGACTTTCTTCTTGAGCTAGCCCCCATTTGAAATTGGATTAAATCTGAGTTGTTATAAATCTAAGGAACATTAAAAGACATCATTTTGGTTTGATTCTTTAAACAACCAGGAGTCACTGGGCTGTTCCCAAAGTGCACAGACCCAGGGATTTAATACATGCATAATTCTAGTATTTACAATGATGGTGATATTAAATGAGTTCCTTTTTGCTTCTGCCATGAATTTCAGATGTTTTACTTGCTTAGTGCCCGCTTCTTCTTCTCTCTGAAGGAAACAACTTTCAGAATAAATGATTAAAATCATGATGCCCCCCCAAAATATGTAATTTATTAGAAGCAATTAGTACAGTATGTGGCCCTCATCCAAATTTGTAGCCCCTTAGGCCAGCTTGGCAATGTCTGATGCATCTCATTACTTTGTGACTGAAGGTTAACAAGGAACACAGGCAGAGTCTGGAGAAATAAAGGATTATTGTTAGTGTGGTAAGCACTGAGCTCAGAGCCCACGAGAATCACCATGGAACAAAAATTTCAAGCTAGATTTGTTTCAAATGGCAGAGGAAAAAAGTTTGTAAGTCTTAAGCAGTGACTACAGAAACCTGTATAATTTTACCAACTGCAAACTCCGTGAAGAGCTATAGCAACAACTAAACACATCAGAGTAAGAGCAAGAGAGACACTAATATGCTACAAAGGGAAAACTTGGTGTGATTTCTTATGCATGCACGGCCTTAAATTTAATTTTTGGGAAATTAATATTAGCCACAATTTAACACAACTTATGCAGTTCTCCGAGCATCAAGCCAAGGTCTGTGAAAACTGAAAATTTACAAAGTGAGATGATGCTCGATTAGACTTTTTTCATGGGGGCAAAACACCTTGGCTCAGGGTATTACATTTTCCCAGTCTCTTCAATTATGATATGATGAATGTTTTTTTTTTTTTAAGTGTGATTGTGCTGCACAGAATCCAGGAGGCCGGAACAAGAGAAAGAAATGGTTTTCAACTATCCTTGTAGTCCTATGTGTGATTTCAGACCTCTTTGCTTTTCCAGTGGCATAAAGGGCTACAGTAAACACTAGGTGGATGGGTAGGACTTCTCCAGAAAAGAAAGCATCATCCAGCAGCTACAGCAATATCCTGGGTCAGGGCCAAATCTTCCTCTAGTCCCCAAGCAGAGTTATTGTGTTCCTGGAGCAGCATCTGCTCATTACCCTGATGGCACCCATTCTTCAATCCATTTCTTTTGGGTACAACATAGAATCGTAGAATGGTTTGGGTTGGAAGGGGCCTTAAAGATCATGTAGTTCCAACCCCCTGCCATGGGCATGCCCCAGTAGACCAGGTTGCCCAGTGCCTTGTCCAGCCTGGCCTTAAACACCACCAGAGAGGGAGCATCCCATGGCCTCTCTGGGCAACCTGTTCCAGTTTCTCACCACCCTCACAGATGCTGTCTTCCAGTTTTTAGTCTCTCTACCCTCCTCTCTCATTTGTTTCTCTTGTATGACAGTGGATACAATTAAAGAAAAAATTGAGCTAAATTAATTAGTGAATCTCAGAGTTGGTGAATGGGAACATTAGACTGCTGCCATCTCAAGTTCAGTTGACTGCCACCGTTCTGCTGCTGCCCAAAAAGCTGGCAGCCCCCACTGAAGCCTGTATTTAATTTTTGACTGTTGGCAGCTTTGAATGCATTTCATTTCACACAGCTGGAGGCTTCTGCTTCAAAGTGGCTCTGGCCTTGACTGTGATAAATACCACAATACCTTTAGAGAGACTGAGGAGTTCAGCGAAGATTAGGCTTGACATCTGATTTACATCAAAACAAGCATGTTTGTGTTATAACTTATCATCTGCCACTATTACCTGCCTTGTGAAAATCAAAAGATTGAGCTAAGCACTGATATAAATTACCAGATATAGTTTAAGGGCCTGATCCAAAGCTGCCTACGTTCCATTTCAGGGGAAAAAAACCCCACTTCTGTTTGTGTTCCGACTGCAGCCTTTCCTAAAGGAGACAGCAGAAACCGGAACTATGAAGAGAGAAAGCTTTCCTGAATTCATTTCAGTACTCAGCAGTGTAACTTTCAGAGGAGACATGCACCAGATGTAGTAACAAGCTTTCACAAAGAATATTCACAGACAAAAGGTATAGTTTTTTGTTTGGAAAATCATCTTGCAAGCAGAAAACGGAAAAAAACAACTATACCATTTGAGAAAAAAATATTTTTTCCCTATGCAAGGGATTAAGAATTTTCTTCTGGAAAACAGCAATAAATTATTTTGAATGAGATTGGTTTATTTCTCCTTTAGTAAAGAAGTTCAAAGCTAACTTCTGGCATCAGTAGCAGAGATACTGGAGACAGCCCTTGCAAATAGGGCACTTGCATCACAATTCTGTCAAAGTAATTTTCACAGCAAATGCCCTGCTTCCCCCCCAACAAACTTACAGTATTATTAATTTGACAGTTTTGGCTGGAAATAAGAAAGAAGTTCTTTACTGTGAGAGTGGTGAGACACTGGAACAGTTTGCCCAGAGACACTGTGGATGCCCCCTCTCTGGTGGTGTTTAAGGCCAGGCTGGATGAGGGATTGAGCAACCTGGTCTAGTGGGAGTTGTCCCTGCCCATGGCAGGGGGTTGGAACTAGATGATCTTTCAGGTGCCTTCTGAACCAAAACATTCTATAATTCTGTAATTCTAAGCAAGTGTTTCCACTAGCTGGATTTGGTTCAATATAAAGTCCACATATCTGATGGCGTTGTCTAATCTTCATGTAAATACTGAACTGACCTTTTTAAAACAACATTTTAAGACTTTATTTTTACAATAGAAGGGTAATGTCTATGAAACAGCACTTATGATCTGAAAATAGTGCTATCTATTAAGCATTGTTGTACTAAATATAGAGCAGTGTAAACATTATAATATTAATTGCTTCTAGGCAGTAATAGCATTAAAATGGACATTTTAAGAGATAACACCATAAAATATTATAGAAAGATAATGTTTGAGTCTTAGTATCTATATCAAAATACAAATTAGAAAGCCCAGGAAGGGTAGCATTTGTTGTTTTGATTACTTTTTATCATGATATGTCTTTATATCCAAATTTTGAAAAATTTGGCAGTGTTGTAGTCTAAATTGAAACATCTTTTGAAGAAAACATGATATTTTTGTAGGAGAAAACGTAAGGTCCTTGTGAAGCCAGTGATTTAGCAGGGCATTAAATTTTATTTCCTGGCTTTAGCTGTGTGTTCTACGCTGGAGGTTAACGACCAAGCCACATGGCAGACACAGACTCCAGCAAGCCCTATTGCAATAAATAATAACTACCCTTTTGTTTCATCTCAAGCATTTAAAACCCTGAACATGATCCCAAGAAGATGACCAAATGAAGGCTGCATGCTGCTCCTGTCCAGTGTTTGGCAGGGACACCTGGACAGAAGCTGTAGGATCATGAGTACACCAAGGGCAAGTGCATTTGCCAGGTTCTCAAACCTCCTGCCACAGATCAGCCCCACCAGGGAGAGCACAGAGGAGACAGCACAGGAGCTCCATCTATGCTGTGGTGTTCTGGAGATAGAGCTCATGTAAGCTCATGTAAGCTGGTGCAGACTCACTCCTACTTCTCCTGGAGTGAGTGCTGGAAGGTTTGAAAAACATACCACTTGTCCTCAGGAGACAAGCCAGACCTGGTACCATCAGATTTCCTTCTGACCCAAGAAAATGTCCAAGGAGTTTTTTTTGCTGTGTGCTATCTCTGTCTATGAACAACATGGTCCTTATTTCTATGGTTAGGCTAAGAGAAACTTTGCTTCTAATCTTCAGCGACTATCCGTGTTGGTTTCTTGTGGTGAGGATGCTGCTCAGGGTTTTTTTATTATTTGGTGGGGTTTTCTTTCCTCCATTTGAAGTAGAGGCCTGCTAGTCGGCATTAATTGAAAAGCAAAAATTGCATAAATAAGGCCATGTGGTTCTTCTTCTCTCCATAATTTCTCCTTTCTCTCATCCCTTGGGATTCAACATTGCCCAGTTTAGCAGGAACACCGAGTTCCCAAAACCATCCACCAGAGCTTTGGCATGGAGACAAGAACATAAGCAGCCTGAAGATTTCAACCACATCCTTTCAGTCCCACAGCTAGAACTGAAGGCTCACATTAATTTATGTGAATGTGATCATAAAAACACAGGAAATACTGCAGCAAGCATATGGATCTGAAAAGGGATTAATTTTGCTGTGAGCCACTCAGGTCAGAAGGATGTAGTTCAGAAAGTTCTCATCTGGTGTAGATGCTCATTTTTCTTGAAATAAAGGGAGGATTTTTCAGATTTTTCAGCACTCATCCAACCTGCGAAACACTGTTTTTCTATGCGTCTTTTACAGCCAGAGAAGATTATCAGGAGAATGTGAGTAATCTACAGAGTAATTAATTTTAAGAATAGATTTAAAAGAATTGAGGAATCTAATGACCACTCAGAAGCAGAATAAGAAACCTAAAAAGTTTGTTGTGATCCCTTCAGCTCATCTTGCACCTTTACTGAACATGGCACACATGCAGCAAGATGTACAAGTAAAGCCTTGTCTGGTAAATGCCTGAAATGGTTCAGGTTCATGGGCTACTTCCTACAACACCTTCTTTCCAGCTATTAGGGGCACAAGATGCATCAGGGTTCAAGCAGTACCTGGTGAGCAGCTGGTAAAGCATAGGAAACCCATGCATATTTGGAGTTATTACATCAAGGCAGATGAGACCAGATGAACAGAGGGGAGCTGGAGGCAGTGAGGGCACTGCTGAAGAGAGGAACTGAATGGCCAGGGCAGCAGGACATGTGTCTGCCTGTATTGCAGAGTAACAGGGTACCCATAGGCTAATTGTAATCCCCAAAAACAAAGGGAGGTAACAGAGGCTTTTTCTTCTCTTTTAGAAATGTGCAGAAATACTACAGATTCAGCTATCAATTTCCTTGCCATGGCCAAAATAGAGAAGTGACTGGAAAATATAAATGGGATTTTTGGCACGCAAGCTCCCCCTGGTGCCACTCTTCCAGATGAATTGCTGAATGCTTGTACATAAAACAGCTCATTGAAAAGTCTTTGGAAATAGACCGGAGAGAATGTAGTGTAATTGCTCTAAATTCTAACCATAGTTTTTAATTCCCAACTAAAATCTGTCAGGTTATTGCTACATTTCACCTCTGTGCCACCAGTTTTATGCAAATCCCTGATTGGTTAGACTCTGATCTCCCATTCTTTCGAAGATCAAAATTATAATAGTCATGCTAAAACTAATTTTTACAGAAGTTATGGCTCTGATGTGTGTGAGCCTTTAAAGAAGCAACTACCTTTTCTGTCTTTTGCCTATGTTTTCTGCAATGAAATTGTGCTAACTAATATTCTTGCATGTACTTTCCAGGAAAATTGAGAGCAAGTCTTGTTTTCAGGTTCTGACTGTGCTCATGAGTGCCAGATAGCATGCTTCTGCAGTGTAATTACATTCTGGTTGCACTGGAAGGTGGCTCTGGGGTATTTTGATGCCTTAGGCAAACCAGAAGAGGAAGGTTTCTCACAAGCTCCAGTCACTCAAACAATAAAGAGCCGCTGAAGATTTTACCCCTGATGTTTTGCTGCCCATGGCAACTGCAAAGAGAGACTGGTAGTATCTACTGTAATGCAAATATTTTATGGTAACTTCATTGCATTCTTTTGAATAACCAACTTCTTAATATCAGGTTTTAATTTGCCAGCAAACAAAAATGCTTAAATATAAGGATGTGGTGGCTTTTCTGTTGCCAGCTATGAACCCTAATGAAAACACTTAAAATTTAAAATATTACTGAAGATGTGAAGATAAATCTTTCACTGGTTTAATCATCTGCCTTCTTCAAAACATCAGTGCAGAGACACTGTCCCAAACCCCTTCTGAAGTCTTAGCTAGGAATTCTGGTTTGCTTCATTTGTGCATTTGCAAACTGAGAAGCAGGCTGCAAAAGCATTGTTGTACTGAAATTATTTTGTGTCTAGTTGTAAAATACTAAATTGTTTTGAATACTTCTTTTAGAGGTGGAAAAATCATGGGTAGTGGAACAAGTCACCTAGAAAGCTTATGTGTCTCCATCCTTGCTGATATTCTGAATAAAGTACTTCAGTCAACACTACATTGAGCTGGTGTTTGTACTACACAATGAGGGAACATTCCAGCCACAGCAATTCTGTGATTCAGAAGTTGCTTTACTTACATATAATCCAAGTCATAGCAGTGACAAGCACAGCAAAAACAGCAACATGTGGCTTCAGATAGCAGAAATTCACTTTTCAGTCTTATTTTGTAGCAGCCCATTTTCTGCTTCTATAAGAGCATTCTCTAAATGTCAGGTTTTTTGGGTGATAATATGTTCTAAGGTAACATCTCATAAGCGAAGATCCACACTGGGGCAGGCTGCAAACCCTACATAAATTAGTTCTTAATGCAAGAAAAACCTCTCCAGCACCAGGGGGTATTAATGAAAGCAGAAAAGCAACTGGCACTGTTCTTCCAGAAATACCCCAGTGCTCCTTTTAAGCTGATTTGATTTGTAACTAATATTGTAGGCTTTGCTTTGGTTAGTATGGAACACCTGCTGCAAAAGGAAAAGGGAAGGTTTCAAGCCACCTTCATCTTTATTCTTCTCCAATAGACCCCAGATCCTTGAGATGATCTCAGCAGCTCAGGGACATTGAGATGGTGAAAACTGAATAGGCTCATTCTTCCTGACAGATTCCTGCCTGGAATCTGTCTTGTAAGGACTTGCAGCTACAGTACTTGTAGTGTTAAAAAAACTAGTAGTTGCCTGATGTTCATATGCCACCCACGAAGCAACTGCAATGGTGATAACTTAATGTAAACACTGACTTCTCAATAATTTGTTTAATCATCACAATGTTTTCTGTAATTTTGAAGGTGTTTATAAAATCCATAAAAGAAGAGTCCTTTCTAATGTTTACAGTATCACTGATGTCAGGTTATACTGATGCCAAAATCCTAGCTCCTTTGTCATTGTAAGAAGGATCACAATGAAGATCATAATTATAACTCAGTAGGGGATTTATCAGCAAATTAAGAAGCTTATAGTCTTCTGACAGAAACCAAACAGATTGGATTATTTAGAAGTGAAAGCCACACAGCACATGAAATTATGACAGAAGGACATCGCCTTGGATTTTTGTCTGAACAGCAAAGATTTTGCTCCTGTCTTCATTTTAAAATCTGTAATTCAATGGAATTTTACCTAAAACTATCAGACTGTCTAGAGTATTCAGGAGGAAATTTTAATCTGCCTTTAACAAATCTTGTGTTGTGTCTGTCCTAGACCATGGAAAGAGAGAACAGCAACAAAAAGAATACAAAAAAATATAGATAGGATGATAACATTGTTTTGTTTTGTACCTAGCAGATGACATGACTAATACTCATTTTGTCCTTACTTCTGAATGGACTTACATTTTGCAAAGTATTGAGCACAGAGTCATATTGTCTTGAGTATCAGCTTTCCTTAGTCTTGACTTACATGATTTTACCTATTTGTTTCCTGCTTTTTTCTCTCAGAGCTTATTTTAAGGTAGTAGGCCTACAGAGTGTCTCAAACTGGAAAGATAAAGAAGCCTGGAGCAGCATGTGGGGAATTATAAGAATGATGAAGTTGCCTGGGAAAATGTGAGATGGTTTAAAGATCCCACACTTTGAAAATGCTGGTATTAAACTTTCAACACTAGTGAGTTCTAACACAAATTATGTGACAGTAGCAGAACTATTGGCTTCTGTTATTATGGAGCAGCTTATTCAGATTAGAAAATGTGACCCTTTACTTGAAGGAATTACTGTAATCCTTTGACATCAGGGAACAATTCTGCCACTCCTGTGATTTTGATCTACTCTTGGAACAACAGCCACCTGGCTGTGAGTGGTACTGATGTTAAAAGTGAGAATTTAGCAATTCCAGTAAGCAAATGCACTGCCCAGTAAAACCTGGCATCCAGACAGCTGCTTTCTGTGGGTGATTCTGACCTTCTCACGAGCATCCCAAGACCCATCAGAGCACAGCACTTTTGAAGGTCTGCCTGTGTTGGTTAAATTCAAACACATTTGTGTTTGAACTGTGAAAAATTGGAATGAAAACTGCCTTCTGGAAAACCTGAATCCTCTCCTGGTTGCAGCCTCCAGCTGCCCAACCAGACCAGCAGACAGCTGTGCAGGAGAGCCTTGCAGTACAGCCTGGCTTCATTACCCCATGTGGAAGTCATCTCTCTGTGTTTTTCTGCTCAAGTTGCTGTTATTTGAGCAACAGACATCCTCCACAAAATCAGCTAAGAAATGTTTTCTGGATTTCCAAAGGATAATCAGCATTGGGCTGGGATTATTCTGAGCTGAAACATCCGTTGAGCTGACTGCAGGATCTTCTGCTGTTCATCCGGACTCCGAAGGCTGCCTGACTTCTGCAGCTGGAGAGCTAGCAAGGGAAGAAAGGAACCAGCACAATGAGATATTTACACACTAGTAGAAGTGCCTGGGGTGACAAAAGTGTCTCTGTTCACTCTTTTGGCTACTGTAAGTGGGAGATGCAGTCTCCTCATCCACAGCAAAACTGATCTCTGTCTCTGGTGCTTGTTCTGGCCAGCCTGTGGAGGACTGACAAAAGACATTCTGTGCTGAAGCAGCTCTCTCACACTATTCTTATGGAGCCAGTGATGTTTCACGTGATTTCTGGGAGGGCAAAAATGAAATGCAAAGTGCTGTGTGAGATAGCAGCCAAGCATTTGCAACGTTAATTTTTATCCTCTGATACAGTCTTCATTGTCACAGTTTAACAACGAGTTGTTTGACTGTGGAGAGAGTAGCACAAGACCCAACATTCCTTTTTTAAAAGATTCACCATGTGGACTGAGCATTGTGTGACCTGACCTACGGGAAGAGACAGTAACAACCTTCAGACATTTAGAAAATTAATCAGTCCTCTTTGCTTGGTGTCCAAATGATCATTCACAAGCATTTATGAGGCCATGGTGACCAGTTGGTTATGCTGATGAGCCATTCTGCTCCAGATCAGATATATGACCTTTGTAAACTCATCATATTTGCCAGTGCTTCAGATAATTTGTTTTGATTTAGTCATCAGTGCTTCTTAAAGAGATGTACATTAGAGGAGATAAAAAGTAGGTTCAATTACATGAGTAAACACCTTGGCCTCATAATCATAATCTCCTTCTAAAGGTCTTAGGTATAAAATAATGTAACACACTAGTTTTGCTGCTGATGTATAGCTTGCTAAAATGTCAACATAGCTCAAACTGCCTCAATGGTGGTTCAAAATCTTTTTATTCTAAATTCTGAATGCCCAGTATGGGTGCTTGCCTTTGAAGATTCCATCAGCTCCAAAAGAAAAGAGTAACAGCTAGACTTCATTTTTCCTTGGATAATCTAAACAGGAGTTTGAGAATACTTAGTGTGACAATTTTCTTTGTCACTTTGTTTATCTCATACGTTAAACTTTAAAGATACCTATGTCATTAACGTATAGAATTTTGCATGCTTTCATTATAAATAAACAGTAGCTGTTAGAAGTTAATTCTTCTTTATAACTGAGTTAAGATAAATTACAAAAACTGACTCTTCTTTCTTTGAAAAAAAAGAGGGAAAGTCTCATCAGCTTCTGGAGTAGTTGGATCACGCTCTGTGTAATAATGAATGACCTGGCTGTGTTCAGACTCATTGACCACAGCATTAAGGGCAGAACTCTTCATGTTGCCCACCAGGCTTCAAATGATTAGTTTTACTTTGAAAGCATAAATAGCCACCACTTGTCTGGAACCTCTTGCAGGAAATCAGTGGAAAGTGCTCAAAGTGGTGACAGAGAAAATGATGACAGAAAAGGTTCAAGAAATTGTAACTGCAGAAAATGGAACACAGGGGCAAAAGTGAATTTATAAAGCCTGAAGAAGGAGAGAAGGAACTAGCAAAGACCTCAGGATAAGAAGAGCTTCCTCATCTGTTTTCACTGGCTAAATGGTAAATACTGTATTGGACACATTAAGCAAGAAAAACATGCAAAAGACAGATGAAACTGAATATGCTGATCTAGAGAAGAATGGTGATTTGAAATGCGTGAGCCTGAATCTCAAGAAAAAAAATCATGATATTGTCTGTAGTAAATGAACAAAGCTTTTTGGAAAAGACTGCAGATCAAGAGCTCAAGGTTGATCACTTGGCTTCTACTTCTGCAAGCTTCAGCAACAGATGTTCTCCAGAGTTTGGGTTTGGACTGAATGAACGGACTTCTCCATCAGAGCCTCTATAAAGGTGTTTATTATTTATATATTTGAGAAGTACACTTTCAAAGATAAGGAATATGGTAAGAGCACAAGAAAACTTGCAGCCTCTGATCTCAGAGGACAGAGTGAGGGGGAAAGGACCTTCAGAAACTGGAAATACAAAAAACATTACAAACCAAGGCAGGAAAAGCAGAACAAAAAGCAGAGGCAAAGACATCAAAAAGGTGTAAAAACAAGAGAAAGAAAGAAAGAAAGAAAGAAATTAAGAAAGAAAGAAAGAAAGAAAGAAAGAAAGAAAGAAAGAAAGAAAGAAAATAAAACTGATGATGTATAGACAGTGAGCAACATTTTTGGCAAGCTGGACGGTAGAAGGAAACATTAGGCAGCATTTGAGTATTGGGAGGCAGCTGGGGAAGCAAGCAGGGCTGAGGAGGGGGTTAATGTTTTTTAAGGGGTTACTAACAGAAGATTAGGCACTGAACTCTGACTTGTGCGCAAGGAGAGCTTATCTAAACCAAGCAATTAAGTAAAAAATGGATTAAAGGTCTCAGGAACGGATTGTACAGATGAGGGAGGTAGATAGCAGGTCATTTGCACAAAGAGGAAACAAGAGAAAGCTCAAAATAGGCATCTGGGAAACTACAGTATTTTTCTTTCTGGTTTATTGTCCTACTTTTGCACAGAGCACAAAAATGTCTGTATTTCAGCTCTTTCAAACAAACAAAAAATAGTAGGCATTATTTTTTTCTGGACAAGAAACTAATGTTTAGATCAAGAAGGTCAAAGTACCTAAGATGTATGTGTTCAGTACCCGTGCAGGGGGTAAGCTATTCGTCTTTTCATGACCAGAAATGACAGCTGAGTTTCATCAAATAGAACAGGGGGAAGACACATCTTTCTGATTTCTATATAGACTTAAATTTAGCTGTGCAGTTGACACATGTCTAACAATGAATATTTGAGAATGACTAAACCTGTATTTTCTAAAAAGGAAACACTGAGAATGGAGGCTGGTCAGGCTGTGGCCTATTGAACTAATGAAAGTCACAGAAGAGAAAAGCATTTAATTATTTCAGCTTCTGTAAAAGGAGATCTCTGCATGCACTGAGCATATTCTCTGAAGTTTAATTACAGTCACCAGTTTTTCAGGCAGCGTGAACCACCAGTAATTGAGACAAAAAATCCACATTTGAAACCTTGGAGGAATCACAGAATATCAGGGATTGGAAGGGGCCTTGAGAGACCACCTCCTGCTGGAGCAGGGGAAAGATGCACCATGTCAGCAGCAGGCAGTAGGTGTGCAAGGACTCACTCAGCAAGACATCCTGCTCACGTGCCTCCCTCCCTTTCTTTTCTTTGCTACTTCTCTCCACTGGCCTCCAGCTGGAATATGATTTCAATGTGAGATTCTGCCTGTAGGTATACCTGTCACATGGACTTGTGTGGGGCAAGATTTCTAAAGTAATTGCTGACTCAACCCTTCTTCTCCTTGTGCATTGTCTGTGGGCACAAAGACCTGGTGCATGCCTGTCCCAGGCAAGGCAAGGAAGATATTGAGTACCTCAATCTTGTCTATGTCTAGATCACCCACCTCACTCAGCTACAAGCCACATTTTTCTTATTTTACTTTTACCCTGAAGACAGGAAAAGAAACTCTTCCTATAGCCACTAACACCTTTAGTGAGTTTCAATTCCATCCCTTTATTGTCAGCTATATTTTTACCTTGTGTTGACTTTCATTCACTGCACACATCATCTTTTTGGTGTTGGAGTTCCATCATGGGCGTCTCTGCTCAGCCAGGATGGTCTTCTCATATAGCTACTTGTTCTCCTTCTATCAGCTTATGTCACTCAAGTGCTTGGAGGGGGCTGCCCCTGAAACTCTGCCCAGTCTTCTGGGCTCCATCACTTTCACAACCATCATTCACTGCTTCCAGTTTACAACAGGAGCTATGCTGGGTACTGTTTTCCATTACATTAGTTTTGAGGGTGTTTTTTCTGTTTGGTTTTTGGTTTATTTTTCAAAAATTTATTTTGGTTGTCAAACCACAGAAGTCGGAGGATTAAAACCATATTTGACTGTTAAATTCAAAACCAAATGTTCCATAAAAAAAAAAAAAAATTCTTTTTCCTATGTAGAGGCAGAAATACATGATTTTGGTTATAATATTCTCATTTTTGATGAGGGAACTGCAAAGTATTTCATTTAGGATTGGCATAAAGTAGATGTTTTTATTTGGACATTATCTCCTTTGGCCAGGTTTGCTTCATTATTTCAAAGTAATTTGAGTTCTGAGTCACTGAAAATCAGCCTGCTTTGTCTTTTTCACTGCTTTCTGAATGTCTGGAAATGTGTTTTTGATAGAGAGATGATCAGGTCCAAATCTTAAAACTAAATAACCCTTCAAACTTTGGGGAATTCAAGTTGCCAACCACACTTCAATCCACAGTTTGGTAAATGTCAAGACCATTCCTTGGGCAGTGAAGCAGGGTGAAAGAAGAAATGTTAGATAGGATGGAGAGCTGCCTTAATTACTCAAATAAGTTTTTTCCAGGAGATATTTAATTCAGGAACTCTTGGTTGTTTCATATCTTGTGACACTGCTTAGCCTTCTAATCTGGTGCTTTGGTCAGATGGAGAGAAGTGAAAAGACAGATGTTGATTAAACATCATAGATGTTATGATGTGACAGCAAAAATGCCAGAAAGCTGTCCCATTTGCTCTCATAATTTATAAGTAATCTAGAAATATGCTTTGAGGCAGTGATTTCATCTAAAAAGAATTACCAGTTCAAAGTGTACAGCTGCTGAATATGGCTTGGCATTAACAATTTCTTCATAAGATTTAATTGGATTGAATTACCTTGCAGTGAAACATGACCCTTTAGAGGAAAAACAATTCTTGCCCTGCTGGCTTTAGAAGCATAAAAAGGAGTGGAGAAGAGAGAAGAAGGCAACTGTGTTCAGACTGTTTAAGGCCGTATAAAAGTAAGTTTAAACAGAGTGAAATTGTGGATATGAAATCAGTTCCAGGGAGATGTAAGAAGAGACAGGAAGGGAGTTTTTGCTGTCGCACCTCCTGGGTGAAGAGCAGTGCCCCAGGCAGAGTGAGATTGAGATGCTCTGCTCAGGTCGGGCACAGAGGGGACTGGAGATGCGAGAGGTCAGTGAGACAACTCAGATCCCAGCCATCTCTACACACAACAGGAAAGCAGGGCAAAGCAAACAAGGAAACAGCATCAGCAGGGTGCCAGCAGTGCTTCAGCAGGGTGACGGTGCTCCCAAATTCAGCCATGGACTGGACTAAGGACTGGACTAAGGCAGCTATGGACTGGACTAAGGGACTTTGATGGGACAGGGTGGCTCTATGGACTGCCATTTGCAACTTGTATTATAAAGCTTGTGTAGTTTATGTGAACCATTACCCTGTAATGTACAAATAATATCTTGTGAAATATCCCCCAAATATCCTATCAGATATCTTACCTTTGGGTTTTGTGGGTTTTTTTTCTTCTGTGAGCAAAATCTTACAGTCTGTATTTCTTGCTCATCTTTGCTAATGTGCTTCACCAATGAACAGAAATTAACCCAAAACAGCAGCATTTTAGTGTTTTCCTGTTACTGTTTGAGAAAGCTGAGGGCATGAACCATGTTACAGGTGTTTGAAGTCAGAGAAAATGAGACGAAAATATCCTTTCTAATAAATTAATGTTACCATAGCAGCAGCTGTAAAAAAAGGTTGGGGTGACCTGAGTAATAAGCATTCATTCAATCTCTATTCAGAAGGCAACCTTTCAGTAAACAGATTAGATATTGCTAAACAAAGACACTGGGTATGAATAGATCAGACTTGCTTAGAAAAAGGTATCTCAATGGATAGAGCTCCACCTTGTGACCTGCTTATCTTTCACTTAATGGAGACAAAGGACAGGACACAGCTTGAACAGCCCTCTGTATTGACACTGGAGAGCTGTGGCAAAGACCTCCTCTCTCAAATTATTTTAGCTGAGTGGGAGTTGTGTGAGGATGAATGTGCTGGTGTTCTCCTGGGCATGTCAAGCCACAGTGCCTTTTCACCACCCTTGGCAGTCACTGTGGGTTACTGCAATGGCTTGTGATTAGCTTGGAGTTTAATCTAGGAGGAAACGTTGCTATAATTTAATTGCTTTTATTTCCCCGTACTTTTTTTTGCTCTGCAAAAGTCCGTGTGCATGAATTGTGTGCTTTCAGGAAAGCCACCAGCCTTTTCTGTCACACATATCTGTATGTTTGACATGAATCTAAGATGATTGATGGAATCACATAATGTTTTAGGTTGGAAGGAACATCAAAGATCATCTTTTTCCAACCCTCCTGCCATGGGCAGGGACATCTTGTACTAGACCAGGCTGCTCAAACCCCCATCCAGCCTGACACTGATCACCTGCAGAGATGGGTTATCCACAGCTTTTCTAGGCAACTTGTTCCAATGCCTCACTTCCCTCATGGTGAAGCATTTCTTCCTAACATCTAATGTAAAACTAACCTCTTAACCTATTTCAGTTTAAAATTATTAACCCACATCACGTCACTACATTCTGATAAAGAGTACCTCCTCATTTTTCCTATGGGCTTTCCTTAGCTACTGGAAGGTCTCTCTGGAGATTTCTCCAGGCTGAACAACCCCAGCTCTCACTCTGCCTTCATAGAAGTGCTCCAGTCCTCTAATCATCTTTCTCACTCTCCTCTGGACTTGCTACCACAGGTCCATGTCCTTCGTATGCTGGGAGCCCCAGAGCTGGGGGGAATACACCAAGTGAGGTCTCTTGAGAACAGAGTAGAGGCAGAACCACATTTGTTGACCTCTTGACTATGCTTCTTTTCATGTATTGCAGGATTCACACTAATTCACTTCTTTGTGTAGCTCTTATTTCATGATGCCACACACAGGTTTGGTTAATTCTGCCAACTTCATGCTGTTAGAAAATTTTGAGGCATATGAATTATATTATCAAATCTTGTGTATATATTGGTCAGTGCAGGAAACCCTTTGAGTCTTTACTTCCAAAGGGCACTATGGTATTAAATGACAGCCAGAGGTGAAGGCAGGCTGTAGGACAGAAGTTATGAAAAATCATTAAATGAGACTGATATTTGTCTGCTACATGAAAATCAGTGGATGACATTCATTGATATTATATCTCTACATACCTGCCAGGCAGGTACAGTAAATCTGCAAGAAATGCCTCTGTCAATTCATAGTTAAATGACAGAAGGTAAATTTGTCCTACAAACACAACATCATTTTGAAATTAATATCATAGAATGGTTTGTGTTTGAAGAGACCTTAAAGGTCATCTAGTTCCAACCACCCCATTAACATAAGTGAAATCACATTTAAAAGTGTTTATCTTACTAAGGGGTGTTGCTAAAGAGTCCACCTTGGTGACAGTTGAGCATCCTTTCTTCAAGTTTCACAGTTGTTTAATTGGAAACATCTTATTATTGCAGGGAAGAGTTGCAAGTAATGTGGCTTTAACCATGACTTTTGTATTTTCAGGGATTAAGTACCTGAAGAGCCAGAGCGAGTCAGCGTTTCCAGAGGAGGAAGAAGGAGTGAGTGAAAGGGAAGAGGAGTGGGACCATTAGGGTGCAGCACTGCCATGAGTCCCATCACAGAGAGCGACTGAACTGCGCAGCTGCGGCTGTGTCCCACCGCTGGCCACCGCTTGTGTCCCCGCACCGCAGGGCTCAGCACACTGGCGGTACCGAAGCTCCCTGGGGACCTCCCTGGGCTGGGTTTCACAGCCCCCTGCAAATGTGTTCTGTGATTCCCTATACCCAAAGACAAACCGATTGTTTTGAAGTCTCTTTCTCTTGCATTTTCTATGACTTAGAAATGTGATTTGCAAATGTGTTAGCGACCCGACGTCAGTACTGCCAGAGCTTAACTACTGCGTGAGCTGTACTCTGAGAATGTTGTAAATAAAACTGACATAAAAGCTACAAAATAAAGAATATGTTCATTTAGACAAGACTGTGCAGCATACTCAGGGTTGGTCTTGCTTGCACAGAAATCACACAGAGTCACAGAATATCAGGGATTGAAAGAGACCTCAAGAGATTATCTAGTCACATCCCCCTGACAAAGTAGGAATACCTGGATCAGGTCCCACAGGAATACGTCAGGCAGGCTTTGAATGTCTCCAGAGGAGACTCCACACCATTTCTGGGCAGCCTGTTCTGTTATCCCCACTGTGAAAAAGTTTTTTCTTGTATTTATCATAGAATGGTTTGGGTTTTAAGGGACCTTAAAGATCATCTAGTTCCAAACTCCCTGCTAGACACCTCCCACTAGACCAGATTGCTTGGAGCCTCCTTTGTTCCAGCTTGCACCCACGGCCCCTTGTCCTGTCATTGGAGGTCACTGAGGCAAGCCTGGCTCCATCCTCCTGACACTTTCCTTTGCATATTTATAAACACAAATGAGGTCACTCCGCAGTCTCCTCTTCTCCAAGCTAAAGAGACCCAGCTCCCTCAGCCATTCCTTGTAAGGAAGATTCTCCAATCCCCTCATCATCTTTGCTGCTCTGCACTGTACCCTCTCAAGCAGTTCGCTGTCCTTCCTAAACAGAGGAGACCAAAATTAACACAGGATTCCATGTGTGGTCTCACCAGAGCAGAGTAGAGGAGGAGGAGATCCTCTCTCGACCTTCTAACCACACCCCTTCTAATACACCTCAGGATACTATTGACCTTCTTGGGCACAAGGGTACATCGCTGGGTCCTTGCTGTCCATCAGGACCCCCAGGTCCTTCCCCTCAACACTGCTCTCTAACAACTCAGTCCCTAACTCATACTGACACATGAGGTTGATATTGCCCAGATGCAAGTCTCTACACTTGCCCTTGTTATATTTCATTAAATTCCTCCCTGCCCCATTCTCCAGCCTGTCCAGGTATTGCTGGATGGCAGCACAGCATTCTGGAATGGCAGCCCCTCCTCCCAGTTTGCTGTCATCAGCAGTCATGCTGACTGTGCACTCTAGTTCCTCATTCAACAATCCTTTTAATTAAGGGCAGCTCTTGCCTATATCATTAGAGCTACTTATGTTAATGCAGAGCCAAAATAATCAGAGATGACTCTTGGTCTAGTGAAGAAGGATGCAAAGACATTCTCCCCTCTCTTTCCTGGATAAGCTCAGAGAACTTGTCTTGCTCTTGGTAAGAGGCTGCCTTGTCACATCAGCCAAAACAAGGTCATTGTTGTCTGGAGGCATTAGAAAAAGTTTTGATTTGGGAAACAAAGGAAACACCCCCTGAGCAGGGTCCCACACAACAGGTGAGCTGCAGGAAATACTGTGATAGTCACCTTTGTCACCTGCATCAAGTCCAGGGTATGGCCTTAGCTGGGAAAGAGGGACTGAGTGATCTGCCTTTGTCCCAGTTTCATCCAGTAAACAGCAGTACAACAAGCTACAGTGATTTATCTTCCATCTGAGGCTGAGGGGTTTTGGTTCAAGTTTGGCTCATGCCAACATTCTCCTTTGTTAAGCCACACAAATTCTGAGGCAAAAAGTGAAATCAAGTGAAGAAGGAAACCTGTGCTTTTTAGTCACATTGGACAGACCCTTTTTGGTTTTGTCAATGGCAATTTTTTAGGCCAATTCACTGTCATTTTGTATTAACTGTTTGCCTTTGATACAAAATTTTACCCTCCATTACATTTTTCCACTTTTCTAAAAGGCTGAGCTAGGAAAAAATTAAATTTAAAAAAAAAAAAAGAGGAAGTGTATGAAAACACACAGAGCCTTTTGTCTGTTGAGAGTGGCTTCATTCTCCATCTGAGCTCTTCCATGAAAACCTGATGAGAACAGGCTCTGCCAACAAGTGTTTCTTTATATTTAGGAGTCATCTTTTTGCCCTCCATCTGTGTGTCTGTATCTACTCTCTTTGTTGCTGTTTTCTGTAGAAAGGGTCCAAAAAGGATCTCAGCATGGGTGGGCAAGGCCTCCTCAGTAGTACAGAGCCTAGTGGACTGAGGGCTTTTTATGTCACAAACAACAAAAAGAAGGAAGTGACCCCTCAGAAAACGTTTGAATGGAGCAAAGTTGAAGCTGGAACAGTAGCCAGAAGAGCTGGTCTCTGCCCACAGCTTTGCCTTCTCACAGCACCGAGCTCTGGTGGCCACAGTGCTCCCAGTTACAAAACAGGCATTGGTGTTGAACCACAAACCATCTATCTGTGCTGAGCTCTGGGAATTATTGGCTTTTCCTTGGTTATTAGTACACTTGGGCCAGATGAGGATTGCCTAGGACTTGTTGGCAAACAAAAAATGTACATGAATTGTCATAGGAATTAACCACTTTGGAATTTCAACATTGCAAAGGCAACCCCTCATAAGAACTTGGAGAACTCATCATTCAATGACATCCTGTTTCAGGATCACTCTCAGACTTGAGGGTGATTACAATTTATAAATGAGAGGAAAATGGATTTAGTTTGAACTGGATCTGTTTCCAGGGCTGTTACTGCAGCAACAAGAGGACAAAATTCTGTTTTACAGCCATGGTCTGGTTGAAACATCAAGGTCTGATAAGAACCTCAGATAGCCATGCCAGTATTTAGATGCTTCTCTAAATCAGGTCTTATCATCTCTCCATCTCTAAGTATTCCAGCTGTGTCCTGTAATCTTAAAAGCCTGTATCTTTCTCTCTTTCTTGACACAAGGTTATGCAAGCAGCATGTCTGAGTACAGGAACAGATTGCCTCCTTTCTCACAAAGGACAGGACTTGTGGAGATTTTAAGACAGATCCATCTTGAATTCATTTGCTGGTGGTAGACTTCATCTGAAGGAAAAATCAGGATGCCTTTTTTTTTATTTTTTGTGCAGCAGATATTTCTGGTTTAAAAATACAAGCCAAATCTATTTGTCTGATCTTCCACTTGTGAGGCACACAGCAAGTGGAGCTGCAAGGAAAAAAAAGAGCGTAACAAAGCCCAGAAAAAAAGTGCTTGCCATGAAGCAGAGCTGAAACATTGCAGTGAACCATCAGTGAGCCCTATGATAGAAATGTCTCAGTGTGGGGAAATTAGGAAGGAAGGCCAGAAAAAGCAGCTTGATTACTAAACTAGATCTTTTCTAGTTTTTGCCACAGCCTCTGACATTTTTAAAAAATCAGAACTAAATAGAGAGACTCTCATATGCTTTGGTACATAATTGAAAGCTTTAGTTATCTCCCATCATGGTCATTTCCATATAGGAACACCTGAAGGCTGTAGATACCTTATAGAGTCAGTGGTCAATCATCATTCCATGAGGCAGGTCTGTTGCCAAAGAATTGATTTAAAAAAAATTTTAAAAATAATAAAGAATTTCTGTCTTTTATTTCAGTGTAAATGAATCCATTTGGGATTGAGAAAGCAGATAAAAAGTTAGTGAATGCCAAGGGCAAGAAAGAAAATGCCAATATGAAAATTCCTTAAAGGAAAATTGTTATGACATTCCCTGTTTGAGCAGGCTCCTCTCAAAACACCTGCTACTGCTGGGCAGTCTCACAGGTTTGGTGGGACCTAGATTTTTAGAGATGGAGAAATTTATTAATTTTCCACATATAGACTGGTGGAAAAAGCAAGCTGAGAATACCCACACAGACAAGTAATGAACATAAGTCTTCACAGGCACCTCTGACTGGTGTCTTCTTTCCCTTTCCCTCCCTCCTTTTTAACTCTGTCACCTTTCCAAGCTGTGGTACCATTGCTCTTGTTCTTGCTTTCAGGGTACTGCAAGAAATGTTATTTGCGGAACTGAAAGGAAACTGTCTCCTCGGACTGATCTCGGTCTTGTCCCAGTATCCCCTAAGTCATTAAATAACAGTAGTTTAAAGTTGTGTAGTTATTGCTTTTTACAGCTTTCTCTCTTTTTCTTGTGCTGTACTTGTTATTTCATGACAGGTTCTTCCCTTCAGAGAGATTTATTGAGACATTGTGCTAATAAGTTATTTGGAAAAATTCCACAGCTTGACTTACAGGATGGTGTATGTTGTCTATTCTCCAGGTGCAAAGCCAGATAATGCTTAGATAGATACAAAGCCAAGATTAAAAAGTCAATTCTAAAGCATAATTTCCACTGAAGTCAGAGGATTTTTCGCTTGGTCTTAGTCACGTATTTTGGCCAATTTCATATTTGCTTTTGGGGAAATATGATGTGCGGTGAACAGGAAAGCTTCTCTTTATCCTGCTCTTGATTTAATTACTGAACTTCTTGCATTTTTTTTACAGATTGTCATAAATGTTGTCAAAGTCTCCAAAGGCTGCCCCACTGTCCACTTGTCCCCAATAATTTAAACTGAAAAATCACCATTAATACTTGCACTGCTGGTGTTATTGTACCCAAACTCCTGCATCCAACACCATGGAGTTGCCTCTGAGGCTGGGTTGCAGGCAGAGGACCTGCTGCCCATGCCTGGGACAGAGACTCCCAAGATGCTCAAGGTTCAAGCTGGTCATTAAGGAAGGGAATTCTACCATGCTATAATAACATGAGCCAGGTCAGTGGCAGTTTTGATCTTTAAAATACACATTTCCTTCATTCCACAAGGCAAACTGTTCTGTCAGAGCTTTCTTCAGAGCTCATCAGGGCAGGCTGCAGTGCTGGAAGGGAACCAAGAGGCTGCTTTTGTAGGAGCTTAGCAGCTGGCACTGTTACCATGAAGTCTCCCCAGCTGAGTGCAGGCTACCCCTCTTGTTTTCTTCCTCTTGCAGACTGAGACAGAGGGGTTTAATTAGTATAGTACATAGGGTGTCATCTATCCCTTAACCCTGGGAGGTACAATGTAAGGGAATATCTAAAACATGTTGTCCCTAGTGAGCATCCCCGTTGATGCTCAAACCCAAAGCTGTTCTCCATCTTTCTTTTTTCTTTTTTTATTTAGCAATGGTGAGTTGCAGCAAGAGTTTCAGCTGTTCTGTTGATGTGCAATTACACCCTCCCTTTTCACATAGAGTGTGATACTTGGCAACCAAGTGGATGCTAAACATCTCCAAGGATTTGCTGTATTCTCTCCTCTACCTTTCAGTGACCAGAGCAGCACTTGGGGAAAATCTCAAGCAAGGTATTTGTGCACCTTCTACTAAATTTCAGGCCACATGGTAACTCACCTCTTAAGTCCAGTTACAGCGAAAGTGGCTGATGGAGCTTATGCAAGTCCTGTGTTTTTTTGAGTCTTTGCTTTGTTTTGTTTTGTTGAATAATATGGGCTTTTAGGGGAAAGAGAACATTTTGCATTATAGTTAGGCCAAAGAGTCTTTGTTTCAATTTTGTCATGACTCATTTGCTTGGTGTGCACTGACCCTTAGTGGTGAGCTGAGATTTGAGTCACAGAAGCACAGAATCACACTACATCATGGATTGGAAGGGACCTCGAGAGACCATCAAGTCCCATCCCTCTGCTGGAGCAGGAATGCCTAGACCAGTTCACACAGGAAGGCATCCAGGCAGGTTTTGAATGTGGAGTCTCCAGAGAAGGAGACTCCACACCCTCTCTGGGCAGCCTGTTCCAGTGTTCCGTCACCCCCACTGTGAAAAAATTTTCTTGTATTTCTGTGGAACCTCCTGTGTTCCAGCTTGCACCCATTAACCTGAGTCCTATCATTGGAGGTCACTGAGAAGAGTCTGCCTCCATCCTCCTGACACTCACCCTTTACATATTTCTTGACATTAATGAGGTTACCCCTCAGTCTCCGCAGGCTCCCACATTAAACCACTCTGTCTCAGTCTGTAAGAGGAAGAAAACAAGAGGGGAGCCCTACACTGGGTTGCGTTGCCAAGTTTCCCAATTCTGCTTTTCTCTTCAGCCCAACTGTTCAGAAACTGGCAGGAATATTTGCTGTGCATGGGGGCAGCCTGTCTGTAAATAGCCCACATTGTCTTCAGCAGGCAGATTGGGCATTTTAATATAATGATGACAGGTGCTATGAGCCATTCTGAAGGGTGGGCTGGGGGGTGTCAAAAGGTTATTCCAAAACTCAAAACAAAAACGTTGGCATTGAAAAGCAATACCCTCCACATAATGAGAAACAAATAAGAACTCAGTATCTGGCACTAACGAACACCTCAAGCTAACTGTGGAAGGAATATTAATTAGGTTTCCAAAATAGCATCTTTCTGAAAAGCAGCTGAGGTGTAATATTGCTCCTTATTAATCAAAGTGATGGGACAATGTGAACTCTGCAAAAAATAAATGGTTTGCAGATGGCTGTGTGCATCTTTAATAATGACAGAAGAACACAAGTTACAGCTTTAAATGCCAGGGACCCTTTCTGCATCTTCTTTTCAGAGAGTGATATTTGCAGTTTTCAAGGCAGTGAGGAAAGTGTGTTGGTTTCTTATTACATTTTCCCTGCAGCATAAATTCTGTTGATGTGCTTCCCTAATCATGCTAATTATACTGCCATATGTTGCTCTCATCTTTCTTTTTCTCTCCTAATGGGACATAGATTCTCTCTTTTGAATATGTCATTTGTTTATTACATTTATCAAGGGTTTTAACATTATATGGAACTTTTAATTGCTTTTTTTATACACTCAGCAGATTGAATATTAAAAACAGACATGAAGGTCAATTATAAATAATATTTAAATTGCACATGCCATTTTTATTCTCTAATTTACTGGAAATATCAACTCTGTAGCCTTGCTCCTGTACCTGCTATTTACTTGAGAACACACACATGCTCTCCAGAACTACTCTGGCTGCAGTCAAAGTTCTGTCCTACCACAAACCAGTCTGAAAGGATAGAGACCTTTCTCAAACTGGAACGGTAAAATAAAGTTGGACTGTGCATCATATGACAAATATTACAAATATTTATAAACATTCCAGTTGAGATCTACTTCACCAAGGGCAAGTCCTGCCCAACCAGTGTACTGGCCTTCTGTGCTGGAGTGCCTATATCAGTGAACCAGGAAGAGCTATAGATATCATCTGCCTTGACTTCTCTAAGGCTTTCTGGTGCCCCTCAACATCCTTCTCTCTAAATTGGAGAGATTGATGGGTGGACTGTGCAGTGGATGAGGAATTGGTTGGATGGTCGCATCCATCAGGTAGCTTTCAACAGTTCAATATCTAGATGGAGATCAGTGACAAGTGTTGTCCCTCAGGAGTCCATATTGTGAACCTCATGAGGTTCATTTACTTTGCTAGGATTTGATACATGTGTAGGTCATTGGGATTCTTTCCATTCATTTCCAGTTCATGTAGGAAAGGCCTTCATTTACCCCCTGCTCCACTGCACTTTGATGATTAAGTTCATACCATCCCATGGAGGTACCTCTGAAAGTTACATCCTTCCTGAGGAACTGTTGCTAACACAAACAGTCCCAGTGACTCCATCAATACCAACCCACAGCAAGAATTCTTGGGGTAAAAAAATATTCTGTTATTTACAATTTTCTTCAAGTGAAGGCTGTTTCAGCAGTAAAAGCTAAGGCAGAACTCAAAACAATCATTTTCAAGAAGGCTGTGTGGATGTGAGGGAGCTTGCACAGCAAACTGACAGAGGTATGGAAAAAGTGTGGAATCACAAGGTGATAGGTTTGGAAAAAACATTTATGATCCACCATGTTTTAAAGACAAGCACACACAAATGAGCAAACTCACTTCAGGAAAGCAAAGTTTTAACTAACACTCAGAAGCTTCACAATCCTTGCCCTCAAATCAAATTTATTTGGGAATATTATCATAGGAAATACAGACAAATACAGCAGAATAAAAACACACAGTTGTAGATTGCCTTGTTGGAAATTAAATAAAAAAATACTGTCTAGATCATAACCCATAACAATATTACATAATATATCTGTCAGATATCTCAAGATAAAAATACAAAATAAAACTCTTGAGGGCTACTCTATACTACAGCTCCTTGGTGTGCTCGATGCAGGGGTACATGCCCATAGTGCTGTGGGGAAGATGCACATACAAACACCACTTCTTATGGCCCCATGCAGTGTTTTGGCAGCGCAGCCTTACAGGTTTCAGAGATAAACTGATGCTGAGGAAGAGCCCCTCTCCAGAAGCCTTTCTACCATCAGAAAGTGAATTTCACTCAAGGTCAAAGCCTTAACTAACATATGCTGACTACATCAGACTTGTCCACTAAAGAAAACCTCTCCTCATCCAAACAACACACTAAGCTTCGGGTAAAATTTTGCGAAGAATAAAGACAGAAAGAAAGAAAATCAGCTGGCGTTAATGAAAAACTAGGTACTTTTCTTGTATTTCAGTAACATCAACCACAGTGATTAAAACTGAATACAAATAAGTAAATAGGACTTTTTACAAACAAATTGTTTCTATATTAATGAATGAGTTGTGCAGGAAATGGGTGCCTCCTTTGAGATCAGGAGCTCCTCCTAGTTTATGCAATGGGACACCTTAGTGCAGGTTATAACAACACTGAGAGCCTCACAGTGCTCCTAGTACTCTGCAGAATCTGTCATAATTTCTACTTGTATTTCCAGGAGAAAATTCTTGGAGAGTATATAAATCACAACAGGATAGAGACACAGAATAAAATGTCTAGTTCAACTATGGTAAAAGTCTGAAATTGAAAATACAATAAAAAAATTAAATTGCTCCAGACAGTCTCCATGAATCATAAATTATAATGTTGAAGAACATTTTGTAAAAATACAAATATCTCACTGGCCTAGTTGTTAAAGACATCTGTCCTCTTTTGTTCTTTTCAAATTTGGTAGGAACTGCAGATGTTCAACATCTCTGAAAGTCCCAAATTCTCAGATCTTAAATAAGATTTTCCACTGCCACAGCACATGGCAATTTACAATTAAAAAAAAGTCTGATATGACCATTATGTTTCTTCTCTTGTCATAATGACAATAAGAAGCCATAAGATGGTTTCCATTTTATTACAAAGGGAAAAAAATAAAAACAGCAGTCCACCATTCCCAAAAAAAGATGCAAAGGTGCACAGAGTGGTCCAGGTTACTGATGATTTGCTCAAACACTAGCAAAGAATATATAAATTCTTAACTCTTAGCAAAAAATATCAATTGCATTAGAACATGTATAATACAATTTCATTCGTTAACTGCACTGTACAGAAAGGTGTCCATGCTAAATACAAGCCTTGGACCAGATACACAAAACAATTTAAATGCACTTTTTACATCCTATATGCACAAACATTTCTTAAGTTAAAACTATGCATACTACTTATGCATAGCCGATATATGGCTTACATATTTGATGACAGGAATTCCACCTTTTGGCGTGCCCTCATCTCTGGGGTTTGAAGCTCACACTGTTCCCAACTCCATTTGGGTAGTTTTGCTGTCAGAAAAGTGACAGTCAATAGATAAGGGCAAGAGTCCCTTGGTCCAGGATGAATGGTTTAGGATTCCTTCTTCAACTGGGACAAAGCGTGCCCTTGTTGAGGTTGAGCCTGATGCCTGTTGAGCTCCAATTAGATCCCTGAAGCAGTAGATGAAGAGAGCAGAGGTTTCAATTGTCCATCAGCCTTTGCAGTGAGGGGAGTACCACCACCCCAACAAATCCTCTTCAGAGCAGACCATGGCTGATAGTAAAGATTTTTGGTTAGTGAGGTAATAACCACAGGGTCCAAAAGGAGAACTGCAAGTGCCTAAACTGCAAAGGGGAAGGTGGAACTTTCCTGGCAGGTTCCAGCAGAGGGAAGTGATGTTGGCTGCAGTTGCATGGGTGGGATGGATGCCTGGGAAAGCCAGGAAGAGTCAGCTGCAGCTCAAGGGGAGCAGAGATGAAAGTGGCGTCTCCTTCAGGGCACAGTTTGAGGCTTCATGCAGAGGTAACTACCTGCGTTCTCCATTTTCACTGCCTCTCAGAGAAAGGTGGTCTGGTGTTTCCATGAAACAAATACGAGCAAGGAGTAGTTAGATCCATGTAGTCACCTTTGAATTTGAGACAAACTGTGATATAAGGCTTCGGTGTCTCCTTCCAGTTCTGCCTGAGAGGCAACACACTACTTAGATGAAGAAATTCTCATGTATTCCTACAGCAATCTCTGCTGCCCTACAAAACACTAAGCACCAGCTTCATGGCAGGGCTGACATCATGGTTGATGTCTTCCAAAATACTACTGAGAATGTTTCCATTTCTAATACTGGATGCTAATTAACTAATTTTAGAAATACTTCAAATACTGAATGTTGCATGCAGTTTGGTTGCATGAATAAGTATCCATAACAGTGTTTCATTTTGACTAGCCATTTCTATTGGATGCAAGTAGCAGTGACATGTTACAGCAACCCCGGGCAGATGACAAATGTCATGTTTTCGCATGTCTCATGGATATGTCTCATATCAGTGAAGCAATAAAGCAAGGTCCAACTTTGGCTGAAAAAAGTATTTTGGCTAGTTTAGGAAAGCAGAATAGAAGAAGAAATAGCAACAACAAATACAACTGAACTCCTGCAAGCTGTTAAGTGCCTTGAGATACCAGCTCAGAGCTTTACATCTTACACTTTTGATCATTAGTCCAATTACTCTCCTCAGAAACATGGTGATCTGAGAACAAGTAGACAGATATCAGCCTCTGAGAGCACGGGGAAGGAACAGCCAGAGTTGTTCTTTTCTCCTGAAACAGAGGTCAAATGAAAATTCATAGCAATAGATTTTTAGTACCATTATTTACATTATTTAATATATCTGAACTGAGGATGTTTCATTGCCTGACCATTTAGTCTGACATAAAGAGACATAAAATTATTGTTTTTCCGCTACTTATATTGAATGGGTTTTAGAGGGAAATAAGAAGTGGGCCTTATGGCCATTTCAAAATTTTGTCATAAAATCCCAACTGGAATAGAACAGAGAGACTGTATCTGAAGCAATAAGTGAATTTTTATGGTATAAAACTCTACCCATCATAAGTAAGAAATGACAAAATTACCTGTCCTGCCTGAAGTGTCAGAAGCTTTTAAGAAATAGCAAATCTAGTTCTGTATCAGTGCTTCCTTCTGCTCAGTCACTTTTACTATATCTTCTGCCTTCTTACAGTGTTTAGGCTCACCTGGAAAACAAACAAAAGGGATCAGGAACCTGAATGAGAAGCTACTGAAGTTAACAGCAGCTTTAGACTGACAGGAATTATTTTCCCCTGACTTTTTATGATTAAAATTAGGTTTTAATTTACTGCCTTCTGTAATTGCTTTCTTACCAGAGTAAGCAAAGGATTGAATTATCTAATCATTATGGTTTATCCATAAAGGGAAAGACAGAACAAAAGCAAGAGATCACAGCATGAAACAAAAAAATGAATACATGAGTACCTGTTAATAAAGTGGGTTTGGGTTTTATTTATTTTATCTTCCAACTAACTGTAAGTCAAAATTCACCCTCCACAAAGAAATAGTGTTTAAATCCTCTTTAAACGTAGGCTCTCAAATTGGCAGCAAGCTTCTCTTAGATAATGAATGATGCCAGTGTCAAGTTCTAAGAATACAATTAGTTCAATCAGATAGGAAAAATGATACCAAGAGACACAAGTAGCTTTCAAACTAAGTGATACAACATGAATTTCAAACCAACAGTCATAGTATCAAGCTGTTGATAAAACAGCCTCAGTAATTCTAAATGAGCACAGCAGAGGCAATTATAAACTGAGATAGGGGAGAATGCAGCAAATGTTGTTATTTAGTATCTATATAGTAATTTCTCATTTTTAAGCAGGTGATTGAGTGATCCTACCAGTCATTAATAATGCTGAATTGGAAAAGGAAAACCACAAAAGTCTCAAAAGCAGGGAGCATCATCAGGGAGAAGCATAAAGATGATAAAAATAAAAAACTACAAGCAGGGTAAGATTTCTGAAAGACAGAAAACAAAGGTGCAAGCAACTGAAAGGGAACAGGGATTACGTATGATCTGAAAAGAAAACTGGAAGACAGAGTGGAAGCTGAAGAAGAGGCTCATGGTTTAGAAAAGAGAAAGAAAGGGAACTCATGAGAATGAGGAAAGAAGAAAATTAATAGCTATGAATTCACCAGGACATCACTGTGAACAAGTCATAGTTGCTACTGATTTTATTCTTGTTTCATCGCCACAAACAATGGCAGAGTGGGCATTGCCCACCCTGTAATGCAGCCTCCAGCAGATGAGTCATGTTTCCCTGAGCAGCAATCCTCCCTGACCTCCTTATTTCACATAAATTTAGTGTGGGTGGAATATAGACACTCAGTTTTCCACTCAGTTTTTTAAATCACTAGACTGGACTAACATGAATTGAACAAGAATTTCCGCGAATCTTTCAGCACACAGTTGTTTATGGAAGGATTTAGCAAAACATTTCTTATCAACCATAAAAACAAAAAAAGAGTAAAATTGATCCACTTATTTGAATTTTATAGATGACTTAGAATGGCTAGTAAGGTTTTAGGAATGGAATAGAAGTGACTTCTGAAGGCCCTGTAAAAGGGCATTTAATTTCATAAAAGCTAAACATTGACTTCTTGCCATCCTCTTTCCTCTTGCCATCACATCAATTCTTGTATGTGATAAACTCTGCCCTCTGAGTGATTGCTAGTGGCTGTTATCTCCTAATCCCTATCCTTCTTTACACACTGTTTTCTCTTTTTAGTAGGAGCTTCCCTCCATCTTCATTACAGGTAGGAACACAGATGCCTTCTCTCAATACCAGGATCCAGAGGAGACGAAGATGAACATGAAGATGAACAAAGGGCTGGGGCACCTCCCTTATGAGGACAGGGTGAAGGAGTTGGGGTTGTTCACCCTGGAGAAGGCTCAGGAGGGACCTATAGAAGCTTCTCAATACCTGAAGGTGGACTTCAGAAAGCCTGAGGTAGGAATTTTTAATAGGGTACAGTATAGTGGGAGGAAGAATAATGGATGGAAATTGGAAAAGGACAGATTCAGGCTGGATATGAGAAATTCTTTATGGTGAGGATGGCGAGACACTGGAACAGGTTGCCCAGAGAGGTTGTGAATGCCCCCTCCCTGGAGGTGTTTAAGGCCAGGCATTGAGCAACCTGGTCTAGTGGAAGGTGTCCCTGGCTATTGCAGGGGGGTTTGAACTAGATGATGTTTAAGGTCCCTTCCAACCCAAACCATTCTATGATTCTGTGATTCTATCTTGATTTATTATTGCTGTTAAGCCACACAGAACATGTCCAAGGAACACCAGTGAACACTGCAGTGATATGTGCCCCCTTTGCACAGATGCAAGGCTGAGCACCACGGGGCCACTGTGATACTGAACAGTCACCAGCATTCACATGGCATGGATGGTTCTTTGATGTCACTTTCATTGAGATAAATCAAACCAGCACATTGCTAGTGTGGTTCTGTCTGCTTCTATTTAACCTGTTTATCCTCCAGAGGCTTTCAGTCACTGGCTGTTGGTGCTGCTGAATGCTTTGTGTAACTGGATGTGACTGGGTTGTCCTCTGCTGTCAGACAGAGTGAAGTTACTGGTAATCTGTTTTATCACAGATTTATTATCTCTTTTACATTTTGATATTAAGGATTAATGTGGCAATCACCAGGAGTGAAAAGTTAAAAGTGTGCCAATTAGCATTTATAAATCATTGAAACAAGGAGTTGTTTAATTAAACATAAGCAGTTTTTAAAATTAATGTTCTAATTAATAAATCACTCAGGAGAAAAGGAAAATCACCACTTAAAAAAATCACCTTATAATAGTTCCACTTAATCTTGTAACACTGTAATTAAGTGAAAGTGAGATGATGGAAAGGATAAAGGTGTTGTGGAGAAAAATCACATTTAGTCACAACATGAGTTCTTGTTAAAGCCATGCTCTGGTCCTCCCTTCACACCAACGAGGAACCAGAGCAGAGCTCATCCTGTTAATAAATTGCAATAGTCTACAAGAACTACACCTAGACAGAGTTGTGATACAAGGAGAGGAGTCCTTTTTCCATTTGTTTGTTTATTTATTGAGGAACTCTCTCACCATCAAAAATACAGACTTCCATTGACAGTCCCCAAGAACGTAAATAGATCATCTTTCTGTGTTCCACATCTCTGTTATAGTTCACTCCCTTATTCACAGAAAACCAAACTCAGCTTTCAGGTTTTTATGAAGGACAGGATAATGACAGCTAACTAATAACATTACAATCTGAGTAATTAGGGTGTTTTCTTCTTATTTTCTACCTCAGTTTTACACTCCCAGCACCAGCAGGCACTTATTCCTCTGACTCTGGGAGTCAACCAACTCTGAACATCACTTCAGCCCTCAACCCTGTCCTCAGCATAGGAAGTACAGAGGTGGAAAAATCTAGCACAGAGAGTGCTAATGAGGTCCTGATAGATGTATAGTGCTTCTTAGAATAACCAAGACACTCTACTTTAAGAATCAGGAAAAAAAATTGTATGGGCCTGTGTATGATACTTCCTGTTTCCCTGAAGTTACTTTGCATGTCAAATTTTGTTTTAGAGAGTCCTGCCTGGATCCTCTTGACACCAACTGCAGTGCAAAAGTGAAAAGTGAGGGTTCTACCTGTGCTATATGTCCCTTCAGTGTTGAGTGTAACTGCACCATACACAACACTCACTCTGGACCACCTCAAACTTCACCTACACAGAGAAAAAGGAGGGGGGGAGTGAGAAAACAAGCTGCTGTGCTCTTTGTAGTTACAAGGCTTCTATACACTGAACAGCAATGAAAACTTGCAAAAATATTAAATACCTAGACTTAGACAACAATGACAGTTTAATGGATTTACTCCATTTAGAACAATACAGAATCATTTCAACACTGTGAAAGAGAAACATGAAACACTTTAGGCTGAGTTTTCCCTTTGGTACTCACTATTGCAGACTATTCCAATATTAACTTATATCTGTAGTGTGCTTTTAGCATATTTTGTATCACTCCAATACATCAGAAATTCCATGTAACATCTCCTCAAATAGGTAATTTTGATATTAAACATTACATCCTTTGCATGTGGAATAGCTAAAAGGACTTGATAGAAACTACTGGACTCTGACATTAATCTGCTACAGAAACAGGCAAATCATTCAAGCTCCTCAACTTACTTGGTATTTCTATGCTAGAAAATTAACAAATAATCACTGAAGGAGATGGATGAGAGCAAATTCGGCATGCCACAAAGAGCAGAAGTTTCACATAAAATGACAACAAAAATTACCTCTAAATATCAAATGCCTTTAAAAATAACACCTTATTCTACACATAATAGCAGTCTACTAAAAAAAAGCAACAGGGCAATCATGAATTCATCTCGTGGTTTTCTGACTTGAGGGGCTCTGAGTTACTATGTAAAGGGACCAATAATAGTTCTCAAGACTAAAGTAAATGCAAACTTTCTTTCTATAGTCTTAAGTTGACTGACTGTGCGGGTTGGGGACAGTGTGGCCACACCACTGAGCGGGCTGGGGTGGCTCATCCCAGTCTGCGGCTGGGAGATGAGGTTGGTGCTCTGGTTAGACCTGATCTAGGTCTTCCTGCTTCAGCAGGGGGATTGGACTAGATGATCTTTTGAGGTCTCTTCCAATTCCTGATATTCTGTGTTTCTGTGACTGGGGATGAACACTTCCACTGGAAAAAAACTCAAGGATTCACAAGTCTAAACAAATGAAAAGTCACTGTCCTAGAATGCAAGATTGAAAGAAATGGAAACACACAAATTCTCTGGATTTCCCACAACAATGGCATTTTGACAACATTTCCTGTGACAAAATACTTCTACCCCATGTGAAAAACAAGAAACAATGATTACTTTTGTTCACAAAGTGTATCAGATGAACAGTCTTCAAACTAACTAGGTAGAAAAACCTGCCAAATCTACCTACTTTCTAGACCAAACTTCTCATGGCAATTGGGGGCACAAGAGATGTGTGCTACAAAAGCACGTATCAGATGGAAACTGGGTACTCCCAGTAACACCACTTGGCTCCTGGAATTCTCTTAAAAGCAGTTTGCTGATTCTCTTATTGTGGGGTTAACCTCTTGATGCAGTTATATTGCCTCCTCTTTTACACTGATTTTTTTATTAGTTCTTTGTTTAAATACTCCTGCCTCTTTAGTCATGCAAAAGCAGAGCAATGTCCTTGTATGAGCTCTGGCTCAGGACCTTACTAATACTATTTTCACGAAATATATCACAGAATGTCAGGGATTGGAAGGGACCTCAAGCGATCATCTAGTCCAATCCCCCTGCTGGAGTAGGTCACACAGGAAGGCATCCAGGTGGGGTTTGAATGTCCCCAGAGAAGAAGACTCCACACCCTCTCTAGGCAGCCTGTGCCAGTGTTCTGTCAGTGTGAAAATTTTTTTTCATATATTTATGTGGAACCTCCTGTGTTCCAGTTTGTGCCCACTGCCCCTTGTCTTATATTTGGAGGTCACTAAGAAAAGCTTGGCTCCATTCTCCTGACACCCAACCTTTAACAAACTTATCAACATGAATGAGGTATTGTTGCAGTATGGGCACAGGCTATAAAGGGTTAACAGCTGCTCAGCTCAGGGCCTGAGGCAAATCCTATCAAGCCACCTGACGGCCTTGGAGCTTGTTTGTGCCTTCCATTGTTTTGGGAAAGAAGAAGGAGTCAAGGATGAACAAGATAACAACAACTTGTGTACAACTTCGTGTGTTGGCAGAAGAACTCTAAGAGGAGGGTCTGACATTAATGCAAGAATGTAACTTGTAACCAATCAGTATGTTAGTAGCATTGATAAGTAGCCATCACTGTATATAAGCTTGTCTCATGCTCACAATAAACGGATTCTGGCAGATCATATTGATCGTGGAGGTCAGCCCCTTCCTATTACTTTAAGGTAATCCCTCAGTCTCCTCCAAGCTAAAGAGACCCAGCTCCCCCAGCCTTTTCTCTTAAGAAAGCTGGCCCAACCCCCTAATCATTTTTGCAGCTCTGTGCTGGACTCTCTCAAGCAGTTCCCTGTCCTTCTTGAACTGTGAGCCCCAGAACTGGATGGAATATTCCACTGGATGGAAAATCCACCTCTTATTTCTATTTCATTATTTATCTTCAGTCTTTTTTAATATTACCATCTTGAGTGAAGGAACATCAGAAACTCAAGCAATTCTTACCCTTTCCATATACTTTGCAGTTCAAAGCTTTAAAATACAAGGCTTTCTGTAAATAATTTCCTGACTTAGAAAGGAAATGGCATTAGATTTTTCTAAGATAAGAAAACTCTGCTCTCTTAGAAAGATTGACAAGGGAATAGAGTGTACACATTGCAGGCTGAGCTGTTTCTGACCTCTCAGACAGCAGTTTCATTGGTCAACTTCCCAAAGAGCCCCAAGGACAGCTACACCACACCTGACTTCTGCATCAGTTGAGATAAAAGATGCCATTTTGCCACTGCATTCCCCATCCAGAATGAAGGAAATGTCTCTAAGGCACTTTGATTTGAAGCTGGGCTTTGGTACAAAAACTGATGTAAAAATAGACAACAGAAGACAAAAACGTCAATTATTAGACAACTTCAAATACCATGGAATGTATTTTAGTATAAATATTTGGATTTGGGACCCTAAATCAGCCATCTGCTATTTCAAATGGAAAAACACCTGTCAACAATAAAATCATGGAGCACTGGAATGCGGAACTTTGGAATGAGTAGGAGCTATCCATAAATATGCCAAGTCATACACTTACATATAAGCTAAGTCTAATAAGCATTTCAGAGCTTCTGCTCAAATAACACCAATGCTTCTGGCACAATATTGCAAGTCTCGCTGTCATAAAAGCATTAATAAGTTTAGCATTTTAATTAGAAGTGAGGAAAAGAAGTGTTATCATATGCCTTGGTTATTCCTATTACCCTAACACCTCGAAGCTTCTTCTAACAAGCAAATTCAAAAAATATTCAGAAAATGTAAATGCACAATGCTTTTGTGCATTTTGATAGCATATATTCCTATTGCTTGGGCATCTTGCCATTGATACTGTCCTGCAATCGATGGGTATTAAATCACAGTCAGTTTGTGATACAGTACTTACATTCTTAAAAATATTCTAAAATCTTAAGGATTTTCTATCTGCTCCGCTTCTCCTTCTATTTTCTAAAATCATAAGGATTTTCTATCTGTTCCACTAACTAGTCAGAAGGCAGATCTTTCTGACCAAGGGAATGATGAAGTCTCATTTCTGCTACAGTTAGCCAATTCCATCTACTTGGAGGGAATTCTAAAATTCACATTATATTTAGTCCAAAAGATGTGGTTTACAAAATAATAACCTTATTAGGTGCCTAAGTTAAGAGGGAGTGCATCTTAATGGCATAAGAAGAATTACTTATTTGGAGAGTAAATGTTAGATAGTTCTGTTTTGAATGTTATCTCAATCATCACTTACATACACCTTTGAATTCCTTTAAAATCATTCTTCCAGTTCAAATAAAGGTCTACAAGGGCTCAGATGTAAACTGGGTAATCCCAGTAAGGGAGAACTGATTCACCACTTGGCCCCTGGAATTCTCTTAAAAGCAATTTGCTGATTTTCTTATTGTGTGATTAATCTCTTGATGCAGTTATATTGCCTAGTATATCTCTTCTTTGTCCATGATTTTTTTTATTAGTCCATGGTTTAAGTACTCCTGCCTCTTTCATGATGCAAAAACAGAGCAATGTCCTTGTATCAACTCTGTCTAAATTGCTACTAGGCACCAAATAGCTGATATCAACATGATAACATCCATTTATATCAATCAGCTTTTATTTGATGGTTTTAGGACCCTATTGTTTCAACACATGGCTGAAGAAACTGTCTTAAGCTGATGGCTTGCACAACACCTTATTTTAGATATTTTTCATGACTGTTGATGTTTGACAGGAAGATACCAGCCACTGCTGCACCTTCACCCTTCATCAGACTGAGTGGTGCTCTGTGATGAAGCATTACCATTCAGAGGGTCTGTATTCTGAGTTTCTTGCTGGGCATCGATGAGATCTTTCTGGTTCGGATCAGAGTTAGTGCATTTTTCTGAGTTGTATTCATCACTCAGAGGAGTGTCGAAAGAGACTACTTGTAGGACGATGGATCTGGGAGGACAGGTTGTACCATCACTTCCCTGACTACTCTCATTTTGTATCCTTGTTGTCTCTTCCTGAGACTGTGCAGCTCTGGAATTTCTGCTTTGGTCTTTTTCCTTTTCACCACCATTTTTCATAAGTTCTTCTACAAAGAGGGAACAAAATATGTGAATTAGATAAGAAGGATATGTCACAATCGTTTGATTTCAGAGCAGTGACTGATAAAGTTGGACACAAGAACACTGTGAACATCAATTTTCTGCATGAGGACAAGTGCACTGCTGTGCTTCATATGGGTCAGATTTTGTTCCAGATTACACTCTTGCAATTGAACCATAGAGGTCCACTTTTTGCTTTAATCTCTAATTTGTACCATAGTACAAAGCAAGGTTCAACATCAGTTACGCTGTAAGGTGAATGATGGCAGCAGGAGGACCCCACGCAGCAGGCACATCTCCCTGCAGTGGTGTTTACCACCACATGACTAGGAGGAGCAGAGCACATCAGTTCTGCAACAGAGTAAGATCATGGAGGGGAGCACCTTGCAGGGGATGGGGGAAGCATAGGTATTGAAAGGAAGCCCTCAAGGAAATTGGCCAATAAGTCTGGAAGAGTTCAAAATGTCAATTAATACAGGGTTTCAGCTGGAACAAGTTTTGGAGAGCTACATGTGTGCAATCCAGTACTGCTTCCATTACAGTTAGTGGCACATACAAGATGGGAAGTAAGAAATACAGGGGAAAGATACAGAAGATACAGAATTAAATCACATTTGTGAAAGTCTCCATTCCTTGCTCTACTACAGAGACTCAGAGAACAGCACCAACAAAATGGTTCAGGGTAAAAGGAGACAGAACAGGGTGGCACAGAGAGGTGGTACCAGGAAAAATCACAGAATTTGAAGAGAACAGAGAACAGAAATTGTGTGATGGAGGGTGAAAAGTCTGATCAAAAATTAATATACCATGGATGGCCTATTTATCTTGCTATTAGAGTCTCTTTCTCTTAAATTTCTTACACATAAATATTCTAAATTTTAAAAGTGCCTGTGACTCCCAAGATGTGTCCAAGAGCTCCCAAACCACTGTGATTTTTCCCAAACAACTCATAATTTTCAAACCTAAGAATATATTGTAGTAGCCTACAGAGCTATTTAGACACAGATTCCTTCCCCTTCAATTTCATCAGAGATAAAGAAGTATTTAAAACCATTGATGTCCAATAGAAAAAAAAGCAAAAGCTCAATTAGTTATCAAAATCTTTAACTAAAAAAACTGGTTTCTGGGGGTGGTTATCTCCACTGATTTACTTCCCTTTGGCTTTTTGACTGTAAGCTAGGACATTCAGGACAGGAGAAGGAAGGGACATACTGCTTAGAGCCTACTAGAGGCAAAAGGTGTGCTAAGCATGGAGTCTGTCACATGCAGAGGCAGGTCAGCTCTCTGCTGTGTACTCCAGGAAGACATATGACACATTCTACCATCAGGTTACTTATAGAATCATAGGATGGTCTGGGTTGGAAAGGACCTTAAAGATCATCTAGTTCCAACACCCCTGCCATGGGCAGGGACACCTCCCACTAGACCAGGTTGCTCAATGCCTGGCCTTAAACACCTCCAGGGAGGGGGCATCCACAACCTCTTGGGGCCACCTGTTCCAGTGTCTCACCACCATCACCATAAGGAATTTCTTTCTTATATCTAGCCTGACTCTACCCTCTTCTTCCAATGTGCATTCATTACTCCTAGTCCTGTCTAGTCCTACCTATTAAAAGTCCCACCCCTGCCTTTCTGTAGGCCCTCTTCAGGCATTGAGAAGTTACCATGAGGTCCCCCTGAGATTTCTCTTCTCCAGGCTCAACAACCCCAATTCCTTCAGCCTGGCCTCATTAGGGAGCTGCTCCAGCCCTCTGATTCTCTTTATGGCCCTCTTCTGGACCCACTACAGCAGCACAACATCCTTCTTATGTTGGGGGCTCCAGAACTGGACACAATACAATGAGGTGGGGCCTCACTGCTGATACAAAAAATTTCTTGCTACTCTTAGCTCAACCCAGTCATTGCACTCCCTCACACCACAGAGAAAAAATCCTCCTATTCCCGCTGTTCACTTTCCCAGGTTAGTTTCAAAACTGTTTATGACCTAAATGTTTTAGCACTGCAATCAGAATCACTCCCACTGGTCCTAGATGGGATCCTGTAGCCCCTTGAATTTATTTTTCTCCAGCAGATTAAAACAGTCCATTAGAGTAGATTTCATGTGCCAAAGTGTCAGCAGGTTTGCATGGCTGTCACACACATCCTCCCACCGCCCGCTCTTCCTAGCGGCTGCTCAATCACATTAACATGCCATCAGATCATCACTCTCAGATTTTCACATTCCAGCAGCTGTTACTCTCTTCTTATTAGTCAGTCTGCAGAGAAAATCTTTCAGACAAAATGGAAACAACCCCTGTGGTTATTGTGACTGGAAGTGCACAGGACTGAAAGTGCCTGAGGGGGGGCCTGTAGGTATGATGCAGAGGTCTTTAAGAAGAGAAAATTGCAATTCAAAATTACTGCCCATGAAAAAAAAAGGCAAAAAGAAAGCCAAAAAATCATCTCTACTCCAAAGATGCAGCAGTTGTCATTTTTTCCTGGTTTTATAATAAAAAATACAGTGTGAGAGCTTGGTTTAGCCTCACAGCTTTTTCAACCCAGCCATCACAGACCCACGCCTTGGAGCAGAGAAGCACAGTGTTGCCAAATGGTGCTGAGGACAAGTTTTTTCTCTGATCAGTTCCCAAACAAATAGCACAACCTTGAGTCAGGTCCTGCAACAGCTGATTCTTCAGAAGAGTTACATGACCACATAAATGAGAACAAGCAATTCTGCTATTGTAGTAACCTGGAGATGAACAACGTATTAAATCCTTGTGCTACAATTTCATAGAATCATAGAATGGTTTGGGTTGGAAGGGACCTTAAACATCATCTAGTCCCATAGGCAGGGACACCTCCCACTAGACCAGGTTGCTCAGTGCTTTGTCCAGCCTGACCTTAAACACCTCCAGGGATTGAGGGGGCATCCAAAACCTCTCTGGTCAGCCTCTCCCAGTGTCTCACCCCCCTCAATAGCGAAGAACTTCTTTCTTCTCTTCAGCCTAAATCTACCCTTTTCCAATTTGCATCCATTACTCCTAGTCCTGCCTTCCTGGACCCTATTAAAAACTCCTACCCCAGCCTTTCTGTCCCCCCTGCAAACCTTCTACATTTAGTTTCTCTATGTTCTAAGAAGACCTGCATCATGGAGGATCTTACATGACATTTAAATCTTTGCCATCAGCTTTCTTATTAGGTCAATAACTTTCAGATTTTAAAATCCATTTAGCAAACATTTTCTCTAATGAAACAACCCCTAAGACTCATCTGAGCATCTTCACTGTCTATTTGCTACTGCTACCACAACTGCAAATAGCAGCAGCCACCACCAACACGTGTTGAACAAAGACCACAGAATGGAACAGTCTCCTTATCACTAGGCTGAGTTCAACAAAGACAGATTATCTGGTGATTAGGGGTTTGGAATATTAATTAAACATCAAGGCTTTCAAATTAGAACCCCAGATGTTTGATCATTATGGTAATTCCCTGTTAACAGCATTCCCTGAAAGGCCTGAGAAACATTCCTATAATTCTCCAGTGGTGAAAGGTTGAGGACCCCTAGGCTATAGAGCACTGAGCTCCTCTGCATCAATTATACAAGACTCAGCCCTTTTAGCAAAATGGAGCCATCTTATTTAGTGAGCCTTCTGCTGAGGAAGCTCTCATGCAGCTCCCTGGGTAGATAAATGCTTTCTTTACAAACCTAAACACTCTCTTCCTTGCACAAGCTGCTTGCTCTGAATCAGGTCTTAGCAGCAACTACCTTTCCAGGGAAGGGTAGCACCCACGCCTACTACATCTTCAGGAAAGTGCTCCATCAACGGCAGTCACCCGTGTCTTGGTCTCCTGCTTTGACCTTTCTAAGTGTAAGATTCAGTTCATCTTCCTTAGCCCTCGCCTATTTCTGGATGAACCACCTCCCAGCCTGTGCTACCTGTAGCTTTATCCTGAAAAGGTGAGGAGCCAGAATGAGTTCAAATCAGCTCAGAAAATTATATGGTCTGTCATTAGCTTCCTTTCTATATTACTTGTGTATCTGCATTACTGCATTTTGTGGAGACACCCTCTCCTGAGCCTACAAACTAATGCAGGAACAATGTCTAGTGTTCACAGGGGCCACTGACAAGAAAACAGATGGTTCTTCTAACAGCAGAAGAACTGTTTGTCATAGTCAGCTCAGGAAGTGTGTTTGGAGATCAATGTTAACAGCCAGCCTGTTTACTACCGTGGCACACATGTGACCTCCTCAGAGCTCTCAGCTCTTCACAGTTTGTCATCAGTTCCCTAGAAGCCAGCAATAATGACAGCAGTGGTGAAACCCCTTTCACCAGGCAGTGATTTACCCCTGCTATTTATTCCCTCAGTACATGTTCCTACTTACACATGAATAAAACTCAGCTTCATCCACATGTTCAGAGCAACCTAAAGACTTCCCATCTAGCAATGGAGTCAGAGAAGGTAAGGTGAGATCGAGATAGGAACTTCAGAACCTGAAGTTCAAAGTCTCAAGTTATTCATTTACAAGTTTAGACAAATCTGAGTGCAATCTTTGCAGAATTTCAAGCAGAAAGAGGATGTATTTCAGTATTTTTTCATTCTTTACTAAATGTTAATTTTGCACAGCCCAATTAAGGATTTTCAGTCTTTGCAGAATGTAGATTCAGAGCAGACACACTGCTGATCTGGACCAGCTGGGGAAGATTCCCTCTCCCACAGTGTCACACGGATCTTATGAGCTACCTCAGACAGTGCTTCACAGAGATCTACATTCACTTAGTGAAAACTTCGTTTCCAACAGCCCTTAGTGCCCACGCACGGAGTAAGTGTCAAGAAATGTGCCCACGCATTTCTTGCAAAAATGGAAAGTATCTTAACTTTCACAAAACCTCTATAATCTTCCCACATGTTTTATTTAAAAACCTACTATATGACATAATATAAATCTGCACTCAAAGATACTTGCACTATTCTCAAGGCTTCTTTACATTCTAACCAGGCATCCAGAAGATCTCAATGTCAACTCCAGATGTTGCTGCAAGTGGACTCTTTTTGGATTCCAGGACACCATTCCCTGCAGCCAGTATCAGGTCACGTACAGGAACACCAGTCCCAGCAAGGGGACTATATAGAAATGTTCCAGGTGCTAACTCAGAAACAATCAGATTGCTGATAAAATACTCTCAAAAACCATTCATCTAACCTGGATCAAGGTTATAAACTGTGTTCAACAATTATCACAAATCACTTCACCCAGTTAAACTGTGCCCCCAGACAATCTTCAGGTATGGCTTACACACTAAGATGCACAATACAGGTTTAGCCTTATTAACTATTGACTGGTAAATGAAGAGTCACTTTTTGTGTTATTTGGATCTAACACATGCAGTGATTGCCTTTAGATTTACTGTGACATTTGAATAATTGACTACAGCAGTCCCAATAAGTCAGTGATACTGATTTTTGTTCCATACAGTGGGGAACAAATAGATTTTCAATAGCAAAGTACTTTTACATTTCTTAAGAAACATGGAAGTATATGCTACTTTGAATTGGTGATTTTGGCATTTGAAGCAGATGTCAGTCAGTATCAGTTATGACTGAAAGTACAAGAATGCACATTATTAAATCAGACCTCTAGAGATAAGTTTAGCAGCACGGAGCTTTATTGTACAGGCTTTAAGATTTTCTCTCCTCTCCTGCTCACCTACACCTTTTTATACCCTTCTGGCAGAGTAAAACAGGATAATCTAAACAAATATTAGGACACAAAATATATGAATACAAGACAACTATGTTTTTTTATAGGTTGAAGGCAATTAAAAACTAAAAGAACTGAAAGCAGGGATGATTGTAACCTATGAAAACATTTCACCTTAGTACATCATACCTTCTACTGCTAGCTCTTTCCATCTTTCTTTGTTTGCTTGAATGATCTTCATCAAGTTGTCCTTGAACTTTCTTAGGTCTACAGTTGCTAGAGAATTTTCTGCATGAGTTCCTCCATCACTTGCACTTTTAAAATTGAGTCGTCTTTGTGCTTCAGCATTGCTTACTGCTCCCAAACTACTTTGGCTGAAGAAAGGGAAAAAAACAAACCTAAATTTAAATTGTGAACTGTCAGGCATTTTTAATAATACACGCTCTCTTAATAAGTGTAGCTCTTGATTCCATTTTAAGAAAATAAATACCTTTTTCCTCCACCTCGCATGAGGAAGATTTGCTGGATCATAAACCAGGCAAATGAGGCTTGGAGCTACTAATTATTTCCAGCTGCAAATCACTCATTTGTGAAGAAGTAGGTAGGTAAACAAATTATTGGTAATGACTTTGTCCCCCAAAATACTAAGAACACTGTCATAAATACCCACTTCTGGTAAATTGTAGCAACTGGAATGCATCTAAAGTCATGATCAGAAAAGAAAGACATAGGCTCATCACATTGCTATTAACATCTAACTGATGCACAGCAGGTGAAAAACTTCCCCACAGAGTTATCAGATTTTATCACATGTAGATTTTTTATCACATGTAGAAATATATGTGTGTGTATTTAAGTGTATATTTTATATATATATATGTCTGTATCTACTGAAATGAAAAGGAAGAAGTGATCTATAGCACAATGAAAACCAGAAAAACACCTGAAACTACCTTTGGCACTTCCAATTGTCTTTCAGAAAGCACAGAATGCCTTTTGGTACCGTCAATTAAAACTATATCAAAAATGTCTTAAGCTTCACTTATCTATTGCAAATATTAAGGTCAAAGGAAAGATATTGTTACTAGACGTGCTGCAGAAAATCGATTTTATGTGAATACATGTGTATTCTGACAGTTAATTGTGGTTTTTCCTGTTTGTATTCACAGTTATCCAATCGGTGAGGTAACAGCACACTGCAAATGCAACGTAGCACCACACGATGGCAATACTGTACAGCTAGACAAATACTTTCCAAATTTAACTGTGATACTTCTACGAATGACATTACTATGTTATTTCATGTTAATTCAAAACTAAGCAGTTTATTAATACCTGTGTGTCCCAAACGCAGGACTTTCAGATTTTGATGCTTCCTCTATAAGAGGCATAACAATTTTCTCCATGGAGTCCGTTAGAAGAGAAAATGTTGGTTCTACTATGAAATCAATGAAGCCTAAAGGAGAAAAAAAAGAGAGAAAACCAGATTTTACATTTTCACATTTCTCCAGTCTAGAAATAAATACTTAATATCAGGCTGGTTTTATGGCTGTAGTTCTGATTCAATGAGCTAGTGAGATCTTGAGGAAAAAAGCACAATACCTGAAGCTGGACAGATATAATTAGATATTAATAATTACACCTTTTCACATCCTTTCCTTGTAAATTTTTCACACTGTAGAATGCACCTACCGTTTGAAATTAATATTAATTACTGAGTAGAAGGGAAGCTACAGTTGAGCCGAGGGGCTCAAAAGAGTCACACTCTTTACCATTCAGGTCTCCTTGCTAAGGAGTTAATATTTCAAACTAGTGTTTATTATTCTGTGGAGGTAAAGTATTATTTCACAGTGTGTAGGAGTAGTCTGTCAAATCAATGAAGAGAACAAGTAATATCCTTAGGAGACAGCACTCATCCCACAGTTCTGAAGTGTCAGCTCAGAACAATGTCTTTTACATTTTAAAGTGCTCATCAAGGTATGGAATGACACAGTGAGAGAAAGAAGCATTATTCTCTCCTGAACACTTAATATATATATATATTTAAAAATGCTATAACATGAGCTAGCAATGGATTTCCAGATGTCTTCATACTCTAACCATGCAAAGCAGCACAAAGGTGAGCAACAATGCTTTAGCCTAGCATCCAGCTTCTCTCCTGCAGTTGGTATGACATACAAACATGCTGCCTTATGAGTCCCAGTGAAGTGGAATAAAAGATGTTCTGAACGACAAGACCAGATAACAGATGACATGCTTCAGTTCATAGAATCACAGAATATCAGGGATAGGAAGGTACCTCAAGAGATCATCTAGTCCAATCCCCCTGTCAGAGCCGGAACACCTAGACCAGGTCACACAGGAAGGTGTACAGGTGGGTTTTGAATGTCTCCAGAGAAGGAGACTCCACACCCTCTCTGGACAGCCTGTGCCAGTGTTCTGTCACCCTCAAATCACATCTCTGTGGAACCTCCCATGTTCCAGCTTGCCATGAAGGTCACTGAGAAGAGCCTGGCTCCATCCTTCTGACACTCACCCTTTACATATTTATAGACATTGGCACTGGCAGCTATGGAATCTCCCCCCAAGCACTGTGTCTACTCACACAAAAGATGTGCTTTTTCACTCAGCATGTTTCTAGGGTATCTCCTTGAAACCAGCCATAGTGATCCTTACCAATTCTTATTTATCATTTATTATTGCTGGTGGAAATGGGGATAGAAAGAGCCAAGACTCACACTTCATAAAATGGCCACAAGTTTGGTCACCATTGACCCAAATGCAATTAGGACCAACAGGAACAGCCCAAGTTGTTTGACTGTACCACACTGACAGCTGTTACTGTTGTCCAGAGATCTGATGTAAGAGTTAGCTTTATTTTCACATACATCTATAGAAAAGTACCAGGCTTGCAGAGTGCAGCAGACATATCTGTGAGTTATTGAGCAGGAGTCAATCAGTCCAAGGACTTGATTCAACAAGCTCTAACGCATGTACAGTGTAAGTCTTGTACTTTGCTAAATCCCCCTCCTAACCCTTCCTGGCATCATTGATGCTGAAATAACTTCATATTCTTTTGAGATCAGCATGTTTCTGGTGTAGGAGCACATGAGTTTCATGAACAGATAGATTCAAAGAAGTAGAATTATGGAATCATAGAATGGTTTGGGTTGGAAGGGACCTTAAAAATAATCTAGTTCTGTATGATGGCATTTGTAACATTTACAATTTAAAATGAGCATAAGTAACGTCCACATGATTTTACCTGGTCCTACAGATATAAGAAAAAGAAAAGCAGAACTTGTCATTACCTATTTGAGACTGAGCTACCAAAGTAGACTTGCGGTCACAGAGTGGGGAAAACTGAAGACCTAAAGCAGCCTCCTTGTCTCCCTGCAAATGACAAAGTTTCATATTATAAGCAATCTTTGATAGAGAGACAGGAAGGAATCTGAACGTTTTTAGTACATATTAAAAAGATAATTGTGTTCACTTATACTACTAAGTAAAGGCAAGCCCCAGGCAAAAGCCTCTCATTATTTATCTTTTAATTTTGAGGAAAAATAAAAGTCAAAATTCTAACTTATATTTGACAATTTTTAAATAGAGGAACATACTGAAAAGCAAGTTCTTCTCAAGAGCAAGGCATCTGCCAATGAGTCATGCATTTAACATATTTGAAGTCCTTCAATATTCACAGTTCAGTTGGGCTGATAGAATCATAGAATAGAATCCTAGAATGGTTTGGGTTGGAAAGGACACTAAAGATCCACAATCTCTCTGGGCAACCTGTTTCAGTGTCTCACCACACTGAAGAACTTCTTTCTTCTATCCGGCCTAAATCTACCCCTCTTCCAATTTACATCCATTACTCCTAGTCCTGCCATCCTGGACCCTATAAAAAATTTATACTCTGTTTTAGATCTTACAAAATACAATAGATATGCCTGACCAGGCCTTAAAAGCATATTCTGGCTCTGCAAAAACCACCAGGTGCTTAATAGAATCAATACAATGGTTTGGGTTGTGAGAGACTGTAAGATCCAACCCCTCTGCCATGGCCAGGGACACCTCCCACTAGACCTTGTTGCTCAATGGGTCATTTGGCCTGGCCTTAAAAATCTCCTGGGAAGGGGCATCCACAACCTCTCTGGACAACCTGTTCCAGTGTCTCACCACCCTCACAGAGAAGAACTTCTTTCTTCTGTCCAGTCTAAATCTCCTCTCTTCCAATTTACATCCATTCCTCCTAGTCTTGCCATCCTGGACCCTATAAAAAAGTCCTACCCCAGCCTTTCTGTAGGCCCCCTTCAGGAATTCTTAAGTCCCCCGAGCCTTCTCTTCTTTAGGGTGAGCAACCCCAACTCCTTCAGCCTGTCCTAATAAGGGAAGAGCTCCAACCCTCTCATCATCTTCATGGCCCTCCTCTGGACCTGCTCCTACAGCTCAATGTCCTTCTTATGTTGAGGACTCCAGAACAGGACACAGTACTCCAGCTGGAGTCTCAGCAGAGTCAAGTAGAGGGGCAAAATAACCTCCCTCCCTTGACCTCTTGAATAAGCCCAGGAGATACTTAGACATGTTTGTTTGTAGCAATATGCCAAATGCTAAGTGTTTGCTTCTGTTAATTTGGTTTATCACCCCTGTAAAATATCTTCACTGGATTAATACAGGTCAAATTATCTTTTTCTGCTTTTGGATCTATTCAGAGTGAGAGCAGAGCGCTATGGGAACCATGATACTTCATTGAGTGAGTTGAACTATGGTTTTCTTCCTTTATTTTTGAGGTTATGAGATGGGTGGGTGTATTTCTATTTTGAATAAACAGCTCAGATTTTCCTTGGCATTATAACACACTTTCTGTAGTTGTTGCTTTACAAACTTAAAGCGTTATTTGGCTTTTCCCTTGAAGCTAACAAGAGAACATGTTTTAACTGCAAACTCCAGTTGACAAAGTTTTTTGTGTAGGTGAATGTTCATTTTTTGCTGGTGCTCACTACTTGGAAATCTGCCTGTTAAAGCATTACTTTTGCATTGGCAGCTTCAGCCTGTGCTGCATTTTCCTTTCAAGCAATAAAAGTAGTCAAATTATTATTTTTTCAAGACAAGAGAAGAAGGGATTTATGGGGTTTGCATACATTAGGACTGCTTTGTTTTGGCTGATACGGATTTGTAAATCCCAGAGATTTGCAGCACATATGCTCAGATCAACAGACCAGAGGATGCACAACCAAGCCACTGCATATGGGAAGCAGAAGACCTACTCTGTCTGCATTGGTCAGTGCATTCAGGTATGCATGGTTACTTCATCCCATCTCACATACACTGTTCCTAGTAGTAGGTATAAAGAGGGATTAAGTTCCTGGCACACACCTCCACAGCCTGAAAGAATTCCATGATTTATACTGCTTACATTGAAGAAACATACATGGTGATTTGACTCCACTGTTAAATACCTTCTCAAAACTTCGAGCAGCTTACTTAGGATCCAGTTATTTCTCCTAATGAAAGGAATAACTGAAACATTAGTTAATCCTATGCACTCAGTGACCAGTGTGGCATTGTTTACTGCTAAGGCTGTATTCACTATACTGTATACATTGCCTCACTGTCCCAGAGGCTCTGTCTAGTCTGCCTCTCTGAGTCTAAACTGTTTTTACAATTGCTCATTTCTGACCTTTGCAAGTAATGTATACCTGGGGCAATCTGTTTCTTTTTCCCTATCAAGTTCAAAAACCTCATAATTTCTATTTACAGAAGCAGACACAAACTCATAGTTCTGCTTGGTATTTTCATAGAACTCAGTCCTTTCATTATTTAGATTGAAGCACCAGCTCTCCAACCTGTCTCTCCAGGGCAAAACCCAGAGTCAAGGATGTCCTGATGCTCATGCTACAGTGAATTCTTATGAAGAACCTCTAGGAACGGAGCAAGAACCTTCTGGGGCAAATGGGCCTAACAGCCTCATGGTTTAATATAATGATATATTATTCTCTGACTCAACTAATTTTAAAATGCCAGCAAAATAAGGACAATCAAAAGTAAGGCATACTAAGGCTGTTCTATTATCTATATTAACCATTTTCAAAACCTGTGCTTAACTGCAGACTCTGTGCAATACCTAAATTGGATTTTAGCTCTCAGTTACACTTCAGTAACTATTACACTAAAAAATGTGCAAGGTCACAAATACTTATTACAGGGAGAGTATTCTCCCCTTGGAGAAATTAAATTTTCACCTGTTGAGGTGAGTTTAAAAATGGCAGCAGTGACACCAGCATCTCCTGGGCTTCTCTTTAAATTCAGCATCTCACAGAAATTTTAAAAAAACTTCCACAAAAGTGTGTCTTCATTTGTATTTTAGGAAATATAGCCATGGCATTAAAAGCACAATGCTGTCTAACCTCTGGCTTTGAGTCATGCTTTTATGAAAGCAAAACCTTCAGACCTAAGTGACATGTGCATAGCAAGCACTGTCAAGAAAAATAAATAGGTAAGATTTCAGAAACGTGAAATGAAGGCAACTTTTTGCCTTCTTTGCTGAACATGAATTCTTCTTATGCTCCTACTTTCCCTCATCCTACTCTGCTGGTGCTTCTTTCAAGCATATATAAATCTCTGTCTACAGTATGAAAACAGCTTGACAAGTTACATTATTATTGAAAGAGAAAAAAAGCTACAACAGTCAGAATCCTGGTATCAGCTGAAATAGATACAGAGCTATAACAATTTCATCTTGTTTCAGCACATAAAAGTTGAATTAATGTCAGTGGAAGGTATGAAAAGTAAGGAACATATACAACTGACTAGGCTTGCCAATCACAGCCAACAGCAACCTTGCTGGAAGACTTGTGAGAACATTTAATTGTATAACCATTGCTTCTCAACCTAGGTTTATTAGAAGACTTTCAAAATTTCACCTGTCGAAAAAACTCTTCCATCAGGGCCATGGTCCACCGGTAGTGTAGTTTCCAGGATTTGGCTGGATGGCTTATGTCTGCTGCATGGAGAATCAAAGACATGGCCTTGGATTTGTCTACCCTATCAATTCAAGGACATGATCCGATTAGCTTAAAACAGAAGCAATCATTTACATTATTTTCTTGTACAGGAGGCCACTGAAGCACTACAGATAATGAACAGAATGGAAAATAACCTACCCCTCTGTCTGCTGTAGAGAATGTCGCATCGTTTTAATCTGCTGAAAATGACCTGACATGTCCGTAGATAAGACCATCTCAATGACCAAGCTTCGCAACTCCCTAAGAATAATGAAAAGCAAAATGACTGATTACAATTTATTTCTTCTATGTATGGTACACTTCTTTAAGCAGTAATTGTTAATTTATAACTTTCTAAAAAAACATCACGAGTTTTGTTACGTTTCTAAAAGCATTTAAATGACTTATTAACAACTGGAACATTGTATCCTAAAGGGATTTTGTGGAAGCAATGTACTTCAGAAACTGCACTCTGCAATCATTATTTCAGACCCACACTGTTCTATAATTCCTCTTTTATAGTGAATAAACTAAAAATACATGCAATTCTGTCACCCATAGGACTTTCCTGATTTTTTTTCCAGCAGTAGAGCATTCAAATAACCAGTTGGTCTCTGGGCTTACCACCACACAAGAGGATATATTTGTGTCTCTTCTTACCACCCTTGTATTAGTGCAGAGCAGGCATAACACTAAACCCAGGAAGAAGGCTGTGAAAACACTCAGAAGAGCAAGGGATATTACATCTGAAACACTATCAACATTACTACAATATATGAAAACGATGACAAATTACCCTCCGTCTCAAAAATTTAGGTATTTTGTAAGTCAGAAAAGGTCTGCAACTTATAATTTAACTATATCTTAGTATTATGGTCAGAGATGTTGTCCTGTCCATCAGCTTTCTGTTAAAAAATACATAAATAGTAAAACATGAGAACATAAGTATGTGTATTTATTCTCATTGTATATGAAAGTACATTAATTTTGTTCACAATTATTTACTCATTTGGAAAATTCTGGTTTCTTTAATGTAGAAAGCTTGCATGTAAACCTTGTAGGAGTCCACAAGGTCTTTATAAGCTTTATAAACAGTTTAGGATGTATCTTCATGAGCCGATCTCCAATCTCACAGATCCCCTAGTATCAACAACAATGTTAGTAATCTACGTAAGCCTTCATGCTGATCTTTCACATTGCATTAATATCTCTGATTTACTTAACACACTTGTTAAAAACACTATCTTTAAAGAGGTAAATTCTAGTTTTCCTCAGGGCTGTTAGGATAGCTGGTTATAAAAACTATCAAGACTTCATTTGAGTCAAGTTAATTGCATGTTTAAGCTGTTGGTCTTTATTGATTTTTGTACATTTATTACTGATTTGCTTCGATGTAATTGGATAAAGACTCAGTCCTCTCACTTCTACTCAATAATATGCAGTCATAGCAACTTGTGTTTAGAAAAAGCCTTACCTTATCTGACCTCATAATAAGACACTAATTAATTTTCATCCCAACTGTTCTTCTTCCACATTGCTTTGAAATTGTACCCTTCAAACCCAGTGAAAAAAATACCAGAAAAAAGAACAGCTAACTGCATGAAAACTGTGTGCTCTACATTGTTAAATCCTGTTGTTTGTAAGACTGAAATCATTATAATTTTCCCTTTCTCTGGGAACTTTTCATTTCTGAACTTTCAGGAGTAATTACAAATAAACTCACCCCAATGACATAAAACACACACAGAAGCTAAACGCAGTTCTGTGGCATCAGGAAAACCCTAATTCTCACCTCCATCACCTGAATAAGGATCAAAAATGCAGCACTCTCCTAACATACTTCTAAACAACTGTGCCACCATCCATCATTAACAGGGGGGGTGGAAAACTGGGAAATGATGGGAAAACATTAAATAAAGCTCTGTTATAGCAACAAATGCTCAGTCTACTACCATTGTACAGAAGATTTCATGGGGAAAATGAAATGGGGATTGTTTCATGGGGAAAATAGAAGACCATCTCAGCTTCCATACTGAAGGAGACCTCAGCCAGTGTCAGAAGCAACTCCAGAACAGAAATCTCTGCCCACTTCACTAACTTCCACAGCTACAGGCATTGGGATAATAGCATTAGCATAGTCCATGGTGCTATGGCCAGAAGAAGGTGCTGTCTTCAGTTCTGTGAAGTGGCAACAGTGTCCACATACAGAGCAGAGTGGGTTTTAGGGGCTCACAATTGGAAGATTAATGGGTTTGAGTATACAAATTCCATTTTTCTTAAGCAAACTGTCCTGTCCTGTGCTGTCACTCTGTCTTAACCCTCCTATGTCCACATGTCCTATGGATATGAAATGGGTTGGAAGGGACCATGTAAAAGATATGCATGATATGTGAAAAGTTTAGATGAATAATGCTGTAAGAGACAAGAAGTAGTATGTTTATCAGAAAAGTAGTTAACCACTACAGAGAAATCAGCTTTATCTGGATTTCTCCACCACAAAGACATGCCGTCAGGGGGAAACTAATGAAAAAAAATGCAGGAATGGACCAACAGAAGAAAAAGCAAGTTGGGAACTGAAGACTTAAGGTTCATCTTGTAATCCAGCTATCTTCAGACGGAAGATGCACATGGGAACTTGTGAAATAAAAGCTATGCATTAGGTATTGTATATAATGCATATTATTTTCTTAGTCTTCTTTATATAATCAGACAATATAACATAGCATGCCTTATGACTGCAATGATTTGAGACAATAACACTGCCTGACCTGCTGATGTAACACATGGGGTAGTAGTATACTAGAAAGCTGGTAAACCAAAGGAGAAAAGGGGACAAAAAGTGATGTCTCTTTAGTTATTTTGGGACTTCAGGCGAGAGAAACAAGACAATGTTGAAAACTGGAATGTATTTCAGAGCTGAGAGAATAGTTTGAAATTACTATGAATGTCACATGCATTATCCACAGAGGACCTCCTCATCAAAATGCTGGCAGTGTTTCCCTGCTCAGACCCAGACCCTATGTTTTAAACTTAATAGAAGTTGACAGTTTGTTAGTGCATTTATCTTGACAACGTAACAAGCAGAAAAGAAAATGTAATGCTATAAAGTCATTCTCAGTTGTTTTGTTTCATCTTGCTGAAATAATTAGCAGAACCGGAGTTTAAATAGGCGGGGGTATTAAACTTCTAAAAAATGAAATCGCTGCAACTCAAGAAAACAGAACTGACAGTAGTCAAGAAATTTAACAGCTCCAAGAAGTACATTACAAAGTTGAACAAATTATCATTTCAATTTACTGCCAATTACATTCAGTGCAAACTTCAAAACTGTTAAGCTAACAGCATGAGTTTCAGTGTAGATCCAAGAAGTTCACTCCAGTAGTAATTAGAAAATTGAAGAGTCCCTTTTAGGGGGCTAATAGATCTGTCATTGCATCACTGAACAGCTGGATCTGATGACAGAGTAACAGGTATTTTTGGATATTAGAAATGAGTACCAGGAAACCATAATTTCTATGACTGACTCTCTAAATTCAGTATCAGACTTGAACATATTGTGTAGGTTCTGAGACAGACACTTTGGAAGCTACCAGTTTGTTTAAAAGTACAGGCTGTAATTGCCTCATTAAGTGACAAAACATGGAACTGAGTGTCCTGGTTTATTTGCTTGAGCTTGTTAGACAGTTGATACATCTCTTCTAAGTTGTACCGAATAGCCCCAACAAGAGAACATAAATAATACTTTCTCTGGTTGACAGATCCCACCACATCCTTTCTAAAACTGGAGAAAGTCTTATCTCTAACACTTACTCATGTATGTTTGACACATTAGTTATGATGCTTATTGTTACAGCAGGTCAAATTTTCTTCAGGAATTGCAATACAATTAAGAGGAAGAAATATTTCTGAAGGGTTTCTTAACTTTTATTATATTATTTTTAGAATCTCCATATAATTAATTTTTTAATGCTTAACCAAGATGAGACTGTGCTGTGATTTGCTACACAGAAGAAATACCAGGGGCCGGAAAGTGCTCAAGATGGCAGCAGAGTGCATGGAGATTTTAATCCAGTTGGACAGATAACCTAGCTAAGAGGGGCAGCACTGTTGTTCTCTTGAACAGCTATCTCACCTGAGAAATTGTCCACGCACTGTGCCTCATAAATGGACAACCTCACTTGGAAAATTATTCAGTCTACTAAACAGTACTTCTTCACAACACAGCAGCCTTCTGTAAACTCTAAATATCCATTACTCCTTCCAGTTCCAAAGTTTCTTCCTGTAATGTGAACACTTAAAATAGACTCCACATGGAAGGCCTGGTGTTTTTTATTATTTTTAAATAGTGGAATTAAGTTAAAATGTCACTGTGAAACTTACCTCCAGTCATCTTTGGTTAAATTTGCCAGGATGTTCATCTCTTCTTCTTGCATGAGTCTATAAGCAGCACTCACATGATGATTTTCAAGAACGGAGCGATCATTGTACAATATTGCAACATCTGACCTAATAAAAGAGAAAGAACTTGCAATAGCATCCTGATGATGGCACTGGGGAAGATAGGACTGTGCATTCTCTGAGAGAAGACTGCATACATCAAACTATGTCTACTTGTTCTTGCGTTATCAAATACTGATAAAGTTTCCATAGAATAACAGAATGGTTTGGGTTGGAAGGGACCTTAAAGATCATCTAGTTTCAGCTCCCCTGCCATAGGCAGGGACACCTCCCACTAGAACAGGTTGCTCAATACCTCATCCATCCTAAATGCATAAAAAATTATCATGCATATATGCTGTTTGTTGGGAAATCCTATTTTTAAATGTGAATTTTTTTATATATGTGACATAATTGTGAGCAAAAAATTGTGAGGTTAGACCTTGTTGTGGCTGCAGACTATGCTCTAATTAAGTTACTGAAGTACTCTGACAATACAACCACGTGCTCACCAACAGAGGGGGCTCCACACATAGCACAGATATTAAGAAGTTATCTGCAAGAGCTGTGCTTTAGTTCGCGACACTCATAATCAGAAGAAGCTGTAAATAATAAAATACTAAAAATCTTCCCTTTTGTATATTTTAAAATAAATTCCAATATATTCCAATAGTGTCCTATAGGCAGGGACTCCTCCCACTAGACCTTGTTGCTCAATGGGTCATTTGGCCTGGCCTTAAAAACCTCCTGGGAAGGGGCATCCACAACCTCTCTAGGCAACCTGTTCCAGTGTCTCACCACCCTCACAGGGAAGAACTTTCTTCTATCCAGCCTAAATCTACCCTCTTCCAATTAGCATCCATTACTCCTAGTCCTGTCATCCTGGACCCTATAAAAAAGTCCTACCCCAGCCTTCCTGAAAGCCCCCTTCAGGAATTCATAAGTTACTATGTCTCTGCAAGTCTTCTCTTCACCCTGTCCTCAGAAGGGAGGAGCCCCAGCCCTCATCTTCATGGCCCTCCTCTGGACTTGCTTCAACAGCTCAATGTCCTCCTTACCTTGAGGACTCCAAGACTCAACACAGTACTCCAGCTAGGGTCTCACCAGAGCTGAGTAGAGGGGCAAAATCACCTCCCTTGACGTGCTGACTCACTTCTCTTGATGCAGCCCAGGATTCGGTTGGCCTTCTGAGCTGCAAGCTACTTAGCTTCAAATTACATTGATTCTTGAGGAATTTGTTTCCCCAAGACCTGCTAAGCAACCTTGAATCTTCCCTTTCTGCTACATTTCTGTTCTCATAAAACTATTCTGGAGTATTTCAATTTGATGAACTGAAAAATATGTACAAGAAGAAAGGTGTGATGATTTATCAGAGCATCTTACTATGATATTAATATAGTAAATTCAACCTTTTGCTCTGTTGAGCAATTTTATATATTCCTTTTAATCCTCCGTGTGTATGGTATGGTACGAGGGAATCTAAAAAACTGAAGTGTGAGTGAAAACTTTATTTGGAATGAAAAAAAAAAAAAAGTATGTTTACATTCATAATCCTACTAATATAAAGAGAAAAACCTGTGATTTGTCAATCACATATGTTTATGAAACACACTTCAACTCACACAGCTACTTAGGACTAGTTTTAAACAGTGCTAAGCTGAGGGTGACAGAACACTGGCACAGGCTGCTCAGACAGGTTGTAGAGTCTCCTTTTCTGGAGACATCCAAACCCACCTGGACGACTTCCTGTGTGACCTGGTCTAGATGTTCTTGATCTGGCAGGGGGATTGGACTAGATGATCTCTAGAGTTCCCTTCCAATCCCTGATTCTGTGGCTATGATAGCCATTTCATTAGCATTTCTCAGCAAAAGGAGGCTGGAATTATAGCCCTGGGAAGCCAAATCCGGGCCAAATTCCACTAAGAGGGAAGAATGAGCTCCATCACAAAACAAATACCTGTTTGCAAGTATGTCCAAATAAAATTCAAAGTCTAACAGCTTAATTAATTTTCCACTTTTGCAGTGCTCCATAGCAAAATATTAAGGACAAAAATAGAAAAGTCATATAAACTTGGAACAACAAACTGAAGCTTATTTTTAGCCAGACTGTTGAGGGGAAAAAGAATTACATCTTCCTTGCAACTGCAGATCTAGAACTTTCTCATTAATGAAGGGTCCATGTTGGGGCAAAAGTATGGTAAGGGTTTAATGTAAATGTAACCAATTAGGCAATTTATCTGTAAAGGTGAGTGTTAGGATGCTTCTGTTTGAAACAGTGGTTTTTCCAGCCCAGAGATGATGTGTTAGAATATACAATGGTTTGCTGACTATTTTTTCAAGAACAACTGAGGATATTAAAACCAAAGTACAGCCTAGTGCAATAGAAAAAGATGCTTTGTACTAGGGAAAGTATCGGGTGTGTTTTTTATCACCCAGAAATAGATTGGCCACTGTTTTCCTGTAATTCACTAAAAATATTTTAAGGAAGAGAGGTATAAACTGTTGTACCAGACCAGAAGGTAAGATAACATGCTGTGCCTAAATGAGAATACAGGCAGCCTGATTCTTAAGCTGGATTTCTTTCTAGGTTTCTTTTTTGTAACTGCCACAGACAGTGTCAAAACATGCTAGGAGAGGGCTCTTGGTATGGGTTTCAAAGCTGTACAGGAAGGTTTCTCCCTCTGTACTAGGATCCCATAAATATAATACATAGCTTGAAACAAAACCTGGCATCTGAAATAAGTGCAGCCACTTTCACACTGTGGGAGAAATAAAATTTTGAGTTGAAAATATCTGAATTAAAGTGATTAAATAGAGGAGCAAGGGTTTTTCAAGTCTGTGTTTTGAAACTTTTTGAAATCTCTCTTGATATAGCATATATACAATAACATGATATACTATAATGACTTCAAACACTATGGAGCTAAGCTCTTGCTTTTCCACATTGCCTGTGTTCAAGAGAGCAGTCCCATTGACTGTGCAGAGGTCAAGGGAACAGTCTGTAAAAACAGGAATGACCTGGATACTTCCTGACTGTAGCAGCAAGAGGTATGAAATAGTTGAAGGCAACGAACGGTGAACTCCATATATGACACTTAAGAGACCGCTTTGCTTACCTTGTCTGAATATGAAAATTATTTGTGGTCCCAGTATGTTCATAGTCATGGATGGCAGCTGCAAAGATCATTGCTAAAATTTCCAGTTCTGTGAGCCAGTGCTGGTAAATAAAAATAAATAAATAAATCTTAGTCATATTTTCTATAATAGCCCAATTCAGGTTAAACATTACAGCACTAGAAATGTTTTGCATTACCTTCTACTTAAGTAAACTTTATTCTTGTCTTATTCCAGGTAACTACATATCCACAACACATTAGTATTATGCGGTAAAAAAACTCTTTGTAATTTTTATGATTTCTCTATGGCCACTAGCAATGTAAATACCCAAAAATATAAGACAATGACATATTATAGTGTGTAGCTCTCCTGCGTAGGAAGTGTGGGAAAGTAACAGATTGTAAATAACCTCAAGTTATTCACATGTGGGGTGCTGGAAAATATATACCACACTAGTTGTTGTTCAGTCTTATGTGTTTGCACTTAGATAATGTAAGTCTGCAATGGACTTACCTGGATGCTTGAGAATCCTACCTTGTTGTTGAAGAAGATTATGGAACAGTGAGAAAACTATGCCTTCTTGAACCCTAATCTGATAGCCCATACAAAGCACATGTCAATTAATCTAAAAATCTGATGTGAAGTTAAGGCTCTAACTTTTAGTGAACAACATATACAGTTCATAATAAATCTTAGGTACACAATCAGCATTAACTTAATTGGTGTACAGAGCACTAAGATTAGGCCCATGGGAGATTTTTCTGTTCCAAATTTTATCACACTGTACGAATGCTCAAAAGGGTGCATCAGGGTAAGACAAAACAAAGGTAACATAGGTCATAGATATAACATAATGCAGACCTGTGTACTTTTATACCTCTTGTTAACTATGGCTGCTCTGTATCACTCAGTTTGTAAAACAATCCCTGTTATTTTATATTTCAAGTTCTATTCCTTGATTGATAAATCATCCTTGAGGGGAAATTCTACTCCATGTAAAAATGGGGGCAGAAAAATCATGTGGTAATTAAACCCCGCAGTCACAGGACTCATTTAAGTCAAATGCCAGTCAAGCATTTCCACATGTATTTTTAGTGTTGAATTAAGATTCTGTACTTAAGAATGATCTCATCCTTTTGCATCCATAAATGCATGTGCATGTGTGTGAATGGATATAGGATGTATAAGCTGCCAGAAGTAAGTTTAAGTTGCCAATGGTAGTAAGTCTTTCAAAGAAGAAGAAAGGAAACAGTCAAGATTCATAAGCAATGTGAGAATAATGAAATGGGTCATTCAGCAACAAATGAGACTGCTGAGGAACAACAAGTACTGGTTGTTGGTGAAGCAGTATATATTAAAAAAGGTCACAACGGAGGAATGAGAACGTACTGTAAGCAGTTCTAAAAATGGAAACGATGACCTTCATCATATTGTGTGTGTCACAAGAAACCAGACCATGATCGGTCCTGGCTTTCACAATCTTTTCAACATACCAGATATAAGAGAAACCCAGAAATTATGAGTAAATAAAGCTAAACAAAAATTAGGAAGCTTATCCAAAAATCAGCTTTTTTAGTAGCCATAACGGTTGCTGAACAATATATTTACAAATAGAAAACCATCCTTTACAAAGATTTCTATGGGCTACACTGAAACTTCATACAGTATAACATGAGAACGAGTATTTTAGAGCCTGTAGCTGTCAAAATTCAGATTAGTATTCAAATGAGCAAACTGGAGAACTTCCTTACCTAGAGCATTTATAAGGGAGAAGAAAGCTCTTAGAGAGCAGTTTAAAAGTGTTTTTCTCAAAGGGAGAGGGAAAAGCAAGTATGTGGAGTTGTGAAAAGAGCAAAAAACCTGCTTCTTTCCTGAAATACACTACACCATGCTGGTGTAAGATCTATTGGAAAATACCTCTACCAACCTCAATAAGAGATGTTTTTAAGTATTATAGATTTCTTACAAGCAAATAGATGCATTTCAACTTTTCATGAGCTCTGATTTAAACTATTTTAAACAATGATCAATTAAAAACTAGTAAGAAAAGGAGTCTCACAAGGCACTTATTGACAGTAAAGACATCTTTTCCTTTACTTTGAGCAATACAGGTACGTAGGAGGAGAAAAAGGATGGTGGGAAGATGATCGATGACTCAAAAGTCCTTTACAAGATGTTTTCCCTGGGACCTGGATTCATAAAGCTTTATAAAGATGAAGGCTTCATAAATGCAAGCTTGAGTTATATACTTCAGTCATATCATCTGGGATTTAATCTCTTGGGAAGGTTAATAGATTGTATGCCATCTGTGATATCTGACTTTCTAACACATTGATCTGAGGCGGCTGGATCTTGCTTCTTTAGACAGTAACTTTCTGAAAATACAGTGATAATTTCATTTCTTTAAATGTGATTTTACGATTAGGTTTGAGACCATCCAAAGAAACTGAAGTTGTGAAAATCCATGACACCAAATGAGATTAATCCATGGGTCCCAAGGGAACTGGTGGATGAAATTGCCAACCCACTATCCATGATATTTGAGAAGTCATAGCACGCCAGTGACTTTCAGGATGACTGAAAAAGAGGAAACATAACTCCCAGGAAAAATTGACAGACCCGGAGAACTGCAGGCTAGTCAGTGCCACCTCTGTGCCTGGCAAGATCATGGAGAAGATCCCCTTAGAACTTATCATTCAGCTAAGGTTCATGGAAAATAGGGAGGTGATGGACAGAACCCACATGGCTTCACCAAGGGTAAATTGTGCCTGGAAAATCTTGAGGCTTTCTACAACAGGTTAATAGTGTCAGTGGATAAGGAAAAAGCAACTAGCATCATCTACCTAGGCAAAGCATTTGACACTCTTCCTCACAGCACCCTGGTGTCCAAATTAAGGAGACATGGATCTGACAATTGAACCACTCAGTAGACAAGGAATTGTCTGGATAGCCACACTCAAAGAGTTGCTGTCAATGGATCAATGCCCAAGTGGAAGCTGGTGACAAGTGTCATTCTTCAGGATCCAGTACTGGGGCCAGCAACATTAAGCTGTGTAGTGTGGTTGAGACAAAAGGAAGGGATGTGTACACAGAGAGACCTGGACAGACTTAAGAGGTGGGCCTGTGCAAGGGGAAGTGCAAAGGGCACAAGAGTTGGGCAGTCCCAAGCACAGATACAGGCTAGGGAATGAAGGGACTGAGGGCAGCTTGGAGGAGAACAACTTGGGATGTTGGTTGATGAGAAGCTCAACATGACCTGCAACGTGTGCTTGTAGCCCAGAAAGTCAATCATATCCTATGCTGCATCAAAAGAAGCATGACCACCAAGTTAAGGAAGGTGATTCTGCCTCCCTACTTGATTCACCTGAGATCTGACCTGAAGTGAGATCCAGCTCTGGGGCTCCCAACAAAAGAAGGACATGGACCTGTTGAAATTATTCCAGAGGAGGGACACAAAAAATATCATAGGGATGGAGCACCTCTCCTATGAAGACAAGCTGAGAGAGTTGGAGGTGTTCAGCCTGGAGAAGAGGAGGCTATGGGAAGAAATTATAGTGATTTTCTAGTTCCTAATGGGGGCCTGCAGGAAAGATGGGGTGGGACTCTTTATCAGGGAGTAGAGCAACAGTATGAGTGATAACAGTTTCAAATGAAAAGGGGAGATTTAGATTATATACTAAGAAGAAATTTTTTACTGTGAGGGTGGTGAGACACTGCAACGGGCTGCCCAGAGAAGCTATGGATGCCCTATACCTAGAAGTGTTCAAGGCCAAGTTGGATGGGGCTTTGAACTACCTGGTCTACTGGAAGGCGTTTACGCCAGGGCAGTTGGAACTAGGTCATCTTTAGTGTCCCTTCCAACTCTAACCATTCAATGATTTTATGACTTTATGTTTTTTTCACTGGAATCTCTCCAAAGACTTGGAGAAACAAACTCTAACCAGACAGATTTATTGGCAAATGCTGAAATATGGCTGTTTTCCAGGTGCCTATAAGAGAAACAAAATGTACGACCTCAGCAACAGGAAACATGCAAAGGATCTTCCAAAACCCAGCCTTTTGTAAAATTTATTTTGTTATGTCTTTCAGAAGTGAACAAAGAAGAAAACATTTTTTTTAAGGTTTGAGAATCAACATCAGTTTCTTAAGATTCAATGAAAGAAAAAGAAATTCAACTCACATGCCTGTCTCCAAAAAGCACACAGGAATATGATAGAGAATTGCACTCTAATCCAGACATTTGTTAGAAGACACAGAAAAGTTAAAAGATGCATTGCAGTCAACATACACTGAAAGATATTAGCTTGAGAACTAAAATTCACAGAATCAAAGCATTTCAGAGATTGGAAGGGATCTCAAAAGATTATCTAGTCCAATCCCCCTGCCAGAACAACACCTAGACCAGGTCACACAGGAAGGTTTCCAGGCAGGCTTTGAATGTTTCCAGAGAAGGAGATTCCACAACCTCTTTGGGTAGCCTGTGCCACTGTTCTGTCACCCTCACTGTGAAGAAGTTTTTTCTTGAGTTTCTGTGGAATCTCCTGTGTACCAGCTTGCACCCACTGCCCCTTGTGCTATCATTGTATGCCATTGAGAAGAGACTGGCTCCATCCTCCTGACATTCTCCCTTTACATATTTATAGACAGTTCTATGTAGTTAACCAGGCAAAAAGAAAAAACAACTCAAACAGAACTTTTGCATGATACTGATGTGTTCTCAAACTGCAAATGACATTTGGACAGAAATACTTTGCAATCTGCAGAATCACTAGGCCTCCTTTCAAACACTGGTTTCTATAAATGTTCCTTCTGCCTGGCAAGATGCATCTGTTTGAAGTTACTCTTGACTAAGTGTTGTCCTAGTTAGATATCTTTCCAAGAACTTTCCAATATCATAATTCAGCAATTCAAATGTGAATATTTAAAACAAGGACTATTTTTATAGGAATATTTTGTAGCTGCACTGCAACATTAATGAGTTTTTGCAGCAAAGTAACAATAAAGTCTAAGTGTTTCTGAAAATAGTTGTTCAAATCACATTCATGTGGAGTTACAAGGCTAAGATGCTAATATTGCAAAACCAGAGTACGAAAACCCTGTCTCATTGCCCTGTGCACCCAGTGGAATAGCAGATAGTCAAATTCCAAACAGGTTCCTTCATTCATTAGGAACTCATTCAGAGAAACACAAAGCGTGCTGCAAAGATGCTAAATCAAAGGCCAAGCAACCTAAATTGACTAGAATACTTCTGGAAGTTTGAACCTTGTCCTAGCACCACAAAGAAAATCTGGATGCTGTTATCTTGTTTCAAAGAGCAGAGGGGCACAGTCACAACAAAATGCATAATACAACAAGAGTGATTTTCCTCCCTGTTAAGTTGCTGTGGAACAAAGACATCTCACATCACCCAATGATTGTTGATCTTACAGTAGAAGACAAGAGTATGATAGAAACCATGATCTAATATCTTCTGGCTTCTTCTTTCTCTAAAATATTATTTTGACAGGTGAACGCTGTATATACAACAACTTTGGTTTGGACTTATCTTGGCAAGAGCTGTCTAGCCTATGCTCCAGTCTAATATGGAAGTTCTTTCTCTAGAAAACATTTCAATGTGAAAAGGAATCTTGGCTGGTGAACACTCCAGGCTTCATTCTGCAAGTAGTACTTCTTTTAAAATGTACCTTTAAAAATTTAATGCTTAGAAGATAAACACTTCCTTCAAACATTAGAATCAAACCCTGTAATAACCAGGGACTTGCCCTTGCCTTTGCTGAAGCCAAAGCTTTCAGTGAGAAAAGGCTTAACAAGTGAATGACAGTCATTTACTGTGTATATATTGGAGCACAAACATGTAGAGTCAGCCCTAAAATTTTCTTTTCCAAAAGTCTTGTGGAATTGTTTCATAGCTCTGCAGACAGAAAGCAGACACTATCACTTTTCCATCTTTTTTATGTTTTTTTTCCTTAAACAAGTGCATTCTTAGTGAGGAAAAATCACTGAAAGGCCAGTGCCAGAAATGTCCACTATCTTTTAGTCAGTATTTAATTTTGTCTAGCAAGCTGATAGTGACTCCCACTGCTGGTATTAATTCGTATGTGTTTGGAGTAAAAATTATTGCAGAGATTCAATTCAGATCCAAAAGCAACCACTGAAAAATACTGGGATATTGTAACAATACAAGGCAAATGCAATCTCCTGCATACTATAGGCACATATAGTATGCAAGAGCAGCCGTAAATAAGGTTATAAACTAAAAGGAGGAGCAGCTGCAGAGGATTTGAGTATGCCTGGACTGATTCAGTGTATCTTTCAACAGCCAGGACCCCAGCAGATACTTAAGCTTCCTTGCCTGATCACACCTCCCAGGCACTGATGTGGAAGTGAAAAATTCTCAGCTGCCCACTCCTGCAAATGTATGATATGCAATACCCAAGTCCAGGAAACAAGAAACAAAAAGAATCTAAGGAGGTTTTTTTTTTTTTTTCCCTCATTCTATCACTGCTTCAGGAGAGTTCCAGCCTAGCAGAACTGTTAAAACTACATAAAGTTTGCAGCTTAAATGGTAGTTTGGAATCTATTTCCAAGGGAGGCTTTTTTTCATAAGCAGAGACACATGTACACATTTAGCCAAAACAGCAGAGTCTGAAAAAAGAAGTAAACTGAACTTTGCAGGATTTCTTACCATGATACCAGTGTGAATCATTATGTAATGCACAGTCTGAGTAACATCAGCTGCATGGATCAGATTGTGATACGGATTTTTGTATTTGCTGTAACCGACTTCTAGAGCTTCAGCAAATGAAATAAGATTGGGAACAGGGATCTAGAGGGAAGCAAAAACTAAAATGAATCATCTTTTTCCTGCAACAGCTGCAAAGACAATCATACAAGAAATAAACAACAAACACAGAATTTAGTAAACCAACTATTTAAAATGTAAAGATGTAATATCTTACAGACAATAGAATCATAGAATAGTTTGGGTTGGAAGGGACCTTAAAGATCATCTAGCTCCAACCCCCCTGCCATAGAGAGTGACACCTCCCACTAGATCTGGTTGCTCAGTACCTTGTCCAGCCTGGCCTTAAACACCTCCAGGGAGGGGGCATCCACAGCCTCTCTGGGCAACCTGATCCAGTATTTCACCACCCTCATGCTAAAGAATTTCTTTCTTATATCTAGCCTGGATCTACCCTCTTCCAATTTACGTTCATTATTCCAAGTCTTCACTCAATTCTTGTTACATGACTCCACATACACCATGCACAAAATGTGGTTAGTATACAAGAGACTGCAGAGCTACCAATCAAATAGCTTTCAAGATGTAGCTCTATTCCAGGAATCACAGAATGTCAGGGATTGGAAGGGACCTCAAGAGAGAATCTAGTCCATCCCCCCTGCTGGAGCAGGAACACCTAGACCAGGCCACAAAGGAAGGCATCCAGGTGTCTTTTGAATGTCTCCAGAGAAGGAGACCCCTCACCTGCTCTGGACAGCCTGCTGTCCACCAGTACCCACAGGTCCTTTTCCCCATTTGCTAGAGCTACTGGCATATTACAATTCCCAATTTGCCATATTCTTTGAAATTCTGCACTGCAGTGTACAATGAAAGGTTATCTCAAACATGTCGTGGCTTCCTTGTATTTTAAATTTGACAGACTTATTTCCACACACACATTTTTACTTGTGGCTGTTTTCTGACCTTGAAACGGCTCAAAAGGTCATATCGGGTAAACAGCTCATACATCATAAATTTCAGACTGTGCTCTCCACTTGCTTCATTTAGGGCAAATACATCGAAGGACCATTTATCAACATCCTGTAGATGAGGAGAAAAGAAAAAAAAAACTTTAAAAATCCATTTATTTTAGTAGGTTTCCAGTTAATCAATGGAAAAAGATATTTGGGATCTTTTGACGGGACAGGTTTTTTTGTTGTCCAGTTCTTTCAAATGCCTAATAAATAATACAATAACAACTATTTCAACATTAATGATTAAAATAGTTGTGCCAGTTTCAGTTACAAATAAAATACTAGTAACATGACCTAAGCAACTTCCCACACTTTGAATCAAAGGCCTTAATCTTTCAAATTTAGCCTTCTGCATACAAAATGCCTATTGAACTTCATGGAGCTGATGTGAATGTTCATCCTTTAAATAGGCTATTATACAGTTTCATTGACATGACAGCCATATGGTAATTTTAGAAACAAATAGTAGTGTTTGATTTTCAGGGGAAAAGGTAGTGAAAAGTATTCCTTTTAAGGGGAAAAGGGAGTACCATGTTCTCAAGAATTATTCCATTTCATTGCACTCTTAGTCATTAGGACAATATCAGAATCATAGAATAGCTTGGGTTGGAAGGGACCTTAAAGATCATCTAGTTCCAATCCCCTTGCCACAGGCAGGGACAAATATAAGTACAAATATATTCAAATTCCACAATGATTAAACTTGTATTACCTTAAATGTTACAATCACTTCTGCTGGGTAAGCCAAACCCACCATGCTAGAAGTTCTTCGGTACATCCTAAAAGAACGAAGTAAATATTAAGGAATACAAACCATTAAAAACTACTGGGGGAATTTTTCTTCTTTTAATTCACCTCTCACAGTTTGTGAAATAACTCCAAGCTATTTAATGGTCTTATCCCAAAGACAAACTAAATCTTTTAATGAACTTATGAGAAAAGCCTCTCTGCCAATATATTACTCTTATATGTCAGGGCAGTCTTTGTAGTACTTTAGCATAGAAGTTTCAGAGCCACAAAATTCATTCCCAGAATTTTCTGAAGTCCAGGAGATTTCCACACAAATTTAAGAGAAATTGAAACCTGAATTCTGACTCAAAGATTTCTTCAGTTTTATGCCATCACATAAAGGAATTTCAACACAAGATGGTTGTTGTCAGCACTAGCTGTAGAAAGAAAGCAAAGTTCTCACCTTTCTACAAAAATCCCAGCCTGTACAGCATGCACAATGCTTCGGAATTTGGGCTTCTCTTCGGGTCTCCTCTTCACTATTCCCATTTCCCTTGTGAATGTGGAAGCTAACCAGTCCCGCACTTCCAGCGGGACCGAATCCGTCTGGATGTCAGAGAGTTCATCCTCAGTGTCCAAAAGCTTTCTACAAGGAAAAATAAAAAAGAAATCAATGCAGCTTTACCAAGAAGATGGCAGACAAAAGGAGTACAGAGAGGTGAACAGCTAACAAAACTTAATTTAACAAGAGTGGAGGTCACCTGTGGATTTGACTCAGCACATCACTAAACATCTTCTGTACTAGATGTACTGAGTCCTTTGGGAAGCTTAGCATAGCATTAATGTTCCAGCCACTCACATTACAGAAGGTAATAGGTTAAAAAATGCAAGATATTCAAGTAAAAAAAAAGATAATTTTTTTTTAATGAGCACAAAGTGGTGGGATTGAACTGTAATCAATGATTTATAAAGACCTGAGGAGACATCAAGAACGGTGGCTGGCATGAACATCGGTATGAAGAGGAGTTGCTGTTGTAACTGAGAACACTGGTGTCCATTCAATTTGTCCACCAAAATGGTACAAATAATGTTCTGATATGCAAGGTAAATTCTATTACACACCAATGCTATGAATGCATTTCAATGAATACCCCATATACATGTTCATCATATTATCCCAGCGCAATAAAAGCATTAAAGAGAATTAATTCCTTGTGTGCGGAGGTCTGTATTCCTGTTGAAGGCAGGATAATAAAATAATAGCAGTAAAGATACTATGCAAGTCATTTTTCACAGGTTCTTAATTGTTCTTAATCCTATTCAAATTTATTTTGGAGGACCAGGACTTGTATAGAGAATAGGATTTGGGGAAAATATCTTGCAAAAGAAAACTGGCCATAAGTCAAAAGGAATAAATTGATTTTTATTTCCTAAAAACTATGTCACTTAAATCCCTATTAGTCTAACACTGTTATTAAATATTCCCAGTATGATCCAAACATTCGTATTTCTGAGGGATATTTGACATTCTGTGTATGTATAATAGTATCACGAATAAACCTTATAATCTCTAAATCATGTTTTTGTAACTATTCCAAGTGTTACTCAAATGAGGTTAAATTATTCCAGCAATAAAAGGACCATGAGCTGTCTCACTCAGGACATCACAAGGATATCCTACATCACCCATGCAGTGTGAGGAAGTGCTCTACATCAGCTTGAACATTCTGATGCAGACCTGAATTGGGGATCAAGACTTGAACACTGCAGGTAAAAGCCACTGGAATACAAATTGAGGATGAACAAGACACACCACAGCTTTTCTGATCTTTTCAGCCATTCATTTGTAAAACAGGAGCAATGTTCAGTCTGTAAATGACAGCAATGAAAATAGAACAGAGGGAACAGAATCAGGAAAAAAAAATTATTTAAGCAGTAATTGTTGTGAGACCACCAATGAGAATTGTGAGAGAGAGTTTCAGTGTTTCCAGCTCCTACGTAAATAACTGGTAAAGTGACTGCAATTTAAATTTATGTTTCAAGCATAATCCTTTGCAAATACAAGCTCTTACAGGTCCCTCGCCACATAACCTTAGCAGCCTCCCAAAAAGGATTAGTTTCTCTCAGAAGCCTGACTGAAACATTCAAGGAGAGGAAACAAGGACTCATCATTCATCTTGTAACTCTATTTTCTACATTTTCATGACCTTTTGAAGAATTAACATTCATATTGGGAAAAATCACTCATGACACATGCATTGCTAGAAATGGCCTTTGAATAAACTGGTGAATAATTGCCATTTTTCTGTAATTACAGGGAAAAGGCTCCTTTATGGGTCTGCACATCTGAATAAGTGTATGGTTAGATACGTAATTGAATGGTAATTTTATTTAGGAAGGGAAAGAAATTAGGGCCTATTTTGTATCATGCAAACTATGCCTAATTATAACAAATTCTCAGAATCAAATATTTAACTCATTTCATAGTTCATAACTTTTGTCACCTTCTATTCATTGATTTATATATTGTCTATAAAATAAAGTATTTCCTGCTCCAGCAGAGGGATTGGACTAAATGATCTCCCAAAGCCCCTTCCAATCCTGACGTTCTGTGATTGCAATATGTTTCATAGGTACACATATATAAGTTTAAACACTCAATAATGAGGATTCTGGGACTTTGCTTGCCGATATATTTGTACATATGAAGCAATCGGATCATCTTCCTTATGAGGAAAGGCTGAGGTAGCTGTGTCTCTTTAGCTTGGAGGAGACTGAGGGGTGGCCTCATTCATGTCCAGAAATTTGCAAAGGGTGAGTGTCAGGAGGATGGAGCCAGACTCTTCACAGTGACCTCCAATGATAGTACACAGGGCAATAGGTTCGAGGTGGAACACAGGAGGTTCCACAGAAATGCTAGAAAAAACTTTGACACAATGTGTGTGACAGAACAGTGGAACAGGCTGCCCAGAGAGGTTGTGGAGTCCACTTCTCTGGAGACATTTAAAGCCTGCTTGGATGCCTTCCTGTGTGACCTGATCTGGGTGTTACTGCTCTGGCAGGGGGATTGGACTAGGTGACCTTTCGAGGTCCCTTTCAATCCCTGACATTTTGTGATATGCACATATATAAACAGCACTAAATGGAGCAAAAAACCCTATTCAGAAGAATTACCAGAACTTGTGTAAATTAGAAGCACCAACAGTACTACAGCACTTACATTTGAACAAAGGCTGAAATTTTCTCTTTTACCCTGTGAGAACCAGGTTTGGATTGGTCATTTTTTACATCAATCTTGACCTTTTGTCCTGGTTTGAGGTAAAATAGGGTAAATTTTCTAGTTTGTAACTTCACTTTTCAGCTAGGCCTCTTCTGTCTGACTAAACTCTGAAATTAACTGCGCATCATTCAGACACTGCTCGCTCCCAGACTGATAAGACCTGTTTATACCAGGAAATGGTATAAGAAGAAGCAGCTCTTATTTTCATTATTCACTATGGCGATCAAGGTCAGAAAGTTCATCATCCACCCTACCGAGGGGCTGGAAACAGAAAGATGTAGAGAGGTACCACCTGAAAGGAGCAGTGGACAGGGCAGGTGACCTAAAATTGACCAACAGAAGTATTCCATCCCATCTGCCCCATGCTCAGTATAAAAGTGGAGGGATGGAAGGCTCAGGTCTCTTGCTCTTCCCCTTTTTCCTCTGCTTCATTCTTTCTTCGATGGCC
>VZTY01004639.1:144682-282246 GCA_013400935.1 Turnix velox
GGGGGGGGGGAAAATCTGTCATTTGGGGGGTCCTTTTGGGCCTAAACCAGGACACCTTTGCATGCTGAATCATTCTGCAGCCTGTCTGGCAGCCTGCAGCCTTTCTATGAACATCAACACAGTGAATGCATCCAGTAAAATTCAAAGCCCCTGTGTGCCTGTCCTCGCTGTCACCACTTCTGCTGCTCAGAACCTCACTCCTAGAAGGTTGATTCTCCAAGCAAATGTATTATAATGTCACCCTGGTGTAAACAAGGAGCATTATGACACTATAACTTGTTATAATAAATTCTACAACACAGTATTTATAATTTCTGGGGGGAAAAGCTTTACAGCCCAAAGTATATATTTTTATTCCTGAGTGTTTGCTTATATTACTGCTATTTTAATCTATGTCAGCTAGAAATGCCAACTTGCAAAAGTTTGGGTGAAATCAGTGAAACAATATGAAGTTATTGGCGTTTGGGTTTTGCCTAATGAAAGTTATGATTGTCTAGATAAACTGAAAATATATTTATAAATTCTGCATTCTGTAGTTCTACTGTTATGTAGACTTCTTGGTCTAACCTGACATTTTATAAATCACAGGTGAATAGGTACGTTAGTATTACTATTATACAGGATTATTGAGAATGCCTTTAATTTTTTTTTAAAAAAAAAAGGTAAAAGTAAAACAGTATCAAATGAGAGGGTCAAAACAAAAACAATCATGGTTAAATCCTGCCAAATATTACAAGGATTTCTGCAGGATTCTGCAATATAATTTTTTGTTGTTACAAAGAGAAATGTAACTTGTAACTTGCAATATGAAAGAGAGAAAGAGAGAAAAGAAAATGGAAAAAAAGAAGTAATTAGATACTGGCTATGAGGGGAACAAAAATCCATCAGTCTGTTAGTCATGCTGCCTAACAGAAATGGTGAATGAGGGATTGAGAAGGAGGTATTAGCTCGTATCAAGCTCATGATCAACCCCTTAAGGATTGATTCTAGGTCTAAAATGTAGAAGGCAAAGAATTATAGCCCAAATACCCCATTCCTATTTTTATCAATTATTTGTGTTCTAGTGTCTCACTATCTCGCTGAATGAGAATAATCAATATATTCAGTCAATATTTAGAACCTCTAAAGTCCTCCACAATTTTTGCTAACATTCACTAGATGTTTCTCTTGACTCCTGAGAAAAACAAATTGCAAAAATTATTGAGCTGCCATTTCAGTACAAAAAGCAGTTTCTAAAGAAAATTATGAATTCACCAATGTGACCTACTCTCAAAAATTAGCACCTTCTCAGAAGAAATATTCTCATATTAAGATTGACCAATTTATTACAATAAATGGCAAAGTCTCAGGATGAAATCCAGTTATTACAACAGCAGTTATGTAATGCTGTAAGGACTATTGGGACAGTAAACATCAACTTTTTGATATGTACTGACTGTTCAGAATTTAGATGCACATACTGAAGGCCATTAACAGTCTTAAAATGCAGGTCAGAATATACATGATAAAAAAAAATAATTTTTCAGGAGCACTGCTGTGAGCTAATGTATCTCTCTCTTTCATTCAATTTAATGTGGTATTCTGGAAATACTGTAGGGTATGGACTATCTCAGGGCACGACTCAGAAATAAATTAACAGAAATAACTTTGAGATTAAAAAATCAATTTCAGAAACCAGATGCAGGCCATTTATTAAATATCCTAACTGAACTAAAGAGTTTCAGTCAGTGATTTTCTGAGTATTTTTATATAACTTAGATGCTGTTGTAAGCTTCCCTCTCTGAAAAAAAACATTGGCTTAGTACAAAACATTTTTAAGGCTTAGTTTAAGCTTTTTTAAGGGTGGAATATATGAATTAATGTCAACACAACAAGCTTTTCTCAACAGCAGCTTCAACAGAAGTATCATTTGTAGATTTCCTTAATGGATTAACTGAATTATTTTCTTCAAATGGCAGCTTCAGGCAAAGTATATTTACCCACAGGTTGGCTATGGAAGAGAACAATACACACACAGTAAATTTGGCTGAATATTCAAGATTATGATTTAACTCCAGGCTTAAATAATTGTCACTACCAATCTCCCCTCAACTAAGTCAGTTCAGAGAGGAATCACTAATAGACTGTATTTTCCACCTGGCAAATAATTATCCAATGGGGCATCTCAGGCACTCATTTCAGCCTTGTATCATTAGAATTATTACCTTTAATATTCCCAGTACTTTTTTCAAAATAGCCAATTTTGAGGAGAAATCTCACCCACGAAGAGATTCCTCAGTGTTACCCTCAGTTTGTTACCCTGAATGGATAACAGTCTCTCAACGAGCACAATTTCTCCCATAACCAGAGACTGAAAGTGAAACTATGGGATTCTTTTGCTTCATGAATCTACCAACAACCTCTATCTGTTATTGGAATCGAAGACACTCAAAACAACTGCCATTTCTATGCAATTGCTCTACTTCATTAAAGTAGTACAGCCCCTTCTAAGACAAAAGTTCTCAAGAGTTTAAAGCCTTTTAAAAGGGAATTATAAAGCCTAAACCAAACTAAAAATCATCTATGGGATTGAAACTGTACAGATAAACATTCTCCTGAAATTGAGTATATTTTCTAAAACACTAATATTTTCTGAAATATTTTTTCAAAATATTATAATTTAAAAGTTAGATCATAATTGGAACAAAATATTCCAGTTTTATCCAGAACAACTTTAAAACGTTGTCCATGAGAAGTTCAAGTTTTTCAGTTTTATTTGGCTTTGGAATATTTTTTTTAATCTTGTCATTTCCATCTTGATTTTATTTGGCTTACTTTCTTCTCAGTTAGCATGAATAAAGAGCTGTGTTTACAAAGAACGGAACAGCTTTCATGACTGAATTATCAGGCTGTACTTCTTTCCTGTTTGACTCTAAATATCCTTCCACTGCCTTGAGCCAAGTGGCAGGTATTAATGGAGAAAGTTCTGCAAGACCTGTCACAACTATTTATAACACCTACTGAATAAGTTTGAACTTCTCCCACAGAGATCTGCTGAGGGGCTGGAACTGAGAGGTTCACTGCTTATTTTCAGCTGCCACTGAAACTCTGCTTTAGCTACCAAAGCATGACACCTCTTTCAAGGAAGGGGTTAATGCTGCTTGGAATTATTTAGTGTTGGGATACGCAGAAGACCTAAAAAAGCTTATTAATTGACATTGGAAGAGGGGAGATCCAGGCTAGATATAAGAAAGAAATTCCTTACAGTGAGGGTAGCAAGACACTGGAACAGGTTGCCCAGAGTGGTTGTGGATGACCCCTCCCTGGGGGTGTTTAAGGCCAAGCTGGATGGGGCACTGAGCAACCTGGTGTGGTGGAAGGTGTCCCTGCCCATGGCAGGGAGCTGGAACTAGATGATCTTGAAGGTCCCTTCCAACCTAAACTATTCTATGATTCTATGACATGAGGTAATAGAATCAAGCTCATATATAATTAAGTTCATAGAAAAGCAACACTTCCACATGTCTGGCTCCTCTGTGCTTCCCAGCTTTCTGTCAGTTCAGAACCTTTTAGAAGGAGTATTTAAGGTCATTACTGGAAAACAATTTCTCATAATTTTGGAAGTTTATCCCCACTGCCTATCCTAAGTTTTAAAGAGCCTACATGGACAATGCCAGAAGTGATACCTGTTGTGTTACCCAAGTGAATATAGCTTTTAAAAAGGATATATGGAAATTAGTAAGTATACATAGCTTTAAAAAAATGCCAGCTTATTCTTGAACAAAAAGCTACTTGTAGAGCAAATGCAGAGCAGATCTGAGAAAAAGATTTCATACTCTGCTAAAGGGTTTGAATTCTACAGCATGTTTCCAGCATTATTGCACTATAAATAAAGATTAAGCTGCTTACACATTTGCATGTACCTCTACTCTCACACACTACACAATGTAGGCTTGCTTTCCAATGAAATGAAATGAAGTAACAACATACTGGGGAGAAAACCAGTATCTCTTACTGTGAAGAAATTGAGACTGATCACTGAAAAAGCTCAGGCTTATAAAGAAAAAAGTTGTTTTGCTAGTCTAATGCAGAAGATTTAATTTTTAACTAGCAAAAATGGCTTTAGACGTCTGGTTGAAGCCGAGGTCTTCCTCTGCTTGGATACATAACCAATGAGTCAGTAAATTCTTCAGAACAAAATTCAGGATCAAGAATGGATTTAAAATAGAAAGCATGGATATTTTCATGTGTCAAAACCCAGAAGTGAACCTGTGGTCCTAAACCTGCAATACTTTGTACCCTGTAAACTGTTCTTCTTCATTATAGACTGGCTGGTGAGGCCTCTTTGTGGGCTTATCTTTAAATGTTTTCATGTAGATATAGACTAGAGAATACCACTTATGCTATTTAATTAGATTTGTAAGGGGTAGAGCAGGAAAAAAAGATTCAGTGAGAGATTTGCATCTGTGAAGTAATCAGTACCACAGCAAACTAGAATGTAGTATGGAACTGAGAAATACACTGATGTTCCAGAAGCAGCAGCCTTGGCAGACATCTTTACAAGACCATTATACTACGCAAAAAAATTTAAAAGAGCAACACACTGAAATAAAACCCGTAAGTTAGCTAATGAACATCAGTATAGTGTATATCTTTACATTCTTTCAAGAAGCCAAATACTTTGATCTTCTAATTTAATTGGAATTCACCCATATTAAAAAATACTGCCAGTAACAATAATAATAAACAAAGCATCAAACATTGTAAAATAAATCACAGCTTCTTATGAATTTGTGTATTTACAGACCAGATCACAATATTCTCATTCACCACTATGAGCATTTCATTCCAAAACAGCCCATTTTTTCAGTGATACAGTCTTCAACATTATTATTTACTGAGGGTGGTGAGACACTGGAGCAGGTTGCCCAGAGAGTTTGTGGATGCTCCCTCTCTAGAAGTGTTCAAGGCCAGGCTGGATGAGGCATTGAGCAACCTGGTCTAGTGCAAAGAGTCCGTCCTGTGGCACAGGAGCTAGAACTAGATGATGTTTAAGGCCCATTCCAATCCAAACTGTTCTATGATTCTATGATTATGTGTATGTGGCCTGTGCGGGAAAGAAAATTCATCCTTCCAAAAATTATTATGACTTTATACTGTAGACAGTGAGAATTGAGAGAGATGAGAACTAGGCAAAGTCTTCAGACAGTGATTACATCTGCCATTTGGAATCTTACTAACTGTAACCTTGTCACTAAAAGACCTAAAAGCCACATAAAAACAATCGTTGATATGCAGAGACCTTCAGCCCACACTGGTTATAATTGGATGCAAAGAAACAACTTCCCAAGATGTGATTCCCAACATCCATTTTTCCCCCCTTCCCTTCCCTCTCACCCTCCTTCCCTGACTTACCTGGTCTCATCAATATAAACTGCCTCCAGCACAGATGCTGCATATTCAATGTTCTTTTTTAAATCCACTACATTAATGTCACCCTTCTCCAGCTGTTTCACTAAGCATCTTAATCTGTGAAAAAGAAAATAAAAATATCAGTGCATTGCTTGCATCAAATGTTAGTGATTGCATTTTCTATTTGAAACCATGGAACCAACACAACAGCTGCTGCAGAGGAAAGAGGCTCTCACTGCATCACTTGTCATTTTATTAAAATATTTTGGTTTAGAATGCACAAAACAATGACCAGTTGTATGTTTTTACAGCATGGTAACAGTCCAAGATGTATTAAGACATAGACACTGCACTAAGTCAGTAACTACCATCAGAGATCATGACTTGTGACATTACATTTATGAATTTAAATATTAAATAAAACTTTATATGCTAAATATAATTTTTTGTACTTAGAAGGTTGATTATAACTCTTTAAGAATCACTATAAGCTGAATTTGCTTCATTTAAAGTCTTCAAATTTTTATTTCAGCCTCAAATATGTTTTAGCTGCAGAATTTGTATTTCTTACTAACACGAAGTAATGTGGAGCTCTGCTTTTCCTGTGTTTACAGACCATTCATCATTACACCAGATGAAAGGTGGTGTCTATGGCATTAGAAAAATCCAAATATTTTCCCAAGTGGGCTTTTACTTCTAGTTTTGAGAACATTCTTTTATATTACAAACAGGGATACGCCCAAAGGGGATTTTGTAACAGGGCCTATCCCAAATGTTGGACAAATGGACTTTCAGCATAGCAGAACTTAACAGGTTATAACAGTACATGAATGGTCTGTTTTCTACTCAACATATGACACATTAAAGTGAAAAAAATAGAGAGTTTTCTGCAGTAATGAAACTCATATTTCAGTAAAAATTAATGAGCCACTTCATAAGACAAACCAAAAGTGTCAAAAAACTCACAGCCCGGCATTCTGTAAAAGAAAGAAAATTGCAAAAAGAATAAGGAATTTAAAAGAGTTATTGCTCCAACTGTATTTGGCACTATTTTCATTCATTTGTTTTCTTTGTAATTAAGTGTGATAAATTGAAAATAAACATGAGAAATGTCATTATAAAACCTGAAATGCCACTTAAAATTGGAGCAAATTGTATTACCCTGCTTAAGAAATAACAGACTAAGAAATAACAGACAAGAAGAAAAATCCTGAGGGGCTATTTTGTGAAATAAATAAATGAACTGCTTGAAGTGCCTTACAAATAAAATTGCACACAGAGTTAAACTGATACAACATCAAAGAAAGATTTGTAGAGAAAACAGATTATTTCTTAGAACAACTGCAAATTGCATTTTAAAACTAGCAGCCCTGGTTTGAAAAGAAGAAAGGGACATCTGCAATTAATAAAGGGAGTGGGTGGAGAACCATCTTCTGTCATATTGGGTAAACACCATTAACAGTGCTGTGGTATCAAATGGTTTTAAGGACAACCCAAATGCTCCTACCTGCCAGTTACAGTGTCCTCTTAGAGGTTTCCAGTGTTTCTCTTACCTCCCCTTGCAGCTAGTGCCTACTTCCAGCTGTTGGCAATAAGCTTCAAGGCCCACCCAGTAACCCAGGCAAACCAAGAATATTTAACTAGGAGCCCTAGTAGCACATTCCTGAGCAGCACCAGCAAAATCACAACTTGGTTGATCCAAATTTCCTTGTTAAAATTCACCCATGTTTGAATTCAAGTTTTAATAAATCTGCTGTAACTTACAGGGGCTGTACCAAATTAACTGAGATTTTAGGCTGCTTTGAGAAGGCTTCCTATGACAGTTTCAGTAACTACAGGAAAAAAATAAAAGGAATCTGTGAAAAAAAAAAGACTTCTTGCAATGTTGCCATGAGAAAATGTTTTCTTCTGTGGAATTAAGTGAAGTTCAACAAGACAACTACGTTTAGAAATACTAAATAAATCTTATCTTTATAATCTGTTTAGAAGAAAGAAAGGTGCCAGGGATGGAGAATGGAGATTGCAGTGTAGATGAGCTGGCAAATTCCAGTTTATGGACAGAACAAAAGATTATTTTCTGTAAACAGTAGGTTTTTTGTTTGGACTATTTAATATTTACTAAGAAAAATAAGTGGACAATTGTCATGTTTATTATACAAGTGATTTGACCCACTAAATGAATATAAACTGAAAATGGGCTCATACATAATGTGAAATTAAAATACAAATATTAAATAAGTCCTTATTTATATACAGTAGTCCCACCAATTGATACTATAACACATCAGAAATAAAAAAGAAATTCTCAGGTATTCTCTAACTTCTTCATGCAAAAAATATACTTTATTTATTATGACAAAACATTTAATTCCTTTGCTGTTTTCTGCATGATGGACTATGAAAAAAGAGAAGTCTCAGACATAGCTATAATGTAATATATGGCTACAAAAGGCTAAATCTGATTGTATCCCTTCAGGTAATTACTCCTGCTTCTACTTGGGTCTCTTTAGCTTGGAGAAGAGGAGACTGAGGGGTGACCCCATTAATGTTTATAAATATGTAAAGTGTGAGTGTCAGTAGGATGGAGCCAGGCTCCTCTCAGTGACATGCTATGATAGGACTTACAGAATCATAGAATAGTTTGGGCTGGAAGGGACCTTAAAGATCATCGAGTTCCAACCCCCCTGCCATAGGCAGGGACACCTCCCACTAGACCAGGTTGCCCAGTGCCTTGTCCAGCCTAGTCTTGAACACCTCCAGACAGGAGGCATCCACAACCTCTCTAGGCAACCTGTTCCAGTGTTTCACCACCCTCGCTGTAAAGAATTTCTTTCTTATGTCAAGTCTAAACCTACCCCCCTCCAATTTCCATCCGTTGTTTCTAGTCCTCCCATCCGATATTATGTTAAAAATTCCTTCCCCTGCCTTTCTGTAGGACCCCCTCAGGTACTGATAAGTTACTATGTGGTCCCCTCTGAGCCTTCTCTTCTCCAGGCTGAACAACGTTGACTTGGGGCAACGAGTACAAGGTGGAACACAGGAGGTTCCATAGAAATATAACAAAAACTTTTTCACAGTGAGAGTGACAGAACACTGGCACAGGCTGCCCAGAGAGAGTGTAGACTCCTTCTCTGAAGACATTCAAAACCCATCTGGACACATTCCTGCAGGGGTTTGGACTTAGATGATCTCTTGAGGTCCCTTCCAATCACTGATATTCTGTGATATTCTGTGTGATACCTGCAGTAACAAAGTAGTCAACTAATATGATTTAAATAGGCTAGCCTTGACTTAAAGGTCCTTATAAAAAGGCAAAAGCATGCTGAAACAGGGCCATTTCACCAGTCAAGGCATGGCCGGTTTATCAGGGGAGAGCAAGAATTAAAACCGATAGCTCTCAACTCAGCACTATTGATGCATCTTTCACTTGCCTACAATCACAAAAAACAGCTTTAAATGCAGTTACCTAGTATTTTTTCTAATTAGAGGCACTGTGCTCATATAAATTCTGGTACCAAGAAACACAAGAAAGAAGTACCACATTTTCAGAGCTGCAATCGTATCTTATGAAATTACTTCCCAGTCACTACTGTGTCTGAGTGTATGCACAGGAAGCCTTGTGGTTGCTAAGGGTTTCAAGAAACACATTCACTTCATGATTATTTTAAGCACCATGAGGGGTACACACTGATCTGTAATTATGATTCAATCATTAGAAAACAAATATTGTATATGTTGGCAATTCAGCCAAGATTCTGATACACCAAAACATCAACCCTATATAACTAATATAGAAGTTCTATATATAGAACTTCTCTATATAACTAAAATAGAAGTTCTTCAGCTACGTAACACAGGCTAAAATTTACATTTTCTTAGTGAAAAAAACTGCATTTTCATGGTGATAGAATTTACTTTGCTGATTAAATATTTGTCATGTTTATGCAAGTTGAAGTGGTTTTCCTTCAGGCAGGCATTCACAATTACTCATCAATTCATTCTATCTTATCCTATAAATTTATTCTTTATTACTCTAGTACTGTATAAATATTACCCTTTGGGTCTCACGCAGTAACAGATTCAAGTGTTTTGAAAAGCTTAGTCAAAGTTTATCAAAATTCCTAAGTTTGTTTTAGCACCTACCTGAAACCACAGAAAGCCAAAGAGTTCTCCATTTTTTAACTTTTGGAAACTTCTCAACAAACAGGAACAAAGAGCAAGTGCCTGAGAAACCTTGGTGTCTATAACCTCAGTTACTCAGTCTGCCAAAGCCCTTTAACCTTTCTCCACCATCTTCATGATCATCACCTGCTGCTCTGGAGAGACATCTCAGAGAAGGCTTACTTGGGAGCTCCTCAAGTTGCCCATGTATTTCCCTGATGCCTCTCTCTCTTGAATCCCCCAGTTACTCTTTCTTATCCAAAAGTAACTTCCACCACTAAGGTCAATGCACATCATCAGCACAAATGTGAATTTGTCTCACCTTCCTTTGTGCACACTAATGAAAGCTATTTCAGACAAGCTTTAAGTGCCTTTGAAACTCTTCTCTCACTTTTGCTAATGAATCAGTGCTAATTTGATTCCTCTCTTCAACTGTTCTCTAGGTTGAAATTAAAAATCCTCAAGCTTCAAACTACTTATTAAGTACATACACTCAGGTAGTTTACCTGTATTCAGTTAAATCAAACAAACTAGTCTTTCCTCACCCTAAATTCTATGTCTGTTTCTATTACTCCAACGTCCATATGCATTATTACCTGATATTCCCATTTAAATATCAAACCGTGAAATCAAAGACAAATACTATACAACCTACAGGATTAGTTTGTAAATTCTGAATTATCCTTCTAATGGTTTTCAATTAATACTTCTTTTTGTCTGAAGACTAACATTTGTTCTCTAATGTCCCTCTGAATCATATATACATTATACAGAATGCTAGGTAAAGCTATTTCATCTTAAAATTGCCAAATATTTGAACAGTCCATATGTCTCCATCATAATCTAGCTAAATTCACTGTCAACATGAAGCTGAGAAATCAAATGCAGCCCTGGCACCTGCCAAAAACCATATTGGAAAATGATAGAAGAATTATAGTACTTGTTACCTGCTGGAGCTAATACAATAAACACACAGAAAACACATAGCACTCATTACCCACAGCTATTTAAACAGCTGTATTTTTTCCTGCAGACAGCAGCATTGACCATGGTTATTGAACAAGCTGCTAAAAGGCAGAAGTTAAGCCACTAAATATTGCAAAGCGACCCTCTCCATTATTTTAGCCAAATATTTCATGGCAGATGATGGGTATTTCTAAATAGATCACCTCACACTCACATTTGAAAGAAACCTGTACCCAAATCTCGGTCCCACTGGAAATTCTCAAAGACGATGAAAACCAAACACAACTTACTCACTCTGGTACAGGAGAACTTTCTGAGCCACGAGTCACATCACAACCTACTTCAACCTCAGGAATGGTCACAAAATCACCACAGGTGTTTGCTGTTCTTAAAGAGCTCCTTCTAGAAAGTATTTCTCTAGATGCCAGTGCCATGTCACAATAACAGCCACATGTTCCAGATTGTTATAAGATGATTGTCATGTGCTAAATATTTGATATTATCACACAATCTAACCCCCACAGAGTCTCTCTTGTCAGCAGCTAGATAATTTAATGGTCTAAATACACTTGTCTCCTCCCTCTATGGTCCTTCTGATGTATTGCCAGAAACTACCTTTTGCTTTAATTACTCTTGAAACTCATAGATGAGATAGCATCTTCTCAATTTATCAATTATCACAGAACGATAATGGTCTGGAAAGGGATCTCTCATTACTTTTTATTCCATTTCTATTCCCTAGGACCAGAAACAAGAATAGGGGCCATGTGTATGTCATTATACTAACAGATAAATCAGGGTAGTTGGTTCAGCTGATCAACATGACAATCATCCTTAACAGCCAACAGGATCCTAATTCAGCTTAAGGTCTAGCTTACCATTTGGTCTGGAAGTCCTACTTTCCTATTTATAATTAAACTTCAAGTCCCAGACTATGACAGTTACACTTTTAATATATAATCACACCTTCCAGATGGGATGACAGAGCAATTTTATCTTCAATTCTGTTTTTAAAGTGTATCATGTGTTCTGAGAACAAAGTACAGAAATCTATCTCTTGGGATAAAATTGTGAAATGTAAAAAATACAAATGTTTGTGTTACAAACTGTTACAGACTACTGAATAAAATACTAAAATCATTTAACTGTTATCTTAATCTAACCAGAATGTTGTAGAAAAATTACCACTAACTTGAGATGTATTTTTTACTGAATAATTAATGCCTTCAGCAAATCTATTTTCACTAAAAGAATTTTTCATTCAAAAGACAGAGCAAGACATAAATGCTCCAGTGCAACAGACATAGTAATTATAGTACAATTTGCTGTAAAATCATTTCCACTTCAGTGGTTCTGTATATGTCAATATAAAAAATATGAGTAGGGCTTTTATTTAAAATTGCAATACTGCAATTAAAATGAAGAAAAAAAAGAAAAAAAATAGGAGATGCTAGAATCTATCACTCTATGTTACTTGTGAAACTAACTTCAGGCATTTGAAATTGTTAAAAATAAATGTTCTGCTGAAGAATTGCCAAATAAAAGTACTTCATAATAGGTCATGGTAATGAGAAGTAGAACGTTAGGAAAGCTTAAACACACTTGAGAGCTGTATAAATGTTTAAAGGAGGGAAGATTCAAGTGGGTGAAATTTCCCCCTATATTCTCTAAAAATGATCATAAATGGGATGAAATGTAGCAAGACCATTATTATTTACACACATGAGCTTGATTTAGGATTTGTCTACACAAGAAAGTAAATTGGAATCAAGGTTTGTTAAGAAACTGAAACTCACCACCTATCCTTGAATCGCTCAATCTTTGAATACTTCAGGATGAGTAGAACTAAACAGAAACAAGTCCCTGAAACTCATCAGGAAGAATATTTCAAAAACAAGTTATCCTTGAACAATATGTTGCTAACAAGAGTAGTGGATACAGCATCCTTTCCTAAGGCAACATTCATGGGCCGTGACTTATAAAGCACCTCTTGTGCTCTCATGGCAGGAAAACACTAAAAATTATGAAATTATGCATTACTCCTAAAAAGTCCTACAGTGATTTCAAAGAGAATCACATAACTGTATTAATCCACCCACATTTAATTGCTTCTGAAGTTGATTAGAAATATCCTGGGGTTTATCTACACAAATACTGTGTCTAAAAGTATACTTGAAGAGCTTTTGGCTGGAAAATTCCCGGGCTTCCAGGCAAGCTGTGTTTTTTAAAGAAATTTTAGAAATCAAGTTTTGACAACACAAAATTCTGTTCTTAATGTTTCTGCCTTTCCAGTACTCAGAAAGTAAAACCTGAATTCTTCAAGGGGGTGAGGGTATAACATCCCTAAATGTACTCCTCTAGGGACATCAGATCTGAAATGAAAAGTTCAGCTCCCTTACGGTCATGACTAATGTAATTGTTAAATGTACTTCATTTTTCATTGCTCAACTCAATCACTACCCTTCAGTCCCCCTGCAAACTCCTGACATTCCTTTCAAATAAGAACCTGGTGGCATTTTTATTTCAAAATAGAGAACTAGAAAAGTTCTTGATTCAGTGATATAAGACAATGTTTGTTTACACACTTACTTTTTAGGAAAAGCTTGTATTTAGAAAAAGAGTCAAAATGTGGCAGTAAGCAGTTTTTTCAAAAGTGTAACCACATCCTATGATTTGCCTTTCATATTCTCAAACAGTACATTGTTTAGTTTTCCATTGCTTTTCAGATTCTCCTATTGTAGCAAATTTTTATTGGAATCCTCAGTTTCCAAACCAAATTATTCACTTTATCTCAGCATTACTCAGAGAAATAAACCAGTGGTTTGCCCAAGAAAATCAAATCAGCTTCAATACAGCAGTGGCACAGATCACAAAGGAATGCTCACCTGAATCATAGAATCATAGAATATTCTGGGCTGGAAGGGACCTTAAAGATCATCTAGTTCCAAACCCCTGCCATGGGTAGGGACAACTCCCACTAGACCAGGCTGCTCAATGCCTCATCCAGCCTGGCCTTGAAAGCTTCCAGGGAAGGGGCATCCACAGCCTCTGGGCAACCTGTTTCAATGTCTCACCACACTCACAGGAAAGAATTTCTTTCTTATATCTAGCCCAGTAAAAGTAATTTTGCCAACAGGGTCTCTGTTGAATAAAGGACCTTAGAGAAATACTAGAGTAAGATTGACAGGAGTATTAATTAACACAAATGAGTCTTGTTCAGTAGTCTCCTAGCAATATATTGCTTACACCTGCAGATATCTATATAATGTCATGAGTAAGTAACTCAGGACATTCTGGAATGGACAATGGTGGAAAGAAAACTAAATGTAACGCTAATTAGCCTCTTAGTTTTAGTGAATGTCATTTTGTGTGTGTACTTTGATCAAGCAAATCACAAAAGCAAGAGCTCATGCTTGTTTGATATTCACCTTTGGTATGAAAATCTTCTAAGCTTTTATTACCATTACAGATTGAGAATAGTCACATAAGAGCACGATTTTATCCTGGAAAGGTAACGTGTGAAAGACAGTGAATCAAATGGATATCACCTTTTTGGGAGACCACAACCCCTTTCAGCAAATCATAATAACTGCTAAGGACTGTATGTGTGCCTATATGGTTTGAACACCAGGGTCAGGACCCTGGCTTTCTGTCTGCACCGCAATGCTCAATAACACTATATTTGACCATACTAGGAAAACAGTCTCCTAAGCTATTTTATGTCTATCTCAGCTCATTGTTTCTGTGGGGTTTTATGTCTTCCAAATGCCATATTTTGTTATTATTGATGACTGAAAATTCAATTGTAAGGAACATTAAAAGCATTAGTGGACTCCAAGCAATTTTAAAGTTGATTCAAGGATGTAATTCTGAAAGATGTGTGAGAGCTTTCACTGTTAACAGCATCCAGAGATTTCCATTTCATGCAGCAATGCACACACAAAGAATGACAGACTAAAAAGAAACTCCATTTCTTACCATACTGAGATTACACCTCAAAGAAAATCATAGAAAAGTGAAAAGATTGAAAAACACTCAACAGGAGGCTAATGCTCCAGCTTATTAAAAATTTTGTAGTGCTAAAGTTTTTAGAGGTATTTCCAAATATAAATAAATTAAATACACATTGAACTAGAAAACGTCCCCCATGAGGCTGGGGGTGATCAAGCAATGAAGAGATGTAAACGTTTTAACTTTTAAGGGAAATGTAAAGTTTTTAAAAGATGGATTTGCTTCCTTTTTAGGAAACCTGTGTAGAAATGCCTGAAAGTCAGGTGAAAGCCCTCTTCTACCACAGTCAGCCAAGGAATATAAATGAAATGTGAACAAGTCAGAATAGAGACACCATGACATAGAGACACAATGACATAGATACAATGACATTCAATACAGCCAACTGGCATAAAAGTTCATGTATTTTTATGAAGAAACTTGCTCAAGGCTCAGTTATGTGAAATTGAAGTGAGACATGAGGGAATAGTTAATAGTTATGAAAAAAAAGCAGTGTATCACAGAATGTCAGGGAGTGGAAGGGACCTCAAGAGAGCATCTGGTCCATCCTCCCTGCAGGAGCAGGAACACCCACATCAGGCCACACAGGAAGGCATCTAGGCGGGTTTTGAATGTCTTCACAGAAGGAGACTCCGCAACCTCTCTGGGCAGCCTGTGCCACTGTTCTGTGAAAAAGTTTTTTCTTATATTTCTGTGGAACCTCCTGTGTTCCAGCTTGCACCCATTGCCCTGAGTCCTATCATTGGAGGTCACTGAGAAGAGCCTGGCTCCGTTCTCCTGACACTCACCCTTTACATTTTTATAAACATGAATGAGATTACCCCTCAGTCTCCAAGCTATGTGTAGTCAAAAGAAAAAGATTATGTATCATTTTTCTATTAATGTTTAGGTTTTATTATCTTTGAAATTTCCTGTCCGACAAATGGGATTTTAACTTTGCATAGATCAGAATGCATCTTAAAACATGGCTAATATACTTCTTTTGGATTCATGTTAATGTATTTCACTTGAAGAATAAATGTAAGTAAAATGTAAGTAAATAAATAAATGTAAGTAATAATTTTCTTCCTGTAGATCCTGGATCAGGTATTAAAGAAAGGCATTTGTATTACAGTGAATCGGATTTAACATGAAGTTAATCCAGGGAGTAATTTAAAGTATGCTATGCCAGAAAATAACTGTTTTCCACTCTTATTTTCAAAATGTACTACTCCATAAATGCTCGTTTAAGCTTTTCATTCACTATGATTATTATTTTGAGGTCATGCCAACTGCACTTAGTTTAAATTTTAATCTAGAAAAGTTAATCTTGGGCTCTTTTCTCTTTTCTCGAATACACTATGGTAAGTTCAAATAGGAGCATCATTACATGAACAAACACCAACCAGTGGTGTAAGATATTCTAATAGTACAAAGAAATAAACCTTTATAAAATTGACCTCACCAAAGGACAGCAATAACTCTCAAAGACAACTGATCAGCAAATCTAATAATTTTGTAACACTGGAGTTGGAGGCGCTTACTCAAGCACAGCTAATCTGCAACATTCTGCTGTGTTGAAAAAGGAGATCTTGGAAGCCCAACTATAAACAGGAATACAGAAATGACATAAAAATTTAATAAACTTCCATGACTTCAATTATACTATCTAGTTGCTTGACACAGATTTCAATTGTTGCTGCAGTAGGAGGAATTAATTAATTCCACTGAAAGGCAGAATAGCTTGACATGCAGATACACATTTGATCATAGATTGACGAGAGCCCCCAAATCTGGCAACAAATACTTTAATGATGGCAATCATTCCTTTGCAAGGCAGATTTCAGAGTTTCATCTCTGTGGCTCATCACCTCTGGTTACAACTAGACTGCTCTAGCATTTAAGGCTGAAAAGCCAGGCTGCAATTCTTTCATTAATTTCATTGCACTCATAAGGTGCACACTGTTCTTCTAGAAGCCAAGCTGAGAGCAGTGATCAGATATTTTTAAATAACAATATTATCTGTTCAATTTAGTCTGAAGATACCTACATAGAAGTGGAAAGACTAGAGCTATAAAATCTGAATCTTCTCCTCCACTTTGCCATTCATAGAATCATAGAATGGTTTGTATTGGAAGACACCTTAAAGATTATCTAGTTCCAATCCCCCCGTCATGGGCAGGGACACCTTGCGCTAGACTAGGTTACTCAATGCCTTATCCAGCCTGCCCTTAAACACCTCCAAGGAGGGCGCATCCACAACCAGGTTGCCTTCACCTTTGCCAAAACACAAGTATTTTCCCCTTCTCTCCATATATTTCTGCTAGCTGCCTGTATTTGTGTTCTAGTTGAGATCCTTAACCTCATTAGTATGCCCTTTGATTTTGGGGTCAGGCAAATGAAAGACAAAGATTCACCTATAGACCTTTCTTTACTTAAGTCCATCAACACTTTTGCTCTAAACTGAGCCTGGTCCTTTCCAGTATTGGAGTTTAGCATTTCTTTTTCTGCCACTCAACTGCCTGCACTCAAACCAACATGACAAAGAGGTGAACTGAAGAGAGTTAATATTTCACTTACATAATACATACTACACGTAGCTGTATAGCTCACACAGATACAGTCTAAATTTAGATGTGTGGGTTGACCATTGTTTTTCAGATGTTTATCTACAGTGATTTGAAACAACACACTTGCAAATATGACAGTTATATAATGGATTATTTTTGAAGGTCCTGTTACAATGATGAAACAGGCACTCACTTTCAATCTTCAACTGATCCAAAACAAGTAAATGTGAAACATTGTGTGGTCTCTAAGATTAAAGGCAACCGGTTACTGAGATCTTCCTCACTCTGCAATACAATGCTGATGTCAATAATTGTGTTAGTCATCATGGGTCAGAATTTTAGTTGGCACAAATCTCACAGAATAGAGTGGAACTGTATCAGTTTACACAAGCACATGCATTCCCCAGTACATTTTGGTATAATGACATAAAGGTGAAAACTATCTACACTGATTTTTTTTCTTTCTCAGTTCAACATATATTCAAAGTCATCCTGAAGCCAGATATGAAATTTAGAAATACATAAACAGCCTACACCTACAATAAAGATACATAGATTCATGGCTCACGAAAGATATTTTACTGCTGTCACCATTGAAGCACAATTTGTATTTCAAAAGCACTTAATTTTCAATGCTCTGCAGCATTGCAAATCTGTCCCAAAAATACATAAAATTATAAAATACATTGGTTTGAGACAGTAAATCCCATAGTGAATTTTCACTACAGGCCTAGCTGACAAAGAATTCAAGATGGACTTTTCTGAAAATCCCCAGCAGGGGCAGAGTGAGTGTGCTAAAGAGCCAAAGCAGCAGGTGGCTGAGCCAAGAGACTGGTGTCACTAAGGTGGGACTCAAGGACTTGTGAGACAGAACATATCTCCCACACACATCAGAAGGATTCATGATGCACTTCTCAAACAAGACACTGCTTTTCACTATAATCATCTCTACATCTACAGATTGGAAATCGTGTTTTAGCACTAAACTCCACTGACAATAGCTCCTTTCCCAACCGCTGTTCTTGTTTCATACCAAGAACTGACCTGACCAGGACAGCTGGTTTCTTCTGCAATGCTGGCCATTTTTTCCAGTGATTTTTTTCCAAACTCCAAATTATAATTGGGTACATAGAATCATTGAATGGTTTGGGTTGGAACTGACTTTAAAGGTCATCCAGTTCCAATCCCCCTGCCATGGACTGGGACACCTTCCACTAGACCAGGTTGTTCAGTGCCCCATCCAGCCTGGCCTTAAACACCTCCAGGGAGGGGGCATCCACAACATGTCACAATACTTTTTAAATGGCTTGAATTACTCTAAGGGCAAAAGACATAATCTTTAACAAAGCAACTATTTGATTTTGCAGTCTTTTTATGCACACTACATTTAACTCTACCAGATTTCTACTAGCAAAGCCCTTAAAAATTATGTCTCGAAATCCCAAATTTTGGTGAAATCTAAAGCAGTACAATTTTTTCTTTCTTTGATGGTGGTGGAATAAATAAATTGTTGTATTTCTCAGTAGCACTCTTTAAAAAGCTATAAATTTAATAAATTTAAAGACTAGGGCTGCTTTGGAAATTATAATTACTTTTTCTTAAACCTTGCTGCAATGTTTGCTTGTAATGAATAAGGCAGTTTTTTGAGTTGCCTTTCTAAATCTTGTCAGCACTTCTCAATCCCACGTTTGTAAAACTGTGGCACTTTTCCAAAACATATTATCTCATAAATCTTACTTAAACAGAAAAATCTTTAAACAGGACATACAACACTGAATGAACATGGAAACTTTTCTTTTACAAATAGGATTATAGATACCCCATAAAAGTCAGTTAAGAGGTTTTTCAGACCTTTTAAAGATTTTGAGTTCTAAAAAGGAACAAAGATAAATATGTCATGATAATCCTATTCACTATGCCTATGGAATCTCTTTTTATTAGACCTGTCATTGCATTTAACTAACTGCTCATAATTATTGAAAATACAAACATCATTGTAGATGTATTCATGGCAATACATTTTCTCTATAAATAAAAAGTTATCCTGCAGGTCCTCTGCTCTTGGGTTATGGAAGAGGGGTGATTCAGTCTAGATATATGAAAGAAATATCTTATGGTGATGGTGGTGAGACACTGGAACAGGTTGCCCCAAGAGGCTGTGGCTGCCCCATTCCTGGAAGTGTTTAAGGACAGGCTGGATGAGGCATTGAGCAACCTGGTCTAGTGGGAGGTGTCCCTGCCCATGGCAGGGGGTTGGAACTGGATGATCTTTAAAGTCCATTCCAACCCAAACCATTCTATGATTAGATGGTATAGTTATGCAATCTGCTAGATCATTTACCAGCAGTGTCCTATAGAACTGGCTTTATTTATCTGCTAATTTTCTGAAATCCAAACTGAGAATGTCTAATTTTGCAGTAATCACAGTAAACTGATGTTACAGTAGTTCTCCTGAAGTCACATAATCTACTCCACATTCAGATTTGACATAATCTCAACATCTGAGATTTACATTTATATTTAATGCTACAATCATTTATATCACTTAACATGCTAAACAAAGGCTTACTCAGACCTTTCAATATATCCCAGAGGTTGGAGTGATCTGTGTCTCCCATGACTAGACCCATCGTGAGCATTTCCTGGGGACAAGCATGTGGGACACAGGGATATGGGGATAAATCACCAGAAAAAGAGAGGAAGGACAGAAATCCAGAGCTGGCTGCTTCTGTTGATTGGAAGGAGAAGGCTTGTAATGTCACAGTTTCTCCATGTTGAACACCCTGGTCTAGTGGGAGGTGTCCCTGCCCATGACAGAGGGTTGGAACTGGACTTTAAGGTCCCTTCCAAACCAAGCCATCGTGTGATTCTAACATTTCTCAATAGCATGGATTTTATCAAGTAGGCTACGAGGATGGATCTTTTTATCTACCAAAACTTCATTGAAAAGTACACATCACCAGAAAAGTTTTTGGCTTTGAATAATTAGCATTTTCTTATGAAAAGCAGCCCACATTTTATTAAAACCCTCTTATAAGCAGAGCACAAAACAGTGAAAGCATTTTACAGTCACTTTGCTTTTTTTATGAATGTTCTCAGTGGTACATGACAGAACAGTTTTATGTCTTCAGCAGTGGATTCTCACATGCATCAGCCTCTGGGCATCTGATAAGGATTTTTCTGCTCCTTTAAATCAGTAAGTACATTAGACCTTTGCTTAGCTGACGTATGTAGCAGCCAATTCCCTAACGTCTTTTACATCAGGACAACTCTCAGCATCTCAACAACAAACAACAGTCAGTCTGGCCCTGCTTCCCTGTCTCAATGATTTTATAATCCAGTTCACTCATGGCTGCTTAGATGAGGACACCAGGATAGAATAAGAACCAGAATGAAAATAAACCTATTAACTCATGATTCCTCAGGTGCTTACTAAAGGCAATTGGCTCCTCGTTTCAGTGAGGAGCAGGTGGTAAAGCATCAACAGAAAAGGAGGAGAAAAAAAATAATTTATGTAAAAATTCATAAGGAGAATAAATGAACCTATAAAGCTGCCATTCAAGCTCATTTTAACAAAATTAAATTTCTTCTTACAGTTAATAATTTATTATCAACATTCTTTCAAGCCACTGTGGATGTGCTTTTAGCTCCAACAGGGGGTGAAAAATAATATATTTTAAGCTCAGATCACATATTAAGAGCTATTTTTATCTAAATATACATATTATACTACTTAAGATAGCTCCAATTCCAACAGAAAAGTAACAATTCTCCACTTTTATCAGTGGATCAAAAATTTCACTTAATGACCCAATTGACTCCATGGATCCAGTTCAACTGGACACATCATTTTCACCTCTCTAAGAGCAAGAGAAATGTCTTGTGCAAAAGACCTGTATTGTGTAAAAGTACTGGATCTAAAGATTTGCTCATCCCAACAGATTTGGATTACTGCATTCTGTACCTTTTTCCAGTAACTCCAACAAATAATAATCATTATATTTAGCAGGTTTTGAACCCATACTTCCAATGTACATTTAGAAGACAAATTTTCTAGACTGGATTACTGGATAGATTAAAAAAAAGATAACTTCTCTGGAGAAGTGCAGCATAATGTATCTACTACACAGAAATTTTTAAAACTCCTGAAGGCAGAATGCAAATTTTGTTCCTGTTTTCTTCAATCATTTTTGACAGAATGATAGAAAATTTCAGCTTCAGTTCTTTGTCTCTTGAGAGACACACGTCAACTGAAAATATCTACCGATGTCAGAAAGAAAAGCTGTAATGAATTGCCTGAAGAATCATAACTGGCATAATGCCAAAAGTTCCCTTGAACTTTAACCTGCCCATCAATAGAGACAACTGGCCATCAGAATCAGCAGCAGAGGTCACATGGGTGAAAATGCCTTGGACTTTTACAAGCAAAATGGAGGAAAATAGTAAATGAAAAATTTTCTTCTTCTTTGAGACATTTTTCTACCTGTCATCGTAGAAGCACTTCCAAGGAACTGCACATACCTGATGCACTGGAAGAACTGCCTTCCTCCCATGACACAACACAGTGTCAGAAACCACTTTGATGCCTGCCTGCTTCCTCAAGCCAGGTCAAAGGAAAGGAACCAACCTACAGAGCAATCCAGTCTTAATCCAGGTTTAAGGTTTGGAATAAGTTCTAGCTCTGATACCACATTAAAATACCAATTATTAAGAAAATCTTAAATCAGCCTTGAAAAAGTATTTTTAAAATGGACAATCAACCTTAGATATGGAAAAGGAAAAAAAAAAAAAGCAGCATTCACAATAAAACTATAACATACCACAAGTGCAGAGAATATTCATCTCAAGCCAGGAAATGTTTAAGAAACAACAGAAAGGTCTCTCTCATACAAATTTTGCTCTAAATTCTCAGCTTTTAAAGCTGTGCAGCCAATTTGCTCTGCAACATTTGCTTGTTGGAAGGCATACCAGTGGAAATGCCTGTTATACTGTTCTGGTCTCTGAAATAGAAGGAAAGCCAGTATAGGCATGTAACTATGGCGAGGATTAAAAGACAATTAAATGCACACAGAATACACCAAAAGAGACAGATTTTCTATTTCCATCATGAAAAAACCCCCATATCAGCCTCTTTAAAAAGCCAGTGCATATAAATAATGCAGCTGCTTAGGTCATCTGCAAAGCTTTCTATATAGTAAAGAATTGAATTATGGTTTCCTGTTCTGTTACTTGTTGTCTTTGGTCAGAACCCAGGTGCATGGAAAAGTTTTCAAAGTAATGTTTATCACTAAAAAAAGCAAATCCTTGAGAGCTACAAACTGGCTAGCTTCTTTTGCAGGAAGAAGAGGATTTGCTTAATGTTGCTCTGGCATACAAAACACAAATCTGGTCTCAGAGAGAGATGCTTCACAATCAAGTCTTTTTCTCCTTTCAATAATTTTACATGGCAAGAATTGACAGAAGATTTTACAGTCCTTAAAGTGAAAAGCCCTTTGTGTAAATATACATGTTTGTTTCAAGTTATTAGCTCTAAAATCTGTGTGGCTTTGCTCCTTTAATATCAGGAACAAGACAAATTTGGAATGGTCTGTCATTTATCATAGTTCCAGTCAGGAAGAGCTGCTGCAAAGCCAGAACTGGAGTTAGGAGAACTCAGTCATGTACATTTTACCACAACAGTAGCAATTACGTGTACAAGCACTTCATTAGCATCAAGAGGAAGATGACATAATTACAGATTTGTGCATCTTGGCCTCAGAACAAAACAAAGCAAACCCAGGAATTTAATTTCTAATCTATCACCTTATACATCAAATATACATTCTGCCCAGAAAGAGGAGGCTCATATCAGTTATCTGATGCAGGCATCTTGCACCATTGGAGATGCCCTGAGTTTCTCACCTGGTCCCCAGCTGCTGCTCCAGAAGAGCGCAGGTGTCCTGGAGGTCCTGTGTCATATCTGCCAGCCCTGGGTGGATGTCTCGGGCACCCTGAGGTGTCTCAAATAGCACTAGAAGCCTGCTTCTGAGTGACTGACTCAAGTCTAGGCTGTCATTTCTTTACAGGTTAAGCAGATATAGGCTCCTTCTGATGGAAGATACTTGGTTCAGAAATCACTGAAATCTACTTGAAGATAAACAGGAGAAGGGTTACATTCCTTCAGAGACAGAGAGTGTGTGGGATGGTGCTACTGCTGCAGTATGACATAAAAAGCCCAGTCTCGTACATGTGTTGAGAGGAGAACAGAAAAAAAAAAGAGAAAGCCAGAGAGATGGAGGCAGAGAAAGTGCATATCTACTGCAGTCATCTGAGGTGCCGGGATGTGTCCCTTGTTTTGCGTGATCTTTCTCCTTCGGCTATTGATTAGAGCAAGAAAGATTTTAAGAAATAAGTTCTTTACTGTGAGGGTGGTGAGACATTGGAACAGGTTACCCAGGTAGGTTGTGGATGCCCCTCTCTGGAGGTGTTTAAGGCCAGGCTGGATGAGGCATTGAGTAGGAGGTGTCCCTGCCCATTGCAGGGGTGTTGGAACTAGATGATCTTTAAGGTCCCTTCCAAGGCAAACCATTCTATCATTCTATGATTATAATCTAGTTTAACAAAGAAGGCCTCATCGTTTTCCACTGAGCCTGGGTTTTACCTTGCTTATCCATCAAGCATGGGATCTGATTGACATGCATAGAAAAACATTATACACCATAATCCTTTTACATGACCAGTGTAGCATTAAAGGAGCACAGATTAAAATCCATCTTGATTGCTGGGTAAATAATGCACTGGCCATAACTTAAATGGGAACCAAAACCATCAAATATAATACATTCTGATTTTAACTTTTGCTGTTCTCTTTTGAAATCAACCCTGCTTGGACTCTCTGCTCCCAATCCAATGTATTAGTACATTCCCAGTTTCTCCAGGGAACATGTAAGTGCTCCAGTGTAACCAGCACAAGATCTTCTCAGTTCTTCCCCTGGTCCCTCTGAGCCTGTGGCTTCTGGGAGAGAAACTGGCAGAGGATATTCTCCATAAGCTTTGTGAAATGGTACCTGCCCTGGAATGGGACTGAAATCACTGCTCATCACAACAGAATTTGTAATCTGGACTCTCATCTGTCCTTCTCACAACATCTGCTTATTTGCCCTTAACTTGCCCCCAGATCACATCCATCTAACTTTATGTGAGGATGGGAAAAGGACAAATGTGTTTTTAAACATGTCTGAAATAATTATTATCTTAAAGACAACATTCAGAAATAAGTAAATAATAAAAGGCTTCATAAATAAAATTATATTTTCTTTAGCAATAGCTTATAACTTCAGCCTGTCATTTTTCATTTAAAAAATGCAGTCATCTAAAAATTCAGTTTATCACGCTCAATCACATTTTTAAGCTCTGTCATTATGCATGAGGTCCAGAACTTCTATTTAATGTACAAAAATATTGTTAGGTAGTTCAAGCTGTATGTGGGAGATTGATACTAAGGTAAAACAGCTGGAGAAAAGGAATCAGCAGGTGACAAGAAGCAATTGAATGACCATCTAAATGGATAATTACCAGGACATCCTGGATGGATTTATTGAATCTGTCTCTTATGCATTTTCACTCTAAATAAGACTACAGAGAATTCAAAAACTTTACCTGATGGTAGGTAGATCTCTTAGCTCACTTTAGCTCCACTGATTCATTTATACAAGATTATAGACTATAATTTATCCACAATAGTTCATGTCTCAGGCCAATAAGAGGAACTTACTAAAACAATCAAATTAACTTTTTCAAGCTGTTTCTGTTTGTAGAATTCAGACATCTCAACAGTCTGTCATATTTTGCAGTGATTATGGTACACATCATCCTTAATGATGATCAATAATACTTATGACATTTCTTTATAATGAGGTTCCAAAAATCATTCACTCTACACAATATACTGATACATGAACTTCTGTAATAAAACAACATTTGTTAATACAATGTCATCTTATCTATGACAAACTAGAAAATTAATGGGTTCAGACAGTGGAAAGCATCTGTGGTATTGATGAAAGTAATTAATAGTGTAATCTTCTGTCTTCAACCATCTTTATCCTGCTATATGGAGTTTCCAGATACTAGAAGCTATTTGACTTTGCACCTGGCCTATGGCAGTCATATTGCTATAGAGAAGTTTTCTCCAAAAAAAGTCATTATTGAATTAATATAAATAACAACAACCTTCTATCTTTACACACGATCTAGTCAACTTCTTGCTTTATTTTTTAAATAAACTGTCTACAAGACAGAGCAAAATTCTGGCCTGGCAATAATTCTGACACCTGTCAGACTTTAAAACCCCAGTGGCTATTTAAAGACACTAGAAATGACCACAGCTCCAAACAACACAGAGTCTGGGGCAGATGAAGAGGGAGAGCTGAAGACGGCAGTTCCAGTCCTGAGGAGCCTTCATTTCTGAGAACACTTGATCTGGCTCTGCTGCAAATCTATAATTGTAGTATTTGCAGTTTTCCCAAGGATAGAAGTTCTATTCATTAAATCAGAAAGTCTCATCTGTGAACAATGGAAAATACTACTAAACTGCACTTTTCAACCAGTGCCAGCTATTTTGCTACAGAACTGCAGAGCATACCATATCACGTCACTGCAGACTAAAATAAAACCTTCCCAGAAACCCAAGTGCCCCATAATACTAATTTTAAGAGGTTCCACAGTTATACAAAGCAAACCATTTCATCTAAATTTGGCTATTAATTCCTATAGTCAAAATTATTTTGAAAAAGACTGTATGTTTCCAATAAACATAAGGATCAACATGGAACAATGTGTTTTCTCTGTGCTGTGCCCCACTGAATGTCAATTGAAAAGTGGAGCTAGAGGTTAATAGATATTCTTGTCTCCATTTGTGATTCTGCCTTGGTACCAAAATCTCAATAACTGTACAAAGATTTATTAATCATTCTGTGACCTCTGAAGTCTCCCTACAGCAATATGTCTGAATATGTCTCTAGAGTTTATAAAGTCATTTGTGAGTTGTAAGACAATACCTCCTTTGTACAAAATACTTCAGAGCTCTCTTTGACAAAAATCATCAAGCAAGATCAGAGAGTCCTATCCTTTTTATGTCAGAATCCATTCATCAGTCCATGGAAAACCTGAAAACATCACAATCTCATCCTGATCTTTCCTGAGACAGGAGTAACTGTCTCTGTATAATTCATAGTTAAAAGCCCTCCTAATTTTTACATACTTTCCGATGAGAGATGCATTTATTCATATGCTGTGTCTGATCTGAATTGCCCAGAGAGCAGCCCAATTCTGAGTATGCCAGGACTGGGCAGCTGCAAAGTCTTGAAAGTGCTGAAGTCTCATGAGTCCTGACAAAGGAATTCCCTCCAAGGTCAGGGACACTCATGCCCTGCATATTCCCCAGCCAGAAGAATTCCTTCACAGGAAGGTAAAATACAAAATGTTGGGAATAAGAGTAACTAAGAAGATTAATTAAGTGCAAGAGATATTTTTCCCTTCATGTCTTCACTTCATGTGGTATTTATATGACTTCCTTGCTTTTATTTGAACTTGGGAGATACACAATGTCATGATGCCAGTTTAAATTAGGCCTTAATCTAAATGTTAAAGTAGAAAAGAAAACCTCATCCCATAATTTTTATCCTTTTCAATGAAGGCTGGATGTGTCATTAAAACCATTAATCCAACCCAATGATTTTCAATGAAAAAGATATCTCTTTGGTGTTTGGTTTTAAAGTGTTGATGTGAATGAAAAGACATAATAAACAAAACTTTGATTTTAGGATACTTGTAACTTTTAGAAATAGTCTAGAATTTTATGGAGAATGTCAATCTCATTTCTGAATTTTCCAATATCAAAAATAGGTACTGACTGCAAAGATGGTTCTAAAAAGAAAAAAAAAACAAAAAACCACACACTCCCATAGAAGACATATGGTATGTGAAAGTAACAATTTTGTGGCAATCTTTCATGAAAATGGAAATTTGTCATTAAATGGGTTGAAAGAAATCAGACTTACAAGTCCTACAGAATCATCAACAAGCTATTCAATCTCCTTTCATAGCCTGCATATCAGCACTGCCATCATGGAATTTGATGGGGCATTCAAAGGCATCCTAGTTCAACCCCTGCAGTGAGCAGGGACATGCTGCACTAGATCAGGTTGCTCAGAGCCACATCGAGCCTCATCAAGCCTGGCCTTCAGTGTCTCCAGGGATGGGGCCTCTACCACATCTCTGGGAAACTTGTTCCAGTCCATCACCACCCTCAAGGAGAAGGAACTCCTAAAGTTTTCTATCATAATCACTGGGAAAGTGCTGCACTGTTGTCAATAAAACCTAAAAAACTGTTCTGAGTTAGCCACATCTCAATTAAAAGCTTACTAAAAATTCTGCAGAATCCCACCAGTATCTTATTCTTGGTTAAAGACAGAGGATTTGTTAACTTCTCATAATTAAGATACTGCATATCTATTCAGCTTCTACATTCAGTCTGGAGCAAACAGCAGCAATTCATATAAATGTAATGAATGGTTCTTCACATTTTATAATGAATACATAATTTAGAGTTTCTGTCTTGTATAGATGTAAGCAGTAAGTTTCCTAAATTATTTTCCTTTTAATTGACAGATTTTTTTTTTAATAGACACATATTAAAAGTGTTTGAATTCCAAGGCAGCTCATTTGGAAACTAGTTTAGGAGTAAATCATATATAAAGATTTTACCCAAAGAGGTGCACAAATTTCAGTCATTGTGACAATGTACTTAATTTAGTACTTGGAAGTTAACTTCTTCATTTTTCTCAAGACAGTTTATTTGCACAGAAATCAGCTAAAACATTGAGAAACATGGTAGAAGGGATTGGTGATGTGGGATTGGTTCTTGCAGAACAGATTATTTTTTCATACCACTTCCTATGCATGAATACTGTGACATTTTATAAACAAGTTGAGACTTACCAAATTTTATCTTTGTTCTACAAATAGAGATACTGAGGAACATGAGAAGATAGTTGCCAGGGTTCATGGGAAATAGGACACAACTCTCTTGGCTTACTCTGCCCTATGTTTCTCCCATATATTGAAAAACCAGCAGGGAATTAGCTGCATTGCTCAAAACTCCAACCTCGTAACACTATAGTGACTACTGAAAGCTACTTGCTTGGTGAAACCTAACTATTAAATGAAGTTCATATAAGCTCTGCTCCTGATGTTTGCATTCTACTCTTTAAATCTTCTGCCATACTTCCTGATAAGTTATCTCTCACTAGCTTAGCGTGGTCATACTACTATCTACCTTAAAAAAACCCAACACCTAATGGTTTCAGAGGAAACAATGGTGCCAAACATATCAGATGGTTAAACATGAAAAGCTAACTTAAAATGACACATTTCATTGCAAAATTCAAACACAGCTCAGTTACATAATTTGCATATTTTCCTTCCTCGATGAATACACAGGCGAATGACAAAAAACAGATTACACTGTAACTGCTACAATACAGTGGAACCATAACTAACATATTTGTTGAAGAAACTACAATACTAATTAACCAAAATTGAGAAAAAAGTTGAAATTTTGAGCAAGGTTTTTGATTATAATAATAATTTCACTCCAAAGGGAGTTATTTAATGCAAATTTCTCATCATTAAATCAAGGATTAATGAACACTGAAACTGCAACAACTTGCAAAAAGAAATTTGAATTTTTTTTCTTTTATTTTCCTCATTGGTGTTCTGTCTGTTATTTAAAATGCAGTAGCTCAAATAGTCCAAGAAAGGCAAACTTAATATTCAATGCAAAGGAATTTGAAGGATATCAAATGTACATGGCAATAATCCTATTGGAAATTACGGTATAAGTAAGCCACATATAACCACTAATATGTCATAAATCTGCAAAGTCAATCTTTTCACTGTAATGAAATGATCTTTTATTGTCTTTTCTAATTCTTAAATTGAAGAGAAACTTTTCTAGAGTGCCAGAAATCATCATCAATCTGAAAAAAAAGGTACTGATTTTCAGTTGCACCGTGTCCAAAAGGATCATGATGGAACTAATGATATCTCTCCAATATTGTAAAATGCACATTTTATTCACAAAAGCTGGGGTAATTTGAATATATATGCACATACAGATCTCCTAACTGCAGAACATGCTTGTTTCCAAGTAACACTGAACTACAAAACTCAGTGCTGTTTTTGTTACCAAAATGACTTTTTTGCTGGTAAAATAATCAAGCACAAGAGGATTTTTTTTTTCATCTATGAATCATTTTATACATGATATGCTCAAAAACACAATAATGTTTGATGTTTCATTTTTCTCAAACCACATAAGAATAATTGGCTGATGTCAGAGATCTTGCACAGGATTAGATAAATACTTCAGGATTATTAAATGACACATACCCTAATTTTGCTCAATCTCCCTTTCTGATTTTGTCTCTGTTACACAATGATTGAATTCCCATCACCAGTTCTCCTGCTCCTTAGCAAACACCACTACTAGGTCACAGTTACTGGCTAATGTGAAAGCCACTGGGAGAGAGGCCACAAGTAATATTACGAAACTTACATGAAGAAAGAGCTATTGCTGTCAACCAGGACAAACATCTCCACAGCAGAGGATGAAAGTGTGGCATTTTCCAAATGTAATACTTATAGTAATTACAACCAAATTCTACTGACCTCAGGAACATTCTCAAGACATCCTTTCTAAGAAGGTTTACTTTTAATGCAGTATTCATATGTGAATGATAGGAACCCCAGTGAAAAGTACTGATGAAGAAACTCTGATAATTCAGCTACATTTTACTTTAGAAAAGTCTCCATAATTTATCGCTCTCCAATCTTGTCCCTGTCTATAAATAAAACACCACAGAACCGAACAGGAATATGTATCTCATTTCACTGTGATCTTGACAAGTTTTTGTACCTAAAATATTATATTTTTCAGCTGAGTTAAGAACTCCTGTGATGATGGTTTGCCAAAATTTTCATCTGCCATGCAGATGGGGGAAACGCCACCCACAAGAAATGGTAAAGGCAGATATAGCCACTAGTGGAAGAAATTGTTTCCTGAAACTATCGGAAGTCCCCCATGCGCTTAAAGAACAGATGAAGTACTTACGAGCAGATGCCTCTTGCCATATATTCTCTAACTCAGACTGCCCAGATGCTAATCACATTTTTCCTGCCATCTGAGAGGTGCAAAGTGTTTTGACAGAGTTCAAACGTTCAGTCACCAAATGTACAACTTAAATTCCTAACTTTATTCATGTGTAAATTACATCAGTCAGCAAACAAAAGAGAATCAGTCTTTCAGTCACCAGGATATTTAAGCATGTGTCTTCCTCTAAGATCATGGCCAGTCCATTTAAGTCAACCAACTAATTCCATGTTTAAATTTCAGAGATTTGAGTATCAGGACAGAGAGCTGACCTCATCTATTCTGATGACTTGCAGAAAATTTTGTTGCTGCTCTTGCTCAAGCTGAAGAGTGACCAGCAACTACTTCTATTCTGCTTCCTCCACCAACAATGCCTTTCAAACAGAGGTATCACATTAATTTTCTCGATTACTTTCTGCAGATCCCCAGGGAGCAGAGCACAGAACTTCACCAGCTATAGACTACAGCCCGCAGCTGGGACAGATCTTTCCAGAAAAACATGCCTGCCTGACACTTCTATTGCATATTAGAAGTGTACCTCAGTGCCCTCTCTCTACACCCAGAGGCTACCAAGACAAGCTCGACAAGAAGGCTTTAATTTTGACAGTAACCCAATAAAAATCCATGGCGATGGTTACTTTAATTCCCTTTTTGATCTTTAAAAATATCACTCTATATCCACAAAACACTAGAATGGATTATTCGCAATGTGACAAGGGGACTACATGCGAATTGTGGAATACTTTTAATTCTTTGAGTGTTTTAAAATTTTGGAAGCTTTCTTTCAAAAACTTCATTAATTTATGCTTTACTGTGCAAAGACATTTGTGTTTTCTCAGTACAGCACAAGAAATGGCCAAGCTTTCTCAACACTATGTTACGGCATTTTCCAGAAAGAGAACTACTGTATGTCCCCTGACATCACACCTCAGAATGCAGTAGGACGATCCATTCTCTTTGATAAGGATGTTTCATGGCAACATATCAGGTAAAGTATATGTTATTATTCATCAGGAAACAGGTAATAAAGCCAGAGCTCTTCAGTTAGATTTTTTTCCAAAGAGCAGCAATAAATTAAATTATTATCTCCCCCCTTGGACTCTTCCAAACTCATCTGAACAGTAGCCTGCAGCAATCTGATCAAAGTGGGGCCTGCTTTGGGGGTGAGGGTAGGGAAGACGTCCAGAGATCCTTCAGAACTGTGCGGGGGACCTCATAGTAGTTTTTTAATACCTGAAGGGACCCTACAGAAAGGCAGGGGTAGAACTTTTTTTAACATGGTGGACTAGGACTGGCAGGACTAAGACTAGTGGATGCAAATTGGAAGAGGACAGATTTAGGTTGGATGCAAGAAAGAAATTCCTTAGAATGAGGGTGGTGAGACCCTGGAACAGATTGCCCAGAGAGGTTTTGGGTGCCACCTGGAGGTGTTTAAGTCCAGGCTGGATGAGGCATTGAGCAACCTGGTCTAGTGGGAGGTGTCCCTGCCCATGGCAGGGGGGTTGGAACTACATCATCTTTCAGGTCCTTTCCAACCCATTCTATGATTCTACAATTCTATGATCTGCCCCCAATAAAGACCATTTGAAACGTCTTTCATCACAGCTATCAGATCAATTGCTAAACTTTCCTTTCTCACGCTGTAAAGTTACCTTCAGTGAGGGAAAATCACAACAATAAGCTATAAAACTACCACAAGCTAGTCTTGGAAAGACACAAAACAGCACAAGACAAGACAATCTACACAATTGAGTGAAAATAAAAAAGTTGCTGCTGACAACTGGGAATCTGAGTTAATTTTGCAATGTTAAAAGCAGTGGACTTTATTTAATGACCCTGTGTTTCTTTCTGGCTTCTGTAAACATCAAACATGTCAAATCAAACATGTCTCAAACAACTCGAGCAACACTGGTCTCTTCCCTGGTTTGTTTTTTTTTTTTTCTTTCTACAGTCTCTCTAGTGAAATCTCATTAGTTTATGAGGTTGTTGTGGTTTAGCCTCAGCCAGCAGCTAGGATCATGTAGCTGCTCTCACACACTTCTCCAAGAAGGGCAGAGAGAAGAGGGAGAGAAGGAGGAGAAGGGAAAGGATAAAAACCTCACAAACTGAAGATAGTTTAATAGAAACAACAGAAAATAATATCAGCAATAATAACAATAATGATATGAGTCACTCTCACCACCTGGTGAACTGGTACCTTCTTCAGCAATGATCATGTATTCCCTCACCCTATGGCCAACTCCCATTTGTATATTGAGCATGACAGTAGGGAACGTTCCTTTGGCAATTCCTTTCTGTTCTGTCAGTGCTCCTTCTCAGCTTCTGTGGGAAGCTGTTAAAAAAAGTCCTTTACTAGTATAAACTTCACTTGGCAACAACTGAAGCAATATGCATTGTTGACATTACTGTCACAGCAACCACTAGAGAGAAAATTAACTCCTTCCCAGCTGGAATCAGGACACAGATTTTCAGCAAGAATTGATATTATATGCTTTTTTTTTATTTGGGTCACAACAAAAGTCCATCAAGCTCTTCACACAGTTTTGAAAATGGCCAACAGCAGATGTCTAGGGAAGAGAAAAAAACCATAATATGCAGTGATACTGGATACACTCCCAGCCAAGTTGTTCAGACTCTTTCTGCTCCCACATACATTTCTGGCATCCACAATGCCCAAAAGCAGGGAATTATTCAGTATAGAATTATGCTGTGTAAAGAAACACTATTTATCTGTAACATGTCATGATGATGTCTGTTTCATTTCTCACTCATTCTACTTCTTGCTCCTGGTAATTCTTTACATATTTATAATACACAGTTTACATTTCTAAAACTGAAGACCTATGAAAAGTAAATGTTAGAACTGAAGGAAGTAAATGATGCTGGCACTTACAAGGAAGTCATCTGAATTCATAGTTCCCTAGTAATTTGGAACATACATTAAGAGAATGGCACACTGATTAGCTGGGGGATTATGGAACTGTGAGCAATGGAGCTTTTGGGGGGGGTTCATAAGGCCTGAACCAAATAATCTCAAGTGCCTTCTTGATGGAGCAGAAGAACAAGTAGATAAATCACATAGAGCAGAAATTGCATACTCAGATTTCCAGAAAGATTTGGGCACTGGAACACCTGGAAATGCAATTCAAGTTTGCCCACAAAGCAAGGTAGTTTTGAGAACTGCAAACTGACATAAAAATCATAAATAGATTAACATCAAGATGGGATGCTGTATGAGACTATCAATGGGACCACTAGCATCCAGGACTACAACTTATTTTAATTTATGATTTAATAATGGAAAATATTCATGAAATTTTCAGAAGTCATGACAGGTGAGCACAAAGAGGATTTAAAAGGTATTGCAAATGTGCAGAAAACATCAAGAAAATCATCTCACATGCTTGGAGGCTAAGCAAAATGTGACAGAACATATTTCAATGTGCATTTCAAGGGGAGAGAGAGAACTGAAAATTAGCACTATTCAAACAGACTTCAGGGGGAACCAAACATTCATGCTAGCATGTCACTAAACAGAATCCTGTAATTTGGAGGCATTTAGGTACACCTTGGAAAAGAAAGAGAGCATTACTTCTTGTACTACTTTGGAATAAGAAAAAAATGTAATTACATTTTCCTGTAACCAAGCAAATCCATGGAAAGTAGAAATTGTTCAAAGAGAGCATTAATTGGGAGCTTAAAAGGCTCAGTTAAAGAGTTAAAAATAATTAAGTATGGACTGATTCACATTTGATTAGACTGACAGTATCCACAAATATTTTGAGATCCCAAACAAAAAGTAGAATAGTTACTCAGTATGAAACTCATATTAATAGCCTGAAATTAAACATGGAAAAATTGAGGCTGAATATCAGGAAAGCTTCCTGGCAGTGAAACAAATTGGCTCCCAAGGGAAACAATGGAATCTACATAGCCTTAAACTTTGAAAACTAGACTAGACAATAACACTGAGTGTAGTTTGGGGGATATTTTTGCATTGGCTAAAGACACGGCTGCATGAATTCATACTATCAGGTCACTGACATCTCTGCTTTCCATAATCCTGTGAACAAATTCATACTCCCCCCCTTCAGCTGCACATTTTCATGAACATCAGTGAAAAATTATGGAGAGTCACAGTTCTTCCCCAAAAAAGACCACTTTTTAAAAGAAAAGGGTTTAGTTATTCAAATTAAATTCACAAAAATTACTTAATACATAAGGCAGAGCACAAGTTCATGTTTGTTGCATGCTATGATTTGCTTATGTATTAAAATAGGATAAAAAACCTGACTTTTGGTGAAGGTTAGCCTGTGTCCTGCTGATTTCAACTACCAGCTTGTGAATTAACTGCACTGCCAAGTAAAATAGTTATGTGTTTTGTGCATTGTTGTCATGGTGACTGCAGTTGGTGCACAGGTGTCTATTTCTCATTTAAAATCTAAAGATACATTTTTATTAAAGTCAACGGGAAAATATTTTTCTCTTAAAGTTTAACCATCCTGTTACATATTTCCCCTTAATAATATGCCAAAATCTTCTAAACCCTCATGATACTCATTCCTTTCTGCACACATTGTTTTCTTTACAAACAGAACATTTTAGGTTTAGTGCCAATTACTGGGCTTGCTTAACTTCCACACAAACCCAACTGACGTCAGCAAGAAGGCACAGGTGTAGCTGTCAACAGAGCAGCAGCTCCCAGTGAGCTGGAGTGAATTAAGCAGTTCACTATGTACTAATGTGCCATTAAACATCGGGACTAACCCAATTCAGAATGTTTTAACAAGCTGTAGAGTTTATTGATATACCTTTGCAGGCACTTTCTTTCCTGATTTAAGTCTCTGAGTTAACTGCTTGGAAACAAACTTGTCTTGTGTGCCCTAAATGAGAGGAAAAAATATTAGTAAAATTGCCCAGGGTAAAGTTGCTCTGCCTGTTATTTATGTCACAAAGAAACAAAAGTTAATATTCATTTACTGGCAAATCTTTGTAACAGAGAAACATTTCACTTTCTAAAATTAGGTGGTTGATTCGGGGTTAGTTATAAAAACCTCTTGTTTGTTTGAGAAACAAATCTAAACTGGCAAAATATTTGAAGCACTGTTCAGTAACTACCATGAAACAGGATTACAGAGAAAACAAATCATGTATTGGGAATATTTATTCCTTAAATGAAAAAAAGCATACTAAACAAGAGCTTTTCTTTCTGATGAAAATTAGAAGGTGCAGCATTGTTTTGAAACAGTCATTCTGTACCTTTTAAACCTGTTGCAATGAATTCTGATACACTAAGTATTACTGATGGAAAAAGTAACAAGGATAAAGCACTAATAAATCCAAGGAAAACACGATGCTTATTTGTGAAACTGAAGGTTTGATGGCACTGTAGTTAAAGATGCCTTGTGGCTTTTAGAGCTCTGTTTATATTTCCAATACACTATGCAAACTTTCTTCAGCTAAGAAAACATGCAGTAATGGAAGCAGGGGGGAATAGGCTATACTGTGAACAACTTTGCTATGATACTGACATTACAGGGTCATGTCCCCTGAATGGCTAAGAAAAGTGCAGTTCATCTTCCAGATTTCTTTTGCTGTATGAAGGACATACACAACCCTGCAGAAGGCAACATAGATTTAGACTGTCCTTCACTAACAAAAGTAGAACTTAAATGGTAACAGGTATGGGAGGACTAGAAACAACGGATGCAAATTGGAGGGGGGTAGATTTAGACTTGACATAAGAAAGAAATTCTTTACAGTGAGGGTGGTGAAGCACTGGAACCGGTTGCCCCGAGAAGTTGTGGATGCCCCCTCTCTGGAGGTGTTCAAGTCTAGGCTGGACAAGCCACTGGGCAGCCTGATCTAGTGGGAGGTGTCCTGCCTATGGCAGGGGGGCTGGAACTCGATGTAATTTGAGGTACCTTCCAACCCAAACTATTCTATGATTCTGTGATTCTATAACTGGCCCAGATGTCACTACAAATTGGAATTAAATTTAGAGACATCAACATAATTAAATACACAAGGGGAATTAAATTACTGATGCAACAGTAAACAGTCCTGGATGCTAGTGGTCCCATTGATAGTCTCATACAGCATCCCATCTTGATGTTAATCTATTTATGATTTTTATGTCAGTTTGCAGTTCTCAAAACTACCTTGCTTTGTGGGCAAACTTGAATTGCATTTCCAGGTATTCCTGTGAGATGATTTCATAGAATCATAGTTTGTTTTGGAAGGGATGTGCAGAGGTAATCTGGAAGGGATGTTTAAAGGTAATCCTGATCTAGTCCAACCACCCTGCAGCAAGCAGGGACTTCTGCAACTAGATCAGGTTGCTCAAATTCCTCAAAGTCCAGACTGACTGAGTGTTTCCAAGGATGAGGCATCTAACAGCTCCCTGGGCAACTTGTGCTGGTGTTTCACCACCCTCATTATAAAAAATTTCTTCTAATCTCTTCATAGCTTTTACAACTAAAAATATTGTGCATCAATGTGAATTTCAGACTATAATGATGAATGTGGTATATCAGGGCCTAGTTGTGTCCTAGAACAGCTCTATCCATTCTGCAAGACCTGACTTCATGTGCCACCATATGGAGTTAATAATGACTGACAACCAGTTCTGTGATTATATTCTGTTCACCCCTCATCTATGTGCTCCTTCCAGCTTCTACAGAAGGTGAGTCAGTTCAGCAACCTGAGACAAAGAAAATGAAAGCAGTTTCCACAGCCCAGGTAAATAAAAAAAGGGAATGGGGCTTCCCCCAACTCACCTGCCCAATCTGACTCACCTCCACTGCTACTGCTAGGCTACTGCTGCACCCTGTTTTGAGAGTGAGGGGAAGGGAACACACAGCCAAGAGAACCTCACTGTAGTGAGTGTAGTTGTAGTGTGAAACTTCACTCGCAGTAGCACTGCAGGGAGTTATTCCAGTCTCAGGGGAACACAAATTAAGCTGTTTCTGAACAAAGCTACCCCTATAACAGCATAGGTTCCATTTTTCTGAGTGCAGCATGACCTCCAGTTGCACAGCAGTTAAGAAGCTCACTTGGCAATCTAGGAGTTATTGTGCATGTGTACAACAAAGGTTGGGCCAAATATTCCTTTTCTTTTGGGAAATCCTTTTCCTTTTAAACTGATATACATTACAAACTAACACAAAGAAGCTGAGAGATGTTTCTGGCTTATGTGCCAACAAGATTGATATAAATATCTAATTATTTTTAACTTTATACATCACAGCAACACTCACATATATAAACCCTCACATATCTGTTTACGCCCAGCAACAGGTTCAAAGTAGTGTGTTGTTTTGTTTAGTGCCTCCTCACACAAAGACAGAATGAAGATGCCAACAAGTTTAGATGCAGCCAGAAACTGTATCTGAAAGGAAATAAACTTTTTGAAAGGGCCTATTTCACAAGGTCATACGTAATGTCAGAATGAGAGAAAACAGCCTTAGCTGAGTAATCCCTGGGATCTCAGTAGGGGAAAACCTCACCAGTGAATGCCAGTCTTGATTTATTTCTTTTCCATACCTATGTTTGTAGAAAGATTATTTAACTAAATGTTAGAGCTTTGAGATGTGCTCACATGCAGAACAGTCTCTGAGTAAAGTGTAGCTTAATTTAACTGTTAATCCACTTGTGTCTGGAAAAAAAGGTAACACTGAGAAATATAGTAATAGACAAAGTTGTGGCAAAAGAGAAGCTGATAAAAAGCTAAACAAGAAGGAAGAAACTCAATATTAACCGAGTGGAAAACGTCAATTAAGCAGAGTAACAAGGAATTAAAAAATAAACAGAAAGCTGATTACCATCTTGAGATCAAAGAGACAATTCCAGCAAAGTAGTTAATATGAATTATGGAAGAAAAAGCAGAAGCAGCTTGTAGTACTGATTTTCCCATAAGAAGTCTATTTTAGTACACACAGTGTCCTAATCAAGTGGCATGAAGAGAGGGTGTTTTGAAGTGTCAGTAAATCTATAAGGAAATCTGCTTTTTTATCCATTTTGCACCTTTCTCCTCTATCCTGGGAAAATTTCAAAACTGCTGACAGGCCCAGCATGGAAAATCATTACTTAGTGCCATTTCCCATGCAACTGTTTTCTTACCTGTGCACGCAACACAGATCAAACAGAGCTCTTGCCCACATCTCTTTGAAGAGGGTTGCACAGCATTACCAGTGACTTGGTAATGTTATATAAACTATTTCATCCTCCCATGAACAAATATTAGTTTAAAATTTAAAAAAAATAATAAAATAAACAAAGCTAGAAGAATGCCACATTCAGAGAGTATTTATGTCATAAAATATCTACTTTTTACATTGCTTAGTAGAATTTGGTTCAGAAAATAATGAATGATAGCTTTATACCTAAAATCTTACCTAGGGATACAGACAATGCTTGCAGAAAAGACTGCATTAACAAGCTAACCACTGGACATGAACATTCATGTTTAACAAAGACTAAAAGCAAATTGAGTTTTCATCATAGGTCACAACTTTAAACAGACAGACATGAGTCAGAGACAGGACACTGCTCACACTCGATAGCTGTGCATCTGCTGGTTTACAAATATTCCTTGTGGAGATCTAAGCAACCATCAGCTTTAAAAGAAATTATAATTCTACTAAAGTGCTAGTTTAAATTCACAAAACAAATAGAGTCAGAGAGTCATAGAATCATAGAATTGTTTGGGTTGGAAGGGATCTTCAAGATCATCTACTTCCAACCCCCCTGCCATGGGCAGGTACACCTCCCACTAGAACAGGTTGCTCAATGCCTCACCCAGCCTGGCCTTAAACACCTCCAGGGAGTGGGCATCCACAATCTCTCTGGGCAACATATTCCAGTATCTCACCACCCTCACAAGAAACAAATTTTTTTCAGAATAGATCAGAATCCCAGGCGGGCACTCTCAATTCTGAATAATAAATCAAATACAAAAATTATGAGGAACAGCCCAAATTTCAAAAGCTTTGTTATTTTTCCTTAAAATACAGTTCCACAGAATGACATGCATCAGTCTATCAAACCCTTTTTATAAAATGTGGTTTAAGATTACATTATTGGGGAAAAGGGAAATTAAATTAATTTTTTTAAGTTCAAAAACAACCTAAACAAATAGCAGACTGATCACTGGTTCTGTGGCAGGCAGAAATTCTCAGATTCCAGATCTAAAATGTCTTAAATTCATATCCCTTTTCTATAACTGATTTTTTTAAAAGAAATTCAAGTTCCCTTTTTGAAGCAGACAAAAAACTATACTGAATTAATTTTATGAATAATTCCACTCGTATATCACATCAAGAAAGCAAGTAATTAACAGTTGTGCTGCAGCAGACACATTTACACAGATGAGAATGGATAACAGTAAAGAAAAATAACAGAGAAAAGGTTACAGAAGGAAATTTCCCATGAGCTTTTTGCTCCCTACATGCTATAAAACTTCTCATCTGAGAAAACTCAGATGGTCACATCATACCAAAAATTACCAAGTGAAATGGGGGTAAGATAGTAAGTGACTTTGCCAAGCAATGACAGTGTTTATGCACTCTTGTTCCCTTGATGATGGTTCTCATAGTAAAACAGACTTTAGAATTTTTCTTTGCAGTAATTACCAAAAGACAGAAGAAAGAACTTAATGAACTAGTGCAGAAGCACACTAAATCAAATGCTAAATGCAGAATCAGTATTTTTCTGATTCATATACTCCCTGAGAATGCACTGTCTTTTCACTGTTCAGCAGAAGAACCAAAATAAATAAAACATTCTTCTTCTGTTTCACTTTAAGAGCAAATTTTGTAATAGCCTTTTTGGCATGACCAGAGCAGATCATGAAAATACTTATTGGTTTATGTTTCACTTTGTTCTGTTTTAACAAATACTTCTAAAATTAAGACTGAAAGGCAGAGAACTTCTGCAGCAGAAATAACTAGATAACTACTGGTTTCTGAAAGCTGTGCATGGCAGGACTTCAGTTCTAGGATATCAAAAAAGAAAAATTTGGCCCCAAAAATAGGTCAATATCTCAACTTCTGCTTTCTGGACTACAGCTACACTGTCTTGTACATCAGCTAGGGGGACGTCATAGTAGCTTATCAATACCTGAAGGGGGCCTACAAAAAGGCTGGGGCAGGACTTGTTAATAGGGTACTGGATGGCAGGACTAGGAATAATGGATGCAAATTGGAAGAGGGGAGATTTAAACTGGATAGCAGAAAGAAGTTCTTTCCTGGAACAGGACACTGGAACAGGTTGCCCAGAGAGGTTGTGGATGCCCCCTCCCTGGAGATGTTTAAGGCCTGGCTGGATGAAACATTGAGCAACCTGGTATAGTGGGAGGTGTACCTGCCCATGGCAAGGGGGGTGGAATTCGATGATCTTTAAGGTTCCTTCCAACCCAAACCATTCTATGATAAGAAAACAACCTGAATTCATGCTGAAATCATACCAGTATAAAAACAAAGATGTTTTCCTCTTTGTCTTCTGTTTTTTCACTTGAATGTAAATAAAACCCAGGATGTGTGATGGTTTATGATTTGCTTTACTGAGCAGATTGTTAGTGAACTCTACGTGGAAGTTGTAGCTTTAATCATTTTGACATACTCAAATTTTTACCCCAAGCTTCAGTTCTGCATGAACTTTATAGAAAAAATGCTACCAAAAGCACTCTTGTGTATTGTCACATTGTGACTGTCTTGGAAAGTCCCACAGTGGAGCTGTTCTATAATTTCAAACACAATCTAGCCAGCACCAAGTAGCCATGAAGACAGTTGGTCTCCAAATTGGACAGAATCCCCTTGGGACTGTGCTTCAGAAGCCCACCAAGATAAAACCCCGCCTATTACAATTCAAATTTATTAGAAGATTATTACTAACAGTTTGAGATAAAACTTCATTAAGTGAGCACAAAGTACAATACAGATGACAAAGTGACCTGTATGCTACATTCCAAGTACTAGGGAACACAAGAAATTATCTGAAGCAGATTTTTGTTCAAGTGGAAAGTAATTTTTTTTTTTTTTGCTTAGCTATAGAAATGTCAAGGTTTTGGCTAAAACCTTCTAACAAGCAAAAAAAACCTATAAATAAACAAAAGAAAAGCTGGGAAAGACACATCAGATGGGAAAAAAAGTGTAGTTTTGATGAGATTATAAATGAAAGAAACAGGTCTTTATAATCAAAGCTTTAGGCAGTTTGGAATTTCCATTACTCTTTCTACATTTCTATCTTTTTAGTCTTGATTTTCCATTCAAGCTGTAGAACTGCCTGGAAGCCTCTCTGAATGTAAAAGTTTATTCTTCTTCTGAAATTCTCACTCTCCCCCATCTCCATCTCTTCCTGCAGCTACTGCAACACATACAGTACCATGTTAACACTGAGAGATCACAGCCATACTATTTAGCTGCTGTGAGTGTTGTAGATGGGACATCATCTTGGAAGACTATGATCTCCCATTCAAGAAACTGGATACAGAGATTACCTATTTGTTTAAAGTCAAGATATTTTTCATTTCCCTATAAAAATAATTTCCTTATGCTTTGTTTTCTTGTGCTGTTCCAGCTCATCTTCACATTAATGGTTTGTTTCTGGAAATGCTCTCCAGCTGTAACATTTTTATTGTGAATTATTTTGACTAGGAAACAGAGCACTCATGCCTGAAGCACAATAGAGACAGAAGCCTGCATGCCCCTTAAATGAGCCAAGGTTTTTCTGTACACTTCAATCACATTCTACTACAGCCAGAAATCATTTTACATGATGTTCCATGAATAGTGAAAAGGAACTTATCTGTATCTATGGAATAATTAAAACTTGTGAATAAGAAATCATTAAGGAAAAGTTAAACAAAATAATTTAAATATAAGAAATTGGTTTTTATACATTTCTTTACTCACTCACTTATCTAGAAGAAACACTTCAAGAAACATATTTCCTATCAGATATTGTCATAGATTTCCATATCATGGCTCCAGCTTGAATAAGAAAAATGCTTTGAGATTTCCTTCTCAAGAAGGACACTAAAAAGGGAGGGTACTTCTCAGTGTTGAGAAAGAAAAAAAATCAGAAGAAAAAAATCTCTAAAAATAAAATCTACTGATGTAGATTATGATGAGGTCCATACATAACTCCAGTGATACTACTTATTTTTAAGTATCATCTGACAGGTTTTAAAATAGAATACAGTAGTAAAAATATAAAAATTATTAGTTATACATGTATAGGTATAAAAAGTTCAGCTTCTGAAGATGTTCTAAAGTTTTTAGTAAAGCTTCTTTACAACCACTACTTACTTCCAGGGACACAAAGTTTTGTAGGAGTTGCTGAGAGGGAGTCAACAGAGGCTTATTTTGCAAGGAAGGCAGGGATAAACTCTGTAGTCAGAAGGTTCTCACAGAAATCTCCTGCCAGCTTCCTCCACTTCCACTAGTAATCCTAGAAGTCTCAGATATGAACTGAGGGCCAAGCAAGTAACTCATTCTTATGAGCATATTTACTGCTCCATGATGAATTTTCCTGTAGATTCATTCTCTTCCCTCAGGATCAACAAGGCATCACTCCCATACCTTATTCAGGTTCTACCATAAGGCCATCCATATTCTTAAACTCAAATATCCACAAATAATGTTGTCTGTGAATATTTCTTCAGCTGCCTCCAGATCTGTCCCAACTAACGCTAAATTTTAAAATCTCCAAGTTTCTATGCCTCCCAGGTTTTCAAGAGCCTATAGGCTCTATTGCATCTTCTAGCTTGTGTAGATCCATTTTTCAGCACCCTGAAATTCACTGTCCTACAAACAATTTTTAGAAAATCTTTTCAAAGATCTTTAAGGAACATTTTTCGTTTCTACCTTTGAAAATCCTATTCCAGTTCTCCTCAAAGCTTAGTAGAAACTTAGAGATCAAACATTTTCAAAGCTGAAAATGGAAAGAATTGCTAAATGTTAGTAACTGTATTTTATGCAAAATGAAGTGTACATTTCTAAGCTTGATTTACTGATTTCTAATAATAGTATTTAGCTATTAGACTTGGAGATTTAAACCTTACTTATCCAAACAGATAACACTTCCTTCATCTATAATTTTGTTGCTTTCTGCTCAAATTAGGAACACTGTTAACTGGAAGCCATAAACATCAAAACTTCACTGAAAAACTTTAACTGCATAAAATGGACGTCTCTGTTATAAGATTCCAAGGAGGCAAAACTATTGTTGCTGAGAGTGCCAGCCAGTAACCATGTTTAATGATCACTTTGAAAAAATACCATTACAGTTTTGCCTCGCCTCAACTTACACCCTGAACATTGAACAAATTGCAGGAGGGGGATACCAAAACACACGACAAAACCCTTTTTCAACATCTAACAGCATGTGGAAGTACTTCCTTACTTACCCAGAGCTTCAAAAACTAAATCTCCATTTGTGAAGCTGCAACAACCTGTTTCATGCTGCAAGACAAAGACTTGGGATCAAGGAGAGTTTTACTTACCGCAAAACATTGTTTGCATATTTGCAAGAAAGTATGTCAAAGAAAATATGTCCCTTTTTGGATCTAATGTTGCACAAATGGAATTTCTTTATGCAGTTTGGATCTGTCTGGTCAAGTTCCTAAAACATATTCTGCATGTTCATAAAATCATTATTAGCCCTTTTAAGAGCTGTTTATCACTTCAGCAGAAGCATGAAATGCATCATTGATATTGTTAATATCTGGGAACAGACATAATAACCTGAAGGAGGCCTACAGAAAGGCAGGGGTGGAACTTTTTAACAGGATGTGTGATGGGAGGACTGAAAATAATGGATGTAAATTGGAGGGGGATAGATTTGGGCTGGATACAGGAAGGAAATTCTTTGAAGTGAGGGTAGTGAAACACTGGAATGGGTTGCCCAGAGTGGTTGTGGATGCCCCCTCTCTGGAGGTGTTTAAGGCCAGGCTGGATGAGGCATTGAGCAGCCTGGTCTAGTGGGAGGTGTCCCTGCCTATGGCAGGGGGGTTGGAACTACATGATCTTTAAGGTCCCTTCCAACCCATAGAATCTATGATTCTATGATTCTATAATGGAGCTTAGTCCTCAGGAACTGGTACTTACCTTACTCAGCTGAGTAGGTGCCTGTTCTTATCACAGCAATGGACTGAGTCTGCTCCATGCGTCCAGCCACAAGCCACAAAGATGATAAAGGTGCTGAAACATCTCTCACACAAGTCCAGAGGCAGAGCCTAGCTATTTCTGACATAATATTCCTAATTGTCTTTTGATAATAGAGATCTGAATTCTGATAAGGCTCCATGATTTCTGTCAGTTAAAATCAAACAACTGATTCAAATGCTGAAAAAAAGCCTGACACTTGTTGCAATGGATGTAAGAAGCAGCAAAAAGTGCCCTCAGTGACGTTCCTTTTACAATCTGAGCATCACTAATAAAGGACTTAAAACTCCCTCAGGCCCTAATTAAATTAGTCTGTAAAGGGGGTCTGGGAATCTTGTTTTGGAGTTTACAGAAAAATTAAAGTTGGATTTTTACTTATGGAAGAGATTAAAACAACCACCGCTCAGATGTTTTGCTCACTGCTTCTACCACCAGACAGTCCAGCAGAGGACAAGTAAAAAACTGCTCACATGAAGGTCTATATTAACAACAATCTGCTCTCTTGGAGATTGGTGGTAAAAAATCTGCTGCTTGCCAAAGGAATGTCCAACTGTTCTTCACTCCTGGGTAAAGCTATCCATCCAGGCACAGCTGTGTGCAATACATCCAACACTTTAAGGATTTTCCTGGCCTGCTTCCACATAGATGTCAAGCAACTTTTCTCATAAGATTTTGGAAGGATTTGTAATCATCTGGGATAAAACAGCATGATTAAAAGGATGGCTGGTTCAGTTAGTGCTGACAAATACACTGGCATCTGCTATTCCTCCTCCTGAAAATTCTTTTCCAAGGGAACCAGATCAGTAACAAATTGAACAACAGGAGGAATAGATCTATCATTCCTAGTCTTAGTGATGAAACCTTACAGAGGTGCCCCACGGTGACTAAAAAGAGGCAACATTTGAAGAGCTGAGCCCCAGACAGAAGGATCTCTATAACGAGGATATAAAGACAGTCTGGTGCAGGGAACTACAGAGAGACAGGATCTATGTGGTTCGGAGTAGAAAGTCTCCCTGCTGCCTTGCACATGTGACAGGGATCTGGAGACAAATACTTCTTTTCGGTGTGTCACCATTGCAATAAAACTTATATCCTTTGGAGGGTACCACAGTAGACATCAAGAAAATACGTAAGGGAATCCAATAACACTGTGTGTGAAAGTTCTCTATTAACTGTCACCTAATATTAGAAGGCTGAATTGGAATAATTCCTTGACATTTTTTAATTAATAAATTAATTGATATTTTCATTAATAAAATCTGATTAAAATATACACATAACTGATATGACAGCGGTTTTCATACAGTACTGACAACAATCACTGCAGCTTTATCCATATCTGGTCTTTACAGTTTACAACTGTTTAAATCTATGTCTGGTCTGATTTACAGAAGTGGTCTTTGGTACCTTGTGGAAGTGTCCTAATTGTCCTGGCATATAATGATCACAAAGTAGATCATCAGCCAGTACTGAGTACTGAAATAGTCACTGGGCTAAGTATGATTGAGACACAAGCATAGGACCCATAAACTGGAACTTAGGTTTGTATCCTAATAGATATTTCATTTAAGCAGTAAAATAAATAAAGAAGACACCATGGGCCCAGCCCTCAATGCCATCTGATCCAGTGATTAGGTATTTTTTTATCAGGCCAGATCATTTGAATTCAGTCATATTCTGGCTGAGTGAATAAATGTCATAATTCTAACTCTTTTTGTTTAGCTCTTAAATGGGTAAAGGTACAGATACTCATGTAGTTTTGTATAGATATCATGAAGAATGATCAGCCAAACATGAGTTATCTGAACATTGTACCTAAGAGGAGTAAATTACAGTTTTGGACATATAAGAGTGGAATCTTAAGCAGATGTAGGAGTCATATACCTGTGTTTGGCACTGGTAAGATCAGCACTGGAACAATGCAGTCCAACCAGATGTTCATAATTCAATGAAGATTGTGAAAACTGGAGAGAAAACTCATGAATATAAGGGAATGAATTTACCTTACAATAAAAATTCTGGAGTTCAATTTATAAAGAAGTAGAGCCGGTTTGAAATGTCCCTAGCACACAGTTCACAATGTCTAACCAAGGGACAAAATCTTCAAAAGAGAAGTATTTCAAACTAACAAGGTTATAGAAGTGGATTAAATGACATTAGAATTCAAGAAAACAATGCTAGGGTTGTGTTAACAATGAAGTAATTAAACATTAGAATAAATCTTTTAAACTATGTAAGAATGTCTGTCACTGATCATTTCATTCTTTTTTTTTCCTAAAATGTATGATTTCTCTAATAAAAGCTGATGGATTTGAAGAGTAACTACATGTACTCTATTAAGTACGAAGACGATACAATCATATGCAGTATTATCTTCTTGTTTGTAAAATTCATTAGTGAATAAATTAAAACAAACCAGTATTTATTTGTAAATACTAAATTAATAGATTATGATTAAAACATTTCTAATTGTCATTTGTCTTCTTTGTTCAGTTGTAAATTCTTACATAAAAGACGATCTGAAATAATCAATTCCTGCTCTTGGAACAGAGAACAATCTCTAAAAGCCATTTTCTAGTCTTTAAGATTTCATGCATACTTTGAAGCTGCAACATTCAGTTTCACTCCATAATATATCAACTGATATTACTTATCTGTACCATGTAAACAATAAAGGTCACTCCAGCAACAATGCACACGCTATTTCTCAATTGTTCTTCACACTGAGCAGCATCTGTCCTGAGAGAAATGTATGATCTGTCTTAAAAGTTGGACTAAAGTTTCCGTAAAGTTACATGATATGGCTTTATAATTTAAATATTAACACCAAAGAAATATCTTGAGAACTGAATCAGTAACAGGTTTACATGCCACACTACTCAAATTTCTCCCACAGAGAGAAAAAGTTATTGTGTCCAGGTTGCTTTAAATTATGAACTCCTACAAATATGAACCCATTTTGTCTAAATATAATTTGATCATCACTCCATGTGGTGCAGGAATCTTAATGTTTCAATCTTAATCTGGTTTCAATCCAAATCAGTGCAGGATTGATTGTTTATCTTCTACAGACTGTGAAACTCTGTCACAAGGTACAGTGTCCTCTTCAGTGCAGTCTCACTGATTTCATTATAGTGACTACCCATGAATAGGACCATATTCTTTACTTAGTAAAAAAAACCCACTAAACGATAATCAGGAAAAAATATGGCTATAATTAAATCAATCCCTTTTACTAAATCAGTTTGCAAGTTGCATACTTGGCAATCTTAGATGAATATTATCCATGGAAGTTTTAAACATCTGTGCTGCAGCCTAAAAAATACCACATGAATGGATCTATTGAGGATCTATACAATATCCTGGGACAGTGGTGATAGCAATCCAATTCATACAGTCACTCTATCCTTGATTCCAGTATCCTCTATTGGCCTCTATCTGCCATGATTCCAAATCTCCTATTAAGAGACGATTCCTGCTGGTGAGAGACCTCATCCCTCACTTCTGCTAGGAATCGTGCAAGGTAGTGGTCAAAAAACTTTCCTCTGCTTGAAAAACATCAGTTCTCTGCTTGCTGCTTCTCAGCCATGGTCATTGATGCCACTGCCACACACAATCCCCAGAGCAGTAAAGCAATCAGCAACACAGCAAGTGTCCTAACTCTTACTTCCAGCTGAAGCTAAAGGCCCAAAAAAGACAAATAAATATCACAAATAAATATGCAAACAAATGGCACCAAGTAAAAAGACTAGGAGACTTCAGGAAGAAATAGTTTTATTAAATGACTACTTCAGGGAGCAAATAATGAAGAAAATTTACAGAAAATTACCAAGATAATGAAGAAAAGAAACTGCCAGGAAAACACAAAGATAATGAGATATAAGCTTAGATTATTTTTACGACATAATATGTCACAGAGCACAAAGGATATAGAAAGGAGATGGGGGCATCTAATTGTTTCAAAGAAGCAGAGACTTTTCTGAAGGAGAGGGATGGTGGGCCATTATTTCAGTTTTATGCACAATAATAGAAATATGATAGGAAAGTGCAAACAGATTTCTCTTGTATGTCACAGTTCTAGAAAAAGGAAGGAAAAAGGAAAGGAAAGAAGAAATACATTACAAATGGAAATTAAATCAGAAAGGCTGAGGTATAAAATTAATTAAACAAGCACATAGGCAAAAGCCTGATGAATTTCACTGTTAGATACTTAAGGAAGTAGCTGAATCTTTCTCTCAGAAACTAGCTATAGCTTCCCAAGCTAATAGAGTGAGAGTGTAACAGGGCTGAGGAAACACACACACTTATCTTTTGGGAGGTAAAGAACCATGTGGGAAATATATCAGCTCATTTAAATGAGATTCACAGAATTTCATAGTTAATAAATCCATTTATAAGAGTACACATGTTTAAAAAAGCAATAAAATACATCCAAAATTAATTTTCCAAAGCAAATCATGTCAAATCTCTTTAATTTTCTTCGCTTGACTAAGCAGTCTAGTGTGTACGGAGGAAGTGCTTCTGTAATATATTGATTTTAATAAAGTCTTTCCTGCTGTCCTATTAAGACATTCTCATAAAGAAAGTAAGGAAATACAAGTTTGATGAAATTACCTAAGATGAAGATAGATCTAGTTGAATAAATAATTAACAATGATTCACTGACAAAGAAGGAGCACAATGAAAGCCAGGTGTCATAAGATACCAGCTCAGATCTACTGCTTCTCTTGGATGAAGAAATAAAGCTCAGTGATAAGTGCTCGTGAATGTGCAAGCACGTAGGAGGTTTGGTAAATATTTCTTTGGAGAAATGGTCCTCCTCACACAAAAGAAAATTTAATACAGACAATCAAAAAATGTCAGAGAAAGGAAATGGAGAAAAATTAGGAAGCAAAGCAGAAAAGCATGTGGAAACGATATTGATAATGGTAACATAAGAATAGATGATATAGAAAAGTAAGTCTTCGTGAAGTTTTTATGGTATACATCATTGCAGTACCCTGATATAGAGAAAATATGCCCAGATACACAAGCCAGGCAGTGGAAACACTCAGTAGTAGAAAACAGCTCAACCTGGGCTGAGACATAGACTTAGGATTCCTAAGAAAAACTTCATGTAAGTCTGGTTTTACATTAGGTAATGGAGTCATTAAAGTTGTTTTTTACATTCCAAGAGGACGGAATGTAAAAGGGGAGACCTGGTAACACAGCAATACATTTTAATTTGGGCCCTGAAGGGGCAATCATTCTGGCTAGATCAGTCTTGCTGAAAATTGTTTAAAATCTCTATGCATTTTTATAGGGAGGTGGTACTTTGATTTTGATCAAAGCAACAAGAAAATACAGTTAATTATTTAGGTACAACATCCCAGTTAATCAAGTATGATATTAATTTCATTTTAATTTTTATGAGGCATTTTATAGCATGGAAATCCTTTCTCCATCATTAAGGAAGCTATTAATTTGGCTCACAACAACATTTAAACAACTCCATGTAATTGTCCATTATCAACAGTGAAGGTTAGAACAATGTATTAGTTCTACACCAATGCGTTTAATACGTTTTACATAAAGCAAAAATTCCAGCCCATGTCTATCCAAAGCTACAAGAAAACATGTGATTAATTGTCAGATGAAAGGTTAATAGGATCTGTTATTCTCATGCTAAATGCAGGGTTTTCTAAAGTTAGGATGTTAATAATTTAAGAAAGATCTACTCAGCACAAAATGCTTCTCAGTTGATGCCACTAGGAGATCAAACAAATTTCCTCAAAAAGGACCAAAATCTACCCCTAAAGTCTATAACAACCACAAGGACAGGGCAAGAGCCCTATTCTTCAAGCTCTGAATGCAGACTGAAACCCTCTGAGCTCTATAAATCAGGATGGCAGCACAGAACATTAAAGTAGCTTTAATTTCTGTATGTCAAGCCATGTTTCAAAGACCAGACAGGCCTGGAGGAAAGCTGTATGTCAACATTTCTGGTGATCAGGAAATTGCTTTACTTAAGTTTTGCAAACAAATGAAAAATAAAAAATCAAACCAAAACCACAGCCAGGATCTGCTTCCTAAGTGAACTCTTCATATCCCTCAAAGTGCCTTACGGAGTCAGCCATTTTATTAACAAGAAACATTACAAAGCTCCCTTGTGCCGGTTGGAAAATGACTCAACAATTGATCTTGTAACATATCTTGAATTCATCATTATTCTCAGAAAAGTCTGCCCAGGAATAGTATAAAACAGTACACCAGAAGTGTCCAAAACAGATCGTCAGGCCAACACTAAATATTTAATAGATTTCATCAGTGTCACTATCTGTGGTCTACCTACAGATAAGACGGAGTAATGAACACAATTTATGTTTTAGTATTAAGGGATGAGTAAGATGCAAAACTGCAAATGACCATAATCTCATTAATTTCTTTGTCAGCTCACCACCTGTTTATCTTTACATTTCCACATTACTCATTATATTCTGTTACTCATTCTCTTCCTCTTTTAATTTTGCTTTAACTTCTCTATTTTCTTTTCTTTCTTCTGCACATTCTCCATGTAAAATTTCTTTCAATCCATCCTCTCTCAATTCCTCAAATTTCTATCCAACTTCTCAATGTTCCTCTGCCACTAAAGTCACTGCATTTTGCATAGTTTTTATATTTACATACTCACCCCAATTACCATGAAGTTCAATTCAGATGTCAACATCCTATATTTAAAATCTTGATTCCTCATCTATAGGAATGTCTGCAGGGTCCATCTACACCAAAAAGGCCAGAAGCATGAGGTAAATAGTGTTATGGATGGGATACACAAAACTGTTTACCTTGAAGAGGAAGGTGAATTAAGAAGGGACTTCTGAAACAAAGCAGTCGGCTTGAAAAAAGTAGAGAGGAAGCACAGAAATTTGAAGCAGCAGGGAGAGGCCCTGGAGTGGAAACAGCATCACTCAAAATCTGTTGGATATTGGCATAAGTCACCATGCAGTTGCTGGAAGACCTGCATCAAACTTGAAGAGCTCTCAGAGCAACAATGGGCACACACAATCCATTCACTTGCCTACACCAGGACTTTTTAATAGGGTCCAGGATGGCGGGACAAGGAGTAATGGATGCAAATTGGAATTAGGCTGGATATAAGAAATGATTTCTTCACTGAGAACGTTGTGAGATAGTGGAACATGTTGCCCAGAGAGGCTGTGGATGCCCCCTCCCTGGAGGTGTTTAAGGCCAGGCTGGATGAAGCATTGAGCAACCTGGTCTAGTGGGAGGTGTCCCTGCCCATGACACGGGTGTTGGAACTAGACAATCTTTAAGGTTCCTTCCAAACCAAATCATTCTATGATGTTCCCACTTGCCTCCTACCCTATGACCTTACCCACTTACAATCACCAGCTCTTTCTTCAACCTTTCCCAAAAGCTACATCTCTCCCACTCCTTATAACCAGTATGCAGTGATCTCCTCTATGTAATAACAGCCAGGCTTCACTCCTCTAGCAATCCACTGATCTCCACCTCCAGCACCAACAACATGCCTAGATTGCCTCCTCCTTAACTCACTGAGCAACTGTTATTCACAAGGAGAGGATAACATGAGCTATCCATGTGTTATCTTCTACTTTTCATGAGGTTTCTAATATTTTTAACTTTTTGTGAGTCTACCATCAGGAACCCACTTGACACAAAAGTCTGGACTGAGTTTACTAAACAGTAACATAGTACAAAAGTCACAGTAGACAATGTAGGATTTATTCTTGTTATAGTAAAAAATAATCTTCAAGATTAATAAATTGAGGTCACACTTTTTCATAATAGTACAATGATCTATAAATATCAATGCTAAGAAAGCACCTATTATAGTAGTTCATGAAGAACATAATTTTTCTAAGTATTTGATCAATAAATCATATTTTTATGATTTACAATTTCTTTGCTCTGTCTTTTTGTAGTCATCCAACATTCCTGGCTAATAACTCCTACAATTATAGTAATAATTTCAAAACTTAAAGATGAAGCAATGGAAAATATTTCTTTTTCTGCATTGCCATGCACGCTTCTTATTAAAAATAAAAATTTTGTTATGTCTCCACAACACAACATGATGCCTTGCAGAGACTCAAAGAGGAGCTGAAAAACTGTTATGTTTGATACCAGAAGAAAATCTACATTTTTATGGTTATTTTTACATTGGGCAGGCTGATTTAACACTGAGATCACAATATGTAAAAATATATAAGAAAGAAGTTCTTCACTGTGAGGGTGGTGAGACACTGAACAGGTTGCCCAGGGAGGCTGTGGATGTCCCCTCCCTGGAAGTGTTTAAGGCCAGGCTGGATGAGACACTGAGCAACCTGGTCTAGTGGGAGGTGTCCCTGCCCATGGCAGGGAGGTTGTAACTAGATGATATTTAAGGTTCCTTCCAACCCAAACCATTCTATGATTCCATAAATGAAGGCACAGAGTTTTATTTCAGGCTATGTACAATTTAATGTATATGAGTTAAGATACTAAGGCTAACACAGCTGAACTGCTTGTATGAGTTAAGTTAATTAACTAGGTAAGTTAAAATTTCTAGACAACCCCATCTTACGCATGAAACTTTCAAGCCTCTTGTATTTTTCCCTCTTTCCTGCTGAATTTCAAGTTTTCAAACTGAGTAAAACCAGATTGCCAGAAAAGAACATTAAAGCAAGTAGGATAATTTTAAACATAGTGTTGCAATGGCAAACTAAGTTCTCATCAAAGAACAAGCCAGTAAATCCAATTTTGCACGCTAGCAGCTGAGCTCAGAAAACCATAGGTTTATGCCAGTGCAGTTGTCTATGAACGCCACCAATATTCACATTTTTAAAACAAATTTAAAAACATTCCTGAGAGCAGACCTCTGAAAATACTTAGGGACAACAGTTCCAAAGCTTTATGCAAGCTGTTCCCCAGATCCTCTTTTGGCTTTGCTAATTTTCTTCATGGCTTTTGTCATTATTGCCTCACAGGCACCATAGCCCTGTCAAAAACTAAGACATATTTAAAATACAAACTCTTTAATGCCTTGCCAAATCTTGTTTTCACCTTCAGATTAATTAAAAAAGTAAATTAACGTAGTTATTATCGCTTTTAGGCTGGTAGACATTTTCTGGCATTTTTTTCTATTATCTATTATTCTATGTACACTAAAGGAGAAATTTCAAAGTAGTAAAATGAATGCTCTCAAGTGTAAGCTTGTTTAGTGGAAAATTAATTTCATGAGTAAAGATTCCTGTAACATCCAGTAATGAACAGAGTATTGACTTGGATTGTTCTTTATTATCATATTTCCAATACAAGATTTTATAGTGCCAGGACCTCGAATACTTGCCTATATGTGTTACTTGTTCAGTTTGTCACTAGAATAAGTTAATTCCATTCCAGAAATAATCATATTTTTTACTCTTGATTTTTCAGAGGAAAATAGGAGAGAAAAAAATAAATTCAGCCTTAGAACTCAATCAAACTCGATCTCCTTACTGCCAATTGTCCTGTATTTTCTAGGATGTGCAAACAGTTCACTTTCTTTTCAGCTTTCTCTTGTACTTTCGTCACTGCTTTCTCCTCTTGAAGGTGTGCTGCCACAAAGCCAGGTGACAGCTGTACAGTCACTGCTCATCAGTCCCATTTCTTCAAGAAAAATCAGTAAAATTCCACTTTTTCCTTCTTAACTCCTTTGAAAAGCAAGTAACCACATTTGATCTGTTGCTGCTCTTCAGCTACTACCTGAAAAATTGTCACCTTTTGATCCTGAGGCATAACCTGACTTCCCTTCAAAACCATGTAAATGATACTTTAATTCTAATTAAAATAATCCTTATAGATGAAATTGTTGATCACTGAATGCACATCAATCCTCATTTAACATTTCCTCTTCAGAAGTCTACAGTCAAAGCTAGTCTTATGTTAGGAAGTTTAGTAGACTAAAACATAAAAAAAGTAATAGTTCTCATCTTAGAATGTTTTGGGTTGGAAGAAATGTTAAAGATGATCTGCTTCCAACCCCTCCTGCCATGGGCAGAGACACCTCACACATCCACCTCATACATTAAAGGCTTTTGTATTCAGACATTGAAATTACCAGAATGATGGTCCTGTTCACAAGTCTTTTTAAAAACCACTCAGGAATGCCTTCACCATTTCAACAGCAATTGAGAGAACTGGGATGGCCATAAACACACTTACAACTTCCTATCTCAATCTAGTTATCGCCAAGCTCCCTGTATTATAGAGCAATTCATTCAATATCAGTCAAGATTTTTCCTGCTGAAATTTCTAAAACATATCTATTCACCTTCTGTAAGTATGATTAAGGGGTTGAATACTAACATTTGGATAGCTGTTCAAATGTATCTGAACAGCTTTAAGCTGTAAAAGCAAATGTAAGACATTTGCTCCTTTTCTTTGGCATTTATAACTTGCTTGGTTATGCCTCCTTTCAATCTGCTTATTGAATACACGTGTATCATCTGTCTGAAGATTGGATTCTCCATGCTTTCCCCCTATTTTATCTACTGTTCTGTCTCTCCTGCTTTCTTCATTTACAAAATGCCACCACTGACAATTTTTTTGCTGTACATTTTACATTTTGTCTTCCTTTCTATCATCTTTGATTTTAAACTTGAGCAGGGCAGGGTTAGATTGGACATTAGAAAGAAGCTCTTCATCATGAGGCTGATGAAGCACTGGAACAGATTGCCCGGAGAGGTGTTGGAGGCCCCATCTCTGGAGACATTCAGGACCAGACTTGCTGAGGCTCTGAGCAACTTGATCTAGTGTAAGATTTTCCTGCTCACTGCATGGAGGTTGGACTAGATGGTTTTTGAAGGTCCCTTTGAACTCTGTGATTCTACGATTTTCTGGAAGTGTCATGGCTTTCAAAAACAGTGTAATTTATTAGTATGAATTCCTAAGAATTTCCCCACCCTCTTCAGAAACATCTTCACTTATTGCTTCAATCAAATTCTTTTTTCGTAGCCTCTTACCATGCTAGGAAAAGACAGTGCTGACCTCTCAGCTCTCCTCGTAAAGACCAACCTTTTTCTTATTCCATTGTCTAAGTTGGCTCTTCTAAGGTACTGTCAATTAAAAAAAACTATTGGCAAAGTAAACCAGCCCACAAATATGTAATATATGTTTAGGTAGATGAGGTAGAAACAATATGACATAAAATACCTTTGGCAACACCATCAACAGGACAGGACAGTGGTGGCTATGAACTATCCATAGCTTTGCAGGAATTGCAGCAAACTTTAGGGCAAGGGGGCAACCACGAAGCCAACTGTGATTTCAGTCTTCTTCTGGAGCAGTGTTTTAACATTCTAGCCTTTCCTCAGAGCACAAAGCAAAGGATGACTGTATCTCCTCTTCCCTCCCACCTTCCTCCTACACCACAGGAATAAACTGTCACTCATAAAATTAATATGCTACATTAATTTACAATTAAGCTATCACTAGCAATAATGATATATAATGTACATTCATCATAATTGCAGTGAACAAGTCAACATAAACCTGGCAAAGTTTCCCATACATCTGTTTCTTCCCTACGCACAATTTAAAGACAGTGATAATTTAGACCCATTTGAAGGCCACTACAAAATAAAGGGAGAAAACACGTTTTTCTCCACAAGCTTCTAAGCTAACACCTAGGTGCTAACATCTAGCACTTCTAATGCTGCCCACAGGAACTCTTTTTTTTTTTTCCTGGTTACTAAGTTGCTTCCTCTTCGTCTGTTCTTCTGATTTGGTACCTTTTCTATGGACACTAATTGAAAAAGTGGAAACACCAGTTACACCCATGGAAAACACAGATACACCCCTTCAGTACATACTATACTGAAGCCACAGGATAAAAAGAGCAGGAAAGAATTTACAAATAGGAAAAAAATATAGTGCATTAGAATAGTATGAGGATCTATTTGCTTGTCCTTGCTAGAACCCCTGAATATTTTGGGCATCTAAGAGAGTGAGGGGAATAAAAGAGAAGAAAGAAAGAAAGAATAAACAAGCCTTGTAAGGACATAGGACATTAATATGATGGCTATTTTTTGCCAGAAAATACTTGTTAGTATACTTTTTCAAGAGGAAAAGAGTCTCTGCCAAAAATTTAGAATATCTAGGAGTCGCTGAACATGTTGTTTCTGCATTTTATTATACTGAATATAAATTGAAAAAAAAAAAAAGTTATTGATCTGGATTACTCTTATTCCACAAATCACAGCAGCATAAATATTTCCAGGAAACCAGATCTTTGTAAACATTGGCAATATACTGTACAGTATATACAGTATGTTATTACCTATGTGCCCTGGAGTGGTGAAAAATCTTGTTGGAATAGTTTCTGCCAAGTGATTACAGCAAGGATCAGCATAAATACATATGATAGATTCATTATTTTATGCTGCACTTCAAGGAAGGAGAAGCAAGAGACCAAAGGACTGGACTGGGTCATTTTCTCAGTAAAGGAGAGTTCAAAGTTACAGAGAGATCCAGCCTGGTTAATTGGAGTTCATATATATATATATTATTCATATATATATATATATTCATATATATAATAAACGAAGATACTGGAACAACAGGTGCAGCACACAGAGCTTCTCTCATATGCAGACACCAAAGAAAAGATAATAACAGAGCTCCCTGAAGAGCTGTAAACAAGTGTTTTTCACCCTTGTTCTTCCTCTTGCTTTCAACAACATAAGCCTTATTTTCCTGTCCCCACTGCTCTTAGGGAAAATCCTTGATTCACAACTGCATGAGACCAGAGAAAATGTACAGAAGAGGAGAAGCATTTTGCAGCTAAAATATTAATATTTTAAAAACACATTAAGAACCTTAAATTAAAGACAATGCACAACAAGGACAAGTTCTGTGTTACTATACAACTGCCATTGATCTGAAACTCTCAGAAGACCATGGGTTTCTTGAAATAAATCTAGGATTTCTTGGATCCTGCCAAGGCAGAGACACCAGAAAAAATTCCCTTGTGATACTCTGTGATCCTTTTGCCTCATTCACAGTCAATACCAAGAAGACCAAAGTCATAGAACACATGCCCCCAAAAGACTAAATCAGGCTGCAGAAAAATGTTAGCTTCAGTATAAGCTTTGACTACACAGCTGTGTAGATTCTTATGTTAATAGAAATCACAGAAATCTGAGAACTAAAACACCTATTATGCCGTCTAATCTATGCAGTTGTCAGGGAAGGATATGTTCCCTACAGCATATTTTATAGGGCTCTATTCAGTCCAATTTTAAATGTCAGAGCTATGAAGCTCCCACTGCTTTGAGAAAGCTGATTTGTTTATTGTTTGAATTAATTTCACCAGCTCCAGCTGCAGCAAACAGGCTCAAGATGCTGTTCTTAATAAAAATATGGAACGTCCTCAGTAATTTAAGTTAGCATTAAAATAGCCAGTGAGTATGCAAGCTAGAAGTTCTGTTGAAATATCTCTTTGTATACAGCAGACTGCTTTTTTGATATTAAGGAATACAGGAATCTTTAAGAATTTGGCAGTCAGTTTCTGATGTAATTACAAAATTCTATCCAAATCAATGTGCTTTAGTAACCAGTTCAACACTAGTCACAAGCTTGGCTTTTTCACACAGTTACATTTCTCAATGATTTTTTAAATTACTTCCAGCACTACCGAGCAGCAAATACCAAAAGTTACACTTCATTCTCAACATTTTAACTTTTCTTCATAAATTCAAGGCTTCTATAAAAAAAACCAAACCCAAACCTGTAAATTAGTCATAAATGTCTTATTGAATTTTCCACCTTGAAACATTATGCCTAAACCATTCTTAAGTTGACAACTGGTGATATTGAAGGGATAATTCAGAATAGGTATTCAACCTATTTTTTACATTACTGCGAGGGCAACTTCAGTAAAAGCATAGACCCACTGTCAATGTAACTTTGCTAAGTAGGAAGAAATGCTCATGTACTTATTAAGATTATTTGGATCTGAAAGGTCCCCTCCAACCTAAATGATTATTATGATTAAGATCTGACATAGCTCCCAAAAAAGACCTGTTTTTTAAGAATAATTATGATTAGTGTTGGTTGCTGGTGAAACATGGATAAAGATGAATGTGTACAAAACCAGGTTAATTTGATATTTCATCTCTTTTTCTTTCTTTTTGAGGGAGAAATTGATGAGGCTGCTGATTCAGTTACCTCTGTGTAAGGTTTGAGCCCAGTAAAAGCACCTTACTGACATGGAGAGAAAACACCGGGATTGAAAGGACTTAAGCTAATTCTTGTACAAGAACACTTTCTCACTGGAGAAATATTTTCCAAAGTCATAAGGAAAATGAGCACACATTAGAAAAAACAGCTCTTTAATGTACTTCGATAGCATCTGTATTTATTGTCAATGATAGAATCTTTATGGCAGACAGAGACTGCCTTTCTGTTTGAGCTGACTAAAATATTATGCTGGTCTTGACCTTGGAAACGTTTCTTAAGCGTTTACTGTAGTATTACAGGGATCTACTGCCAGAAAAGCCACTGCAGAGCTGTGGACTCTTAGGGGGCTTTCCATATTTGGGGTTTTCTTGCTCTGGATTAAGCATGCCAACAGTAGTTAGTTGTTATTCTGTATTTAGAACTGATTTGCAGGAATGGCTTTCAGAAATGTTGAAACTTCTTGTGTTTCATTGAGTTAAGTTCACTCCCACAAAATAACTTAGGGAAATATTCGTTAAGAAAGCTCTTGCAGACTATCCAGTACTACACTAGATACAGCACATTTCCACAGCACATTTCTAAACACATAAGAAAATGCGCACTTATTAACTCACAATGACTCCAAAAGAATGTAAAAAAAGGGCATTTAAAAGACATATCCCTTCAGAAAAATATCAAATGTCTATTAATAATAAGTCAAAAAGAAAAGTGAAAAATTTATTATAGAATTGCATAGCAAATTCATTCACACAGGACATTAACATTTAAGATAAATGGTCAATTGATTTCACTCCTGAAGTAACTTCATAATGTCCAGATTTTCTTTCTGCAGCATAACTGTAACTAGTGAAAGATTTCTCTACACATAGCATTATTAAGTTCATGTTGCTGACATAACCACCTGCCTGAACTGCTTCTGTAGCAACCAACCCTTCCTGAACTAGCAAAATATATGACTCCAGTAGTGAAGATCAAATAAATTACAATCATTTATTTGAGCTGGGACCGTCTATAATTTCATTTTCACTTGTCTTATCAACACTGTGGCTACAATATCCTTCCTCCTGATGTTAAAGAGCTGGAGTTTTATTAAAGATGTTACCAGCCACAAAGTGAAGTTTGAAATGTTTCAAGTTTATTTAATCTCATTGCCACTGCATCCTTATCCATAGGAGTTTGAGAAATGTTATTTCCCACTCAAGGTCACTCACTGTGAAGTTAGGACTGATTAAAGGACAAAAAGAGGTTTCCCAGGGTAAAAATAACAAGTAAACCAGATCTAATCCTGAACTGTAAAAATAATTTTATAATGGACTTAAAAATATAAAATAATTGGACATCATGAAGACATTTCACAGATTTAATTAGTATATTCAGGAAGCATAAATGAGCCACCTCACTAAAACTCGAACTTATTACTCTGTAAACTTGAACTTTTCTTAGCAGAAGAATCTTGCAGATGAGTTACACTTTAAGAACTTCTCTGTCCATCGCAGTCATTGAGCTGCTTTACTGTGAAAGGTGTATTTTTTTAAGTACTAAAATACTGCCATTCAGACACAATCAGATGAACCAACCAAGAACCACACTCCAAACTCAAAACAGTTTTATATTCCCAGAACACAGTGAGGGACTACAGAGCTGTAGGAAAACAAAACACACACGAAAAGTTTTCAGGAGCCACGCTGCTTCTCTTTCATACTAAAGAGAATCCTGCACAAATGTTTAGAGCAAACAGATGACAGAGAGGAGAAAAACCTTCTAAAAATTCTCAGTTCAAGTGAAAAGAAAAATATTCTGAGCACCAGAAGAATCTGATCTGTTACTAGATAATGCAATATTGGAGTCTTTATCGAGAACAATTTTTTGTGTGTTTGCACATGAACTTTAATTTACTAAACAGGATGTAGAGAGTAAAGTTCACAACATTCTCAGATCAAAGTAATAACAGCATCACTTACCTAAAGATTGGTCTTTGAAGATGCTTTTTCTTGATTGTAACACAATCATCCATTTAAAGTGAGGGAAAAGACTTCTTCCAGCAAATAGCTCCAAAAAGACCAGGGAATAATCTGGAAACTTTTTCTTAGCTGCTGTGCTGCAGAGAGCACAGGGAACAATATTTTGGTGCCGGGGAAAACCTCCCTCCCTCTGCCTGACAGTGGAGCAGAAAAGGGCCATAGAGGCCACAGAAGCCAGGCACGGCTGTGTGCTACTAAACCGGGCAGGCTATGCAAAACTGGAGTCAAGGAGATTGAAGCAGGGAATGGCACTGGATTCCTTTCAACTGTGCAACAAAAAAAGGGGAGCCTTGCCAAGTGCTACCCAGGTAAAAAAGTTGTTAGATTATTCCAGCCCTGACAGCACTTCTTACACATGCTGGTCAAAGTCTTCAATGCAGAGTCACTCTCTCTCCCTCTCTCTCTCTCTCTTTAAAACACACTGTTCCAAGGCTCAACTTTTTTTTCTTCAAAATAAAAGTTGTGCAGCTGCTTCTGCATTCCCATGTGAGTACCTTCAGAAAGTTTGTTCTGGTAAAAAGAACTGTATACAAATTAATGAAGACGGATGGATCTGGTCTGTGAGGTTGGCTCTACTTCAAGAGATTGTAATTATTTTACAATCTGGCTTTTATTCACTCTGGATGATGTGTGGATATAACTATGCAAATTAAAGTACTACTCATAATTTTTAGCATTCGTAACCTAATAACCTAGAGTTCGCTGAAGCATAATGTGATGTTTGCAGCTGGTTGGGATCATGACTACATAAAACAAACCAACACTACACGAGTGAGGAAAACAAAGAAGACCAAGTTCAGATAGTGGCAGTAGCAAACTGTAACTGTTTACAAGATAAGATTTCACCAGAGATTCAAACTGAAAATCTTGCTCTGACATCACGCTGACATAAATCAGGAAGAATTCAACCACAGCAAACACAGGCTGTAAAGAAATCTATAAAGCAGAAGCAGATGACTCTGGTTCTCAGTGAACTGAAGTCATGAGCAGCTCAGGTGAGATACTGTTTCCTGGGCACGTCAACGAGTCCATAACACAGCTCTGCTGGCATAGGACTTGACAGGAAACATGGAACCTGGCCAGTGGAGCCATAAACCAGCAGCCAAGCATCATTCCTCACCACGCATGTAGCAGCAGAGTCCCCTGGAACCATGTGCCCTGTTCCTGTCAAGGAAGAAAAGGACCTGCCTGATAACAGTGATTTGTTCCTTGACCCAGCACTGGAGCTCCCTCTCAGTTTCACTCTTGAAAAGCACTCTTTATGTGCTAGGAGAAATTATTGGTATGTGAAAAGATGGAACAGGAAAGCTGGGCATCTTTTGCAATTGCATTATTGATTGGAGGGAGAGCAGAAAAGTGGTAGATCTCCATAGTTCAGAGCAGATACACTGGTATCATAAAACTACATTTGAGAGGAACTGCAAGTATACAGAAAAAGTACAATAAGTAACACTGAGCTGTGTCTTAGGAAGTATATGAAACAAAGTTCAAAAAAGCTCATATTGCATTATTCACAAATTATTATTAATAAAATTTATGATTAAAATTAATTTTAAACTCACCATTTCAAAATAATCAGCTGATTTTTGAAGTGCATTCACTCACTGTCTATACAGAAAGCTGAAAATCATAAAGAAATCTACCTTTTCTTTCTGTATGTGTCAGACAGGATCTTTCTCCTTTTTAGTTACATTACCCACTGGCTAATGAAGATGAGTTCATGGATTCATTTACCCCCATAGAAAGATAGATAGGTGGAAGGACCAACAGAAATGGAAGGCAAAGAAATTACAAATGCATAATCAGCAGAGACATACTGGACTAAAACTTGAAAAAACAGAAAATATCTCAAATGAGGAAAGGCATAACTTAGCCTAAATAAGAGGAAACATAAATAAAAAATTTCCAGATTTTAAGCACAGGTACGCATATTCCTCAGCACCATTCACTCTGTCAAAGAACACTTTTCCACCCATCACCTCTCCCAGTTTTGCATGAAGGTACTCCAGTGCACATAGGTCAGTTTATTTCTTCGTGTTGACGTCAGCAAAACCAACTCTAAAACTTAACCTAATGACTTCTCCAAGTTTGAAAAACTAGACAGTACTGCAGATAGTTGTGACTCATTCAGAGTGCAGATAGAAACATTGGCAAACGTTACTGGATCTATTATAGCACATGTGGTAAAGCTCTGTGCACACATTTGTCTAGGTCTTTAAGTTCTGACTTCCCTTTTTACCTCTTGCAAGTAAGAATATTTATAAAAATTGTTTTATTCTCTCTTCTCTCCCTGTTTACACGCACACACAAACTGAGCAGAGAGTTACGTCAATGCTGTCACACAGGAGATGAATTACCCTGCTATGACTTTCCTGCTCAGACTGGACTGCAGAAACTTGGCTTTAAAACCTTCCCAATCCTTTACTTTTGCTTTTATATTTTACCACATCTTAAGAGTCCTAGCAAAGCTCTAAGCAAATAAGTAGAAATACCAAAGAATACAAACACCATTTTGTCAAGTGGGCATTAATTTTCCCAATTAATAAAACTTTTCTGAAGAATGTGACCAGTATCACATTAGTATTTTGTTTGATTCTACCTGATGTTATTAGAATTTTATACTCTGCATCATTAGTGAAAATGAAGAGGGGGATGAGAAGGAGAGGAGGGAAGAGGAAAGGAAAGGAGAAAGAAATTCTCTTGGGATATATGATGCTAAATTAGCACTGAAATACACAACTCAAAGCATGGCATTCTTTGGTTTTGGGCCAGTGCAATATTATTGTTGGCCACGGTGGATGGAATTTCAGACTCTATTAGAAAATGCTGTAACTGATGAGCCATGTGTTTTCTAAGTGTATGCACATAATGGGGAACTATATACTTACTGAACAATAGAGCAACTACTACTGACTGGGCATACTGGTGTACTTGAACAGGATAGAAGGGTAATAAAATGCCCAGGATTTAATACAGATGGGCTACTGAATAATAATCAAAAATTAGTGGTTAAAATCCTTAAAGATAATTATTTAAATGTATGTAGATATAAACAATTAGAACAATAATTAAAGGTAGCAAAAATAGTTTGACACTCAAAAAGTTGTCTGGAAAAGAAAACAAGAGTAACTGTGTCAAACATGTAGAATGGCTACTGGACAACAGCAAGAGCATGATCAAAAGAGTTTTTCTGCAAAATTTCACTTCTCTGTGGAAAACACATGGCATTTAATAGGACAAATCACCCAAAGGAAACTAGACAAGACACAGGGGTCTGGGGCAGGTCTTTTTAATAGGGTACCAGATGGCAGGACTAGGAGTAATGGATGCAAATTAGAAGAGGGGAGCTTTAGGCTGGATAGAAGAAAGAAGTTCTTTACTGTGAGGGTGGTGAGACACTGGAACAGGCTGCCCAGAGAGATTGTGGATGCCCCAGGGACCCTAGAGGCATTTAAGGCCAGGCTGGATGAGGCACTGAGCAACCTAGTCTAGTGGGAGATGTGCCTGCCCATGGCAGGGGGGTTGGAACTACATGATCTTTAAGGTCCCTTCCAACCCAAACCATTCTATGATTCTAGGACAGCGAGCTGTATCAGTTTTCTCTGTAAACAATACAAGTTCTCACCTAGAAAAGTAGAATAAAGAGGCAAGAATCCATCATAACTACTTCTCCACAATGTAAGTCTTACTTATTAGCTCACATTCAAATCTTGTTTTATATTTCTGCATAGATGGCAGAATATGAGCTTGAAATTTAAACAAACTGGTAATATCAAAACTATTGCAAACTAACAGTCAGACCTGCAGGCCATATGGCTTAACAGTGCATATAAGAATTCAAAATGTTAAAGTTTTTCTTTAGGCAATTCTGCTTCATTTGCAGAAGGGGGTTTTTAATTTTAGATTTTGGAAGCATTTAGCACTGCCTTTCATCATGGTCTCCAAGTTCAGCTAGTTTTTAGTTATTCTGAATTCACTTAATTTTCATTTGTTAAAAAACCCTGGTCTTATTGACAATTTCTGGTTATCATTATTAGATTTCTGGCATCCAGTCTGAGACAAAGGGAAACTATCTCAGAGTATGTACATATGCACATTCCTTGGGGAAGAGCAGTATCTGGGAGTTGTTGGTATTACTCATTGGTGAGATACAAGAGAAGTTGCAACAGCAAAAAAAGCTCTACAGGTGATTATGTATCATCATACAAAACTGTTTCTTTGAAATAGCAACACTAATAATACCAGAGCTTTGATTTCTGATTGTGAAAATTGCTTTAAATAACAGTTTCCCTGTACATGTCTTGAAATCTGACATTCATCATTTTAAATTCTGACAAATAATGATAAATTAAATTCAGCTCCATCCTCAGATACATAACATGGCCATAGACAAAAAAACATGTGCATGACTCAGAAATCTATTTTTCCAACATAATAACATTTTGATCATCCATATCTTCTCATTGCAAAGATATTCACAAAATATAATGCATACAGTAGTGATGTGGAATTCTTTCTCTTCCAATAAAAATTCTGTTATAGCCTTTACAATAGACAGTGCTGGTTCTCAAAGTCAAGAAGATTCCACAGAGTTATATATTGTATTCCACATATAAATCACCTACACTATTTTCCTCCTTCCATCAGCTCACAGTCCCCCCAACACCATACACACTTCTTCCCAACTCCGTTTACTGGGACAGTATCCTTCCAAGTGTGTTAAGTTTATGTGCATTCATGAGAGAAGGCTAGTGGGAAGTTTATTTCCTTTAGCAAAAGTTTAGGGAGACTGGAAAGAAAACTCAGCACTTCTTTCCAGAGAGGAAAAATAGCAAGCAAAGGAAAAATGTAGACTTTTTCTATATGAAATATTTCTCTCTTACCTCTTCCACCCCCTGAAAGTTGATCTTAATATCTCTGAATTATCTATAACAATATTCTCACTTATTCTAATCTAGATATGAAAGAACTCCGAATACTATTTCAAATGCATTAGCTCAATGGATTTAAAAACTGTGTAAAAGCTACTAATCATCCTTCAGCCTCTTATTAAAGAAAGTAAGTACAATTACATCAATGTGAGAAATATGCTATATTTCCCACTGAAATCACCGGTAGAGATCCCTAAGAAGGGTTTATTAGAATGTTTGTGTTCAGGACTTGTTGCTTCTTTGGATAAACTTCAGATAAACTTTGTCACTCTTAATTTACTGTGAGCTTGTCAGAATATCACTTACTTAGTCAAAGATTTTTTTTTTTTAAATCACTGCCTAAAAGAAGTTCAGTGCTTACGCTTTTTTATCAAGGTCTAAAAGTTTGACAGCAATATCAAATGAAAAAGACCTGACTAGAGAATGTGAAACACACCAAACATTAGTGTTTATAAACAAGTAATGAGTCATGGTTTCCAGCAAGGTTTCTGCCTTCTTGTTCTTCCCCTTTCTACATCTTTCCTCATTCATTTAAAATCTCATTTCCTGTGAACTAATTTCAAAACAGTACAAGAACCACAAACTGCAAAAAAAATGGAATATGCATCTATTTTATACCATTATCTTCCTGAACTCAAGGCTGAGGCAGACTAATTCTGCTAATTAAATTCCCTGAGATGTTTAAATGTGGCCACAATGAAATCTGCTTTATTACTTGGCCAATTATTTCATGTATAAATCTAGCATACAAATGTAATGGGCTATGATCCCAGTCCAGAGAAAGCACCATTTTGCTTATCCACTAATAAGGCAAAATGCACATTAAGACCTTGTTAAACTCTTGATCTACTGACTATAGGTGTACCTAAGAATGAGTTGATATTTTTTAAAGTCAACTAAAAACAGAATTTTTACAGAATCTATGTACTAATAGCTCTCATTAACAATTAAACTTGTGAATCATTACTGAATTAAAAAACAAAACATTCATAGAATCGCCTAGGTTTCAAGAAATCATTCAGATCTGAGTCCAACCATTAATTTAACTCTGATAAGAATCTTATTCACTAAGACAAAGGTATTTCAGTGTCTAAAACCATCTTGCCAACAGTAGAAAAATTATTTTAGTAAGATGTAGATTAATTTTTACTCCCCCCAAAAGGTGTTGATATTGTAACTCTCATTAGAATTTTACCACTTAGTGCTACTCATCTTCTAATGGAAGCATTAACATTTTTGCTTCAGTCATACCATCTCATCTTTTTCTCAGTTACCTGTCAAAAAATACACCAAGTTGTGTCATTTTTTATAATTCTGGACTACGTTATGTGGGAAGACTAGAACCAGAACCAGTAATTTTAACTAAGCCACTGAAACACAATTTAGATGAGAATAATTTAAGCAAAGATGTAAGATTTTTCTGGAAGTCTCAGGAGCTTTGTGCTTACTCTCAGTTAGCATGTGGAAATGTTGCACATTTTTATCCATTTTTTACAAATTCTTGTGACAAAAGTGAACATTGCCACTGCATCATGCAATACCACATGGCTTTTGACAGCAATTTCTTCTTTCATATTTCACTCCAGTATTAGTTTTCTTACTCGCACCTATTACATATTTTGCACTATAAATTTATTTCAAACTTCATTTTTATAATTAACAGAATCAGCTCTCCACTGCTGTTTAATATTTCTCCCCTTACTATAAAATACATATTCTCAACAACTTTTGAATAACACTGCCACATGCTATGCAGGTTATTGTCAAACAGTAAAGCATAATGAGACTGTTTTGAAATAAATCACATAAATAGCAAAGTAGCAGACTTTTAATTTATCTTGTTGCAGAACTTACAATTAAGCAGGAAGATTTGTACATTCATTAATACCACCCTGCTACCAGCCTGACAAGACAAGCTAGAACTGGAATTAACATGTCCAAGCTAACAATACCCAATTTAGCCAAACAATGTGTAAGAGATACCACCACGTGCAGCACAAACCACTGTTTTTGTTCAAGTCCAGTAGGTGTGCCAAGAAGGACACTGAGCTGTTGGAGAGAAGGGCCACAAAGATGACCAGAGTGATGGAGCACCTCCTTTATGAGGACAGGCTGCAGAAGTTGGGGTTGTTCAGCCTGGAGAAGAGAAGGCTCAGGGGAACCTCATAGTAGCTTATCAATTCCTGAAGGGGCATCTATTACTCCTATTCCCACCATCCTGTACCCTATTAAAAAGTCCTACCCCAGCATTTCTGTAGGCCCCCTTGAAGTAAACCCATGTGAAAGCATACTTTTCACTGAATTTTAATCTTCTTTTCCCACAAGGCTCCTAAACTTAGGTTAAACCTGTCAGGCATGCTTCCAGAAACATTAGTGAAGGTCATGGCCTTTATGTAAGAACAATGTGAGCTGTGATGATGTTCAGAGTTCCTCTAGACAGCCTGCTACCATCAGAATGTTCAAGAGAACAGCCTCTGGTATTACCACTCATCCATCAGCAGGGCACTTACGGGGTTAAGTCCTCTGAGCTCTCAACTTAGATAACAAAGCATGGGTGCATTCAACCTTTCAGTAACTGTCACACCCCTGCCAAGGTCCTGTGTCTGACTGCAAACTACACAGACTAAGCTCACACCCTTTCCTCTGACACTTCTATTCAGTTTCTTGAGGTGCACTGCTTTTAATTCTAGCATTCAGGTAACTCTCAGGTGAGCTCCTGTTTTCCAGTTTTATTAGAAATAAGATTTTAAATTCATTGACATAGTAAGATTCTGGTGTGGTAAAACAACTGATTTCACCTATAGATACATTCAATCAAGAAAGTATTTAACAACAGTGAGCAATTAAATAGCATGTAAGACAAAATGAGCAAGTTAAAATTCATGACCACATGACAGGTGCTAAAATATAATCCTTCATTTAACAATCTTTAGTACAGAGAGTTTGAGACATTTCTGAACCTGGATTTCACTCTGACTCTCTATACAAGCATCTGTGTCCGCATGAATTCTGTCAGTAAAATGCCAATTATGACTAAGAATTGAATTTCTCTCTACTTGGATCAATACTCTGCTATTTAGATATCCCTTTATCCAGTATAGTTATATGATTTTTTCCATTACTCTCTTTGTTCCTTAGGAAATTAAGAACAGCTCAAAAATCTCAATTAAGAAAACACTTAGCAAAAGCATACAGCCGAAGGAAAACATTACAAGATACACAAGTCAATTCTGCTCAGGCTGTTCTTGAGTGATCTTTTTTAGAAATGAAGTACAGGGAAGACCATGGAAATGCTAGGAATATGTCTACATATAAACAATAAAATATTTTAAAACTATGAGTGTTTAAATACCATCTAAGATGAAATGAGCATGTTAAAATTATTGACTACATGACAGGTATTAGAATATAATTATTCATTTAACAGTCTTTCTTACAGAGAAGGAGTGTTGGAGCACTTCCCTTATGAGGATGGGAAGAAGGAGTTGGGGTTATTCAGCCTGGAGAAGAAAAGGCTCAGGGGCAACCTCATAGTAGCTTATCAATACCTGAAGGGGGCCTGCAGAAAGACTGGGATAGGATTTTTAATAGGGTTCAGGATTGTAAGACTAGGAGTAATGGATGCAAATTGTAAGAGGCAAGATTTAGGCTGGGTAGAAGAAAGAAGCTCTTTACTGTGGCAAGACACTGGAAGAGGTTGCCCAGAGAAGCTGTGCATGTCCCCTCCCTGCAAGTGTTTGAGGCCAGGCTGGATGAGGCACTGAGCAACCTGGTCTCGTGGGAGGTGTCCCTGCCCATGGCAGGGGGGTTGGACCCAGATGATCTTTAAGGTCACTTCCAACTCAAACCATTCTATGATTCAAAGTTATCTTCTATTTCTGATAATATCTGTCCCTTATTCCTGTGTAAATGCCTGCATTTGAGATTCAGAGTTCTCTGATTTAGGGAACTATATCTTAAACGGGAGTTCCAGGGGAGTTCAAACAGTGACAGTGCTTATGTTACAAAGCCACAGCGAATATGATGATGAATTGGACTTACAAGTGCCTCAGGGCATCAAAACCAAGAAACATGACTGCAGAAGGGGACCACTGAAGCTGCCAGAGAACTGAGGCTTTTAGGAAAACTGAGGAATAACTGTAGATTTAAATAATGCTTCTTCATTGGTCTCCTCCACCAATGGATGCCAGCCGTGAGATAATAAGCTAGAAAGTAGGTTTAGCTCTCAGAATAACTCCACTTCCCATCACAGTATTTTCCTGAGAGATCAGGCAAGGAGACTAACTCTGAAACTATTGCAGACACTGGAGAAAATTGCATTCTGGCAAAAGCCTAAAATTCAAGAAATGCAAACATATATCTTTGAAAAGACTGGAAAATGAGACCTAATCATCCACTAATACCAACATGCAGTCTGAATGCCTGAAAACAGAAACAAAAGCAAACAGTTGTGATGGTGATCTCAGACAAATATCACAGAATACCACAGAAAGACTGTATTTGCACTTGACCAGTTAGATTTGCAAATTAAGAACATTTTGCATTACAGGTTGACCCTGTGAACATTTAGAAGAACAAAAAACCCCTCAGGAATAACACTGTGATGGGCATGCAAAGCTCAAAACCTGATAATGCAAGTAGTATTTTGCAACCAACAGCAACATTACAAGCCAAGACAATGACCAGTGTTTGGAAAGAGACATATGCATTGCAAAAGTTAGATCACTGTGTTCACAAGTGAACCAGAGATTAAATCTCCCAGCGTGGTATGTTACCTGTTCCATAATAGCAGGACAGGACACTGCTGAATTTTGTTCAAATTTGTGATTATTTCCTGCATCGTTTCCTGTGTTATTGCACTGTAGCGAGTTTTTCCCAATCCTGTTTTTAAACAGCTGACTACTGTTGCCTAAATGGGGCAAAAGTCTGGCAATTGCACTAGACTATAAGTTATCATTTTGAATATCATTGCTCTCATTGTGTTTGTAGCTCTTGCTGCAAGTTAATAAAACTTCAAACCATAAAACCGAAATGTTCCACTTCAGACAGTGGATACACTCGTCTATTCTGACATCAAACCTTTGATAACTCTATGTCAAATATAGTTTCCAGCTAGTGAACAATTCTTAGAAAGTTCCTCTGTGGCCTATAAAGCAGTTACAGGGACATGTTTCTCAGAGAACTACAGAACAAAAGACATGATGAAGAGAGTCACTATATTCATTCAAAGTGACAACTGCAGAGGAAAAACTATGTCTAAAAGGTAAAGTCAGCACACAGCAAATGGATCAAACTCACTAATTTCAGGTAACTAGCATCAAATTTGCAGAAAAATGTGCAGGAAAATATCCTTCTGTTACTAACTGCTGTAAGGAATAACCCTTCCTCAGATTCTGCCTAAAGTGATGTCGACAAGTAAAAAATAAATAGGATAAAACCCAGCTGTACAAAACCACCTTGGAAACTACATGTATTATGAGTGGTAAGTACCTCAGAGTTTTTCTCAAATTAATCTAAAATTATGATGTTGAAATGGTATCTGAATGCCCGTGAGACAGCTTTGACTCTAAGTTACAGAGATCAAGCTTGCCATTGCAAATACTGCACAAAGCTGCATATACTTGGGCCATGTTGATGGAGGAAGCTGATCGCTTCACAGAATCTCCTTTGTTAAGTGAAGTGAGTGGCATTTGGAATAGATTAATGGCAAAAATAACCTGGTTATTTTTCCTTCTTGTGCAAATGTCAACAGTGTGGACTGATAGATAAGGCTGGGAACTGAAAGCCCTGGGCTTTTGATTAGCCCATGCACTGATCTTGGACAGGGCACTTTCAACTCAGACCATGTAGGATTCAGGGAGCTGGGAGCTGATGTAATTTCTTCCCTTCAAATGTTGCTTTGATTTTTATGGACTAAAATTCTTTGTAAGAACTAGGTATTCTTTCTTTGTTTCTTCTCCTTTTATCAAGCAAATTTTCATTGCAGCAACTGTTGCAATGTTTTCTTTTCAAATCCCTTTCCTATTCAATAATGTCTAACAATGTCTTTTCCACCCCTCTTATGTATGAGTTGACCTAGTCTCATACAGATCTGTCCACTATTTACTAACACTTGCCACAACTTCTCAATGTCATTTGGTAAAAACTTTAAAGAACTGCTGTAAAGTGACAAAAGGCAAATATCTATTTGTTCTGAAGGTTCTGCTTTGTTCCAAATCCACACTTACTATTTGGAATACTGCAGCAATTTCCTGCTGTAACTTTGATCCAAGAACATCATGAGCTATGCAGGTGGTTTCTGTCACACCACCATTCATATTTTTGACAGATTTTGAGTCTGCATAATATTCCCTGATAAACTGCTTAATTTGATCTGTGCCAGGAAAAGAAAACTTATGTTCTGCCAGCTTACTGACAAACCCTATGATATCAGACTTTTTCTCACTCAGTAATGCAAATAAATCAGAGAGAAATGCTGAAGAACCTTGTAGAAAGCAGCCACTCTTGACCAGGCTGACTCATTAAATTACAGTTACAGGTAATCTGTTGCATAATCACAGTTTTCCTTTAAACTGAAAAAAATATCTTTAGTCAAGTCTGGAGCACAGCATACAGACCTCCTCCCATCAGCACAATGTGATCTTTCAAGTTAAGCAACATTATATTGCAAGAAGAGTGTCCATCAACAACTCCCCTTAAGGTGGAGGTACAAAACCAAGGAAGGTTATCTTGTTTCAGCCTCTTAAAGGATTCTTGAATAATACATTTGACTTGGAGTAAGCAGAAATAGTACTGAAATTCCCTAAGCTGGCCTCATACAGGTTGCGTAGAGAAGAGATCAAATATCTAAAATAGATATCGAAACACAGGATGTGTTCAGTGCCCTTCTCAGCTATCCAATTACTCTATAGGAGAATAAAATGAAGTGTACTTTAATCTCTAGCACTTCTAGCACTGTAAAATTTAAAAAGATAAACGGGATACCACAATGCTTAAAATACCAATTTACTTATTTTTCTGATATAAAAGTACTGAAATGTCTGTACTTTGACATAGCTTTCTTAATCAGACAATATATTCACTCATTATAAAGCAGAAAGCTATTCTGAAAAGCTGTTTTGTCTTATTATGAGCAGCTGGGAGTAGTGACTGAAAGAATTCAGGGGATAATGTGGGTTAGGGCTATTCCAGCTCACAGTTCTGATCAGTTTTAGTCTTTTCCCTCCTCTACTACATCTATCTAGGTCATTCCCTCCTCCCCTCCTGTCACTCTATCCTCCACCTTTAAAAATTCTTCTGTTACAGACCACTTGATTCCTCCATTTTTAGTGGTAGTCCAGCATGAGACATGTTTCGGGAAGGCTTTGATTCTAATACACAACATACAAGGTCACACCAGAGACCTTCAGGTAGAGCTGAATGCCACATGACAAGTGAAATAAAGGCAGTTCTTCATGCCAAACCTCCCTGAGCATGAACAGAGCTCAGCTGATATGCAAAAATAAGTGCTGGAATACTAAGCATTTACATGCTAGGGAAAGATTTTTCTGTAACACAGCAGTCATTCATAACAACATCAAAAAATTGTCATGCATTCTATGATTTTATAAACAATGTATTTTAAATATTTGTTTGCTGTGAGAGTACCCAAAATTCCCAGTGGTAAACAAGATCATTGGATCAGTAGATATGCAAAAGAAACAGAAAGCTGATTCCTACCCCAAAGATCTCATAACATAAATTATATGACAAATGAGTGCATTGATATGTTACCGGGTCACAATTTTGCTTTAAATTTTCTGCATTGACTTGGGAGAAAGAACCTGCATCCTGCAGTACTTTATTTATCAACAGAACCAAACATGCTTTGACTCATTTTTATGAGGTTCAGAATATTGAGAAATTGCAACTGTATCTTCTCAAAACCATTTTCATTATTTGGTTATAGGCAACAGACAGGTAGACTCTATGGGAGTGAAGCCACCAGTGGTTTGCTTAGAAGAGGAGAGACATATTAAGTCATAGAATCATAGAATGGTTTGGGTTGGAAGGGACCTAAAGGATCATCTAGTTCCAACCCCCCTGCTTTGGGCAGTGACACCACCCACTAGACCACGCTGTTCAACTTAATGCTGAATACAATTACTGGATCTCCTGTGTCCCAGTTCAAACAATGCCATAACTAAGAGGTGGAACTGGATTCACATTTCAGCAGTCAGTTCCCAGTAGTGACAAATACAACAGGAAACCAACTGAAATACTTCCTTGTGCTTTCCTAGCCTCAGCACAGACTGTCTTTACACAGATGTTACACATTTCTTGCAGGCCATTCTAAGGCAGGCAGCTCTGAGAGTCCTGAGGTCAGTCTTGTTTCCTGTTTAAAACACACACCTGTGCTGCCTTCATTTTTTTCAGTAGATTCAGTGGAAATGACAACTTTTTGAACTTACAGTAATATTTAGCATATCTTTAAAGAGTGCAAATAGATAATGAATGGTGATTGCTGTGATAATTACACTTGCCAGGAAGTGATGAATCATTTTATCATCTCTTGCTGGTCTTGTCTTATTTTAAAACTAAGAACCTGGCATGCATCCTTTTTTTTTGTGGTATACCCAAAAAGTTTCAGCAGATTTATCTAGACTGAGGGTTAAAAAAGATACAGAAACACATAAAAAAGAATACAACCACCCAAGGAAGAAAAAAAGAAAGGAAGAAAAGGCAATAACAACAGAAGTCCAAGAATTTGTAGATATGCAGTCTGAGGCTCTGCTTAAAGTGCCAGAATATTAAGCTTTCCATTGTGGTATGGAGAGGAAACACGGAATAATGCTCTAGAGAAAATGCTGCACAAGAACTAAGAGGATTTTAAAGCTATAGAATATGATGAAAGAGTTGCAAAAATTCAGTTATGTGAAAATGGATCTAAGTGGAGAAAAGCTTCAATGTGAAGTGTCAAGTTTGTTTCTTGTGATACATTGATACAAAGTCCTTTATCTGAACAGAATCTCGTAATGGTGGAATTCATCAGTATCACTGGTTTGAGGCAAGACTATCAAAAGTGCCATAAAATCTTCAGCTTATTTTTCATCAAAAGTTAAAAACTGGGCACTTAAGCACCCTAATTAGTTCCTAAAAGTCCATCTTTAATTTCTCCATCTTATCCTAGATTTAACTATAATTTGAGGCAAAAGTCAGTCACTCCTGAGTCACTCCTCTTCATAGAGGTAAATTAAGAAACAATTGTTTAGAAACTTTGATTCAGAATAGTTAAAACTGAAGCAAAGGAGTATTTTTTTCAAAAAAATCAATTATGGCCTTAACAGACAAGTATAAAGAATAAGAAATAAATCCTTGCCTTATGCTTTTTCCCCAAAGCCTTTGAGCTCTGAGCATTACATGAACACTGAGAGAAGTCTGGCAAACATTTGGTTTGAACATTTTCACACTTGTGTTCTCCAGCAGTCACTGAAAAAGAAGGTCTCTGAAAAGCTTAAAAGTAACAGGCAGCTTGCTTCGATTTTTCCATGTGCTGATCTGACAATAAGAGATTAGAAAGTTCAAGCATCTGCTCCTGACGGACATAAAAAGGCACAAAACTGCACTGAAGAGATTTTTTTTTAAATTCTGCTTAGAATACCAGTAAATGCTAAATACAATGAGTACTGACAGTCTGTAAGTTCACACATGAACTGCTTCAAACCTTCATTGCATTTAAATCCTGGAGCTTTTTTGATTACAAGGATTACATCATACTGTTCAGACTTTGGGAAGAAGCACCACTAACAGCAACTCCAGCAGCTTGGAACCTAAACAGCTCAGAGAATAATGCCCAGAGACTTCTAAAATCTTTTTAGGTACTGTAAATAATAACAAGGGCATATAAGGACAGAAGTTTAACAGAAGCTCTGCCATCTTACTTTTTTTTTTTTTTTTTCACAAGGACATGTTTTTTCTGTGAGATTCTGCACTGACAATAAACAAAACCTGACTTAAATGTGGAGGCTACTTTGTTGCCCTAACTTTTGATGTCTCCTCAATTTACAGTTTTTGTCTAGAGTATGACTTTCATGCCACGTTATTTTATTATTCCCTCTTTTCCCTGCTATTTACTATAGGACTATTTCAGTTTGAAAAACTGACAGGAAAAAAAGCTAAAATTAATGCAAATAGCACTTTTAAGAGTTTTTGTAACTTTTAAAACTTCCTGGTGACTGTACCTCTCCCTCAGATAGGTTTTTGGTAATGGTGTGTAGTGCTGTAGTGCTAAAGCTTATTCTTACATTTTGGTAAGTAAATGTACCCAATCAATTTCTTTCTCTGCAGTTTCTGAGGGCCAGCTGTGTTAGTGACTTGACTCCATATTGATGTATTTAATATCACACATCTAACTGCTCTAAAGCATTAAAGTTTATCTAAGTAAGAACATGTAACAAAGCATTTGTCAGGTATTTTGAAGGAAAAAAATGCCACTATTATTAAGGGAGACTTTTCACCCATACGTATATGTAGGTTTAACGCACCTGATTATGAAAAAAAAAGAAAGTATTCATTTTATTTCCTCATCCAGAAGTATAGTTATATAAGTATCAGTAAAAAAGAGATAATAACTCTCTGTGATCCATGAAGGCAGCATGCTTATCATGACATTTACGCCTACTCAGATGTTCATCTGGGGAAGTCATACTGACAGCTTAGTACTTGAAGCCATCATTGTTCACAGACACATACAATTAATAGCTAGACAGTAACGAGATGTAAGTCTACATGAGTATGCAAAAGGTGGAAGGTTGTGGTGCACCCACACATATCCAATATAAAACCTCCCTGTTGCAAAGATTACCTTTATTAGCAAACCAGGATAAATCAAATTAAACCACCACCATTTTTGTGAACCCTGTGTAGAGCTGTTTTCCAAGTCTGGCCACTGTCCAGAATCTTTTACTCGTAAATTAGGTATGAGAGGGTAAGCGACTTGTTCACTCTGTGCATTACTGTCTTTAACTCCATCATTCTTTCACATCTTGGTATGATAAATCACCTGAATAAGTCAATAATCATTTGTCTCCTTTTCTTACTGAGTTCCCAGATAAACAGATTGCATAAAATAACAGATGTAAAGTAAAAGATTCATAAACTTACAATCCAAGAAAAAGTCTAAAGACCTACAACCTACATATGGAATGGCAATTTTATCTTTTAATCAGTTTTACCAGTAACTTTGGATTTCATGGACCTCAAAAGACAGACCAGAAAAATTAAGTCTCCTGCAGGCATGTATCAGGGGAAACACTGAATAATCAAAAACTGAAGGGGCAAGCAGGAGTAGAGATAATGAGAAATCAATATTACTTTCTAGTTCATTTGGTTAACTGGTTTTGCTGCCTTTGAGATTTAAAAAAATAATTTAAAAGATAGAAGTAATCTTAAAATGAAAATTAAACACAAAATAAACTGACATCCCAGAGTCTGGAGTGTACAGCCTTCAACTATAGTCCTCATTATACATCAGCTCCAAGTTGGAAGAGAGTAGACTTAAGCTGAACAGAAGAAAGAAGTTCTTTACTGTGAGGGTGGTGAGATACTGGAACAGGTTGCCCAGAAAGCTTGTGGATGCCCCCTCCCTAGAGATGTTTAAGGCCAGGCTGGATGAGGCATTAAGCAACCTGGCTTAGTGGGAGGTGTCCCTGGCCATGGCAGGAGGATTTGAATAAGATGAACTTTAAGGTCCATTCCAACCCAAACCATTCTATGATTCTATCTCAGAATCAGATACACTCAGAATCAACAGCTGTCAGAGACTTGTCTCATGGTAGTAACATGGTGTTACCATGTTACCACCATTTCCTTGGTTTTCTTTCTTTGTTATCTAAAGCAAAATATTAGGCATATTACTAAATCCTGATAATTTGCATTAAGATATATAATTTTTGCTTCCAAAACATACTTTTCCTTCTCCATTATTCATCTTAACTCTTTCTTTTAAATACCTACTTAATATTTTTGCTCTTGTGAAGACATAGCAATGATTCATCCACTCAAAACACACACAGTTCCTAAAGCCTAATTAACACTCATTTACCAGAAATGCATTATGTTCACTTACACTTACCATAGTCACTCAGCACCACCACTGATTTGCATAACTTCAGCTCCTTTCTCTGAGAGGTGAAGTGTCAAAAGAAACTCTTTTGCTAGCAAAACACAGTGACATGCCCAAACCGAATCGAAGCTAAAAATTAAGCCTCTATTCCAGGTCAGGTACTAGCTCACCCTTTTGCTCTCAGAACAGCAACTTGCTTAAGAGTTGCAAAGAGGCACAGATTAAAGTTTTTGGGCTACTGAAGCTCAAAGAACTACCTGAAAAGTGTGAGAAGTTTTTTGATTGCCACATACACAGATAGTACAAGTAACAGAGTCATAATGAACTGCAGGTGGAAAACATAATGTTAAAGAGAATGTGGAACAATGACCTTATTTATACCAAACAACTGCAAATAAACTAGAATTTAGCACTCTGTGACTTAATCATTCTGTAACAAGGAGGACAAAAAGTAATGATCATTTTTTACTGGAAAACTGAGCACAATATTGGAATACATTGTTTAGATACTGACTGATAAGAAATTACTACCAGGGAGGGAGGTAGGGAAGTAAAAAGTACCTCTTGGCTTTAGTTTAACTAAGTACCTTAGCCATCAAGAGAAGTCTTTCCCATCACAATAATTCTTACAACTTATGAATGAATGTTGAGAGAATTTATTGGTATTGTTTGGTCTGTTTTGCTCAAACAAACCCATTTAGTAAGGAGTCAAACAGAATTTGCAGTCATGTCAGGATCTTGTGCTGAAGTGACTAAACCCTGAAGGAATGTAGCAAGCAAGCATCTATCAGCAAAAAATTGAGGGCGATGACAACCTGTCCCATAAATACTGCTGCCATCTACCTTTAAGGCTATCTTTTTTTTTTTTTAACAAACATTAATAGGAAGAGGATCAAACAGCACACTTAGAAACAAAAACAAGTGCATAACCTTGAAAGGAAGTGAGTGGTTTTGTGAAAGGAAAAAAACACTCTGCTGCTTTCTCTTTGTGAGTCACTCTGGGAGTGGCACCAGAACATCTTGTTGTCCCATTTCTATGGAAAAAATCCTTGAGCAAGTTCATTCTTTATTAAGTTACCATGGTGCCAAGCAAATGTAAAACACTGAATCTTTGATTCAATATTTTCTATTGTTCTAACTGTGCTGGGAGAGAGAGGGAGGCAAACACATGGCTTTGTTAACAGTGCTTAAGTATTGCCATCACTGTGAACGGCCCTGGGGGAACAGTTCTTTTTGTTTGTCAGCTTCAGGGAAGAAAAATCTTCTCCATAAAATTTAGGGATTTCATTTCTCAATACATCCATTTCAGCGGCAAATTAATACCTGCACCCTGGCTCTGAGAGTTCATTCCCACTCCATGCTACATCCATTATCCCTTTAACTGCACCAATAAATCAGATCCTTGATATTATTTGGATTCCTACAAAAAACCTGGATTAAAGGTAACTCTCCTTCCCAAAAAAAAAGATTAGTGAAGTCAGAGACAATAAACTAGTTTGACTACTGAAACAAGCACAATCCATTGTTCCAAAGCTGTAAGTTGAAGCTTACACAGATAAGTGAGATAAATTCTGTTAATTTATAATAAAATAAATATAAATAAAATAAATATAAATGGGAATTCTTTATGCTTACTAAATGTAAATAGAAAAAAGCTACTTTCCACTGAAGTAAAAATGCCTGAATTGAAGCGTTATAGTTGTATAATCACATCACTATAATTGGTATTGTATTGCTGCTCAGATAACACTTTTGTTCATTTTCACTCTCATAATTCATTTACACAGGTAAGTCAAGTTTAGTAGCTGCAACCACACATGTAGAAATTGGTGCTTTGTGGATAATGAAATAAAAAATTAAAAATTGTAGCCTGTATTTGCTCATTAGCTAGCAGTCTACTTTTGGTAATAGCACTAGTTTACCAAGAACAACTTCTCTTTTACACGTGTAACTGCCAAGTATAATTCTTTACACATGAAGGAAGGGCAGTTTCTAGACTCACAATTTCAGGAATGGCTTTCAGTGTCAACCAGGAAAAAAATCATAGGGGAAATGAAATATTTTTGATGGGAAGAGACATTTTGTAAAAGGGTAATATGCAAAAGAGAAGAGCTCTTTCAATGGGGAAGGCTGGATTTAATCATGAAGTGAAGCAACAAAGGCTTTTGTACTTCTGACAATTTACTCTGAGGCAACTCAGCAGGGAAAAACCAAAGCTTCTAACATTTATCTGTTACACCCTTTTAGCAGTGTTGAGTATATAGTAAGAAGCCTTCAGCTACCTATAAAAACATAAGCACAGCATTGAAGACTTCATCAATTAATAAAGCTTCTTTATTGTACCAAAAACTGTACAATATTGGGCATATCATGGTGGCAGCACTAGAAAGGAATGGTTTGGTTTCAGCAGGGGTAACATTAGATAAAACTCTATTGCTCCCTTCCTTCCTGTTCCCATTCCCCAAGTTACTACCAAAAACCTGCTAAAATGAAATTGTAGATGATGATGTCCAACTGGTTTTGCTTTCAATATTGAACTCCCTTCATCTGTATAGTCAAAACCTCACAGTTGTATTAAACATGGTGAGATCTATTCGTGATGATCACAATACAAATTACAATCTGCTGATTTTATTGTTAAAAATAAATTTAATGACAAACCGGGATACAATCGAGTGCATGTGAGCCGAGGACCCCATCCTTTCTTTGCTTGTCTGCAAAAATATATCTCATTAGCAAGACTGGCAAAAATCCAAAGTCATAGCAATAAATAGCAATTTTGTTGCAATCTGTTTCTGTGTTACTACTGTAGCTGCAGCCAAGTGATAGACAAAGGGAGGTAAACATGTTTCTTTCCCTGGGAAAAAGGAGGGGGGAGGAAATAAAGTAAAAAAAGAGAAGCTTCAGGGACTCATTCTTGTCCTGTCAGGTGACTCGCTCACTTAGCAATTAAGAAGAATCAAATCCAGCAACAGTGAACTCTGAAAAAGAGTAACATAGTTGATGTAGCTCAGCGTTCATAGAAAGAAAACAAAAAACCTGAGGCAAATTCCACTGCATCTGTGAAATACTACGCTCTTTTGCCACAATAAAGTATATCTGTCTTGAGGTCTCATTTATTACATTGTAATTCAATGGCCTCCAATTATGCTGGTGTAAGTGAGAGCAGAACCAGGCTAATTGTATTAAATTATGGACTTGATGGAGAAATCAGACTGAAGTTCTGCGCTCTATAGGAATGACATCAACTGTGTGATGTTAATTATGCCACAAAAACAATTATATATCTTTTTCTCCTCATTCAAAAACCCAAACCTCTTTAACACTGTCCATTTCAGAGTCCAGCATTATTTTTTACCTGAACAAATTAATACCTCTGAACTGCAGTCTCACAAAACTATAAGATTTTTATAACTTTCTGATTGAACCACAAAGACCAAGTACAGCCAGGAAATGGAATGCCTTTGAATATTACGAGATCTTCATGGATTGGATGCAAGGAGGTGACTGAGCAAAGCAGAGCCCATAGCTGGGCCATGGAGTACTTTTTGCTGAGATGCAGAGCTGCATTATGCAGCAGCCCTTTTGTGAAAGCCACCAACTAATTCTCTGAAGTGAAGCATCATATGGAGAATTTTGCACTCCTGCCCATGTATAAAGCTGGAATTGGTCCCATGCATGTGGTAGTCTGCCAACTTCAATAAGGCATGGGTACCAGCTAGAGACAGATTTAATATAGCTTGTACAATGTAGAAAGATTTCAGCTCCATGCCAAGAGGATCATCGTAATGTTAATCATTGTCAAATGATAAGAATGCATTTTAGTATGAGAAACCACATCTGTTGTCACTTTACATAGCTGTTACAGAGCTTTACACACTATCTTTCTGAGTCTGTTTCAATGCAAAGTCGCCATATATTAAGCTGCAATACAGTTTTTCATTACTTTGAAGGAAAAAAAATACAATTAATCTCTACAACTTTTATGAATTCTACTTTTTCCTTGAGATACTTCCCTTTCAAATCTCCCACTGAAGGTGATGTTTTAAAGTATAAATTTTCATTCTATTCCACAGCTCATTCAAACTAAGCATGCATTTGAGACTACATTTATCATATAAAGGCTGAAAAGTATTTTAAAATTTAGTTCTGTTAATTACGCTGTTTCTCTAATATGATTCAAGGACTCTCTGAGTTGAGTCCTCCTCTTCTAAACTAGCAAGATGATCTGACCACAGAACTGATGTTGAAAATGTGCTGAACTTTCAAACTAAAAGGTCTTGAGCAAAACTTATACATTTTCATGATGCACTCATTTGGCTCATATGTTGTATGTGAATACAAATACATTTTTAAACTACACTCAAAAGCATTCTGGTGTAGCCCTTTGTCATAAAGGAAGCTCAGTGCAGTGCTAGAAGGCTAGGTAAGACCTTGTGCTAAGGCAAGGTTGATTCTCTCAAGTCTCCAGAACAAATCTGGTCAAAACTGAATGTAAGTTGAAGGAGAAATAGGTAACAGAGATGTCTCCATATGGCTTATGCCCATCTCAGTCACCTGATTTTTCCAGGAAGTAATAATATTAACATATTCTGGTATTGAATTTAATTAGACTGTAGCAGACCTAGCATGTGATGTTAACAGATATGCAAGATTCTAATAAAAAAGCCATAATACAATTAGAGAACCAAATCAAAGCTACAATTTTCCATCAGAATTCTAATATCATGCTTATTTTAAACATCAGGACATGCATAGTCATAGCTGTATTAAATCTAACAGAACTTAGACTTCTAAAAGGCTCTAAGTGTTTGAAGAGAAATTTTGGGTTGGGCTGTAACAGTGACAGGAGCAACTCAAAAAGTTTGGATTGAGCTACAAACTGTTATTATCTTCTGGGATGGTCATATCCTGTGTTTACTCCATTGCCAGCACAAAAGCAACTTGCAGCTGTTACACATTCACTTTTCAACCTTTTTGTATCTATCTACTATGTATGCAAACCATTTTCCTCTTAGCTAATGTTCAGCTTCACACACCATGTGAACCACATTCAAACTCCAACAGGGCTTATACATCATGTTCTTGGAACACTGAAGAATGAAACAATACATTGCTTGTGGAGGGAAGGGGAAAGTTTTGAAATGTTAAACCAGAATTAGGAATCATATAGCCTAGGCCCTAAGCATTCTATTGGATAGGTTTGGGAATTCAGGTTTTTTTCACGGGTTTCACAAATATTACCAATCTTTCATTTCTTATCAAAAAGATCATGAGACAGAGCCCACCTGAGAGCAGGAAGCTACAAAGTATGCATCAAACATCTTTAATTAAAAAGATAGAAAATATGAAAAATTATATACATTCAGAAGTTTTTTGAACCAAAATGTTTTAACACCTTCACACATAATTACTCCTACATATCATATACTTAACCATTTCTGCAAGAATAGGGATGTTCTAGCAATCAAGTGGAGAAAGAAACCCTACCTGATGTGCAGCTCACACAAGGGAGACAATGGATAACCAAACTGCTCAAGAGAAAACTGAAAATGGAACTAAATATCTGTCCCCTGGAGGCAAAGCTTCCTCATAGTTATTGCTAAGCTATTTACATGTGTATGTTATTAACATTCTTCATTTTGACATATCTTTGACAAATATTTTTTAATATTTCTAGATAAACAAGCAATATTAAATCAATCTGGTTAGAAAGGAACTTAGAAGTCAAAGGCCCAAATAAGCCAAATTATTTATATTTAAGATCAATAGTGTCTGTTCAAGAGAGATACAACACTAGTATAGGGTTTCTTGGTATATGGCAGGGGAAAAGCTATTATACCTTCATCTTACTGCCACTGACTGTTACTCTGTTATCCTATAAAACTCATTTAGAAACTTTAATTCACATTACAGCTGGTGAAGGTGTCTTAGTAGCCATTAAAACATACATTTCACATCACCAAATAATGAATATATGAACAGAGAAAACCTTCTGTGATGCTTTAGAAGTTTTTTGTTAAAGGAAGATGTCTAATTTCAATTTTCCATCAAAAACAGTTGAGAAGAATTAAAACATATTTCTAATTTAACATTTTCATCAATGGATAATTTCAGCTTACTTTGCTTATAAAATGTTATCCATCTCAGATCTCCTGACTATAATAACTATTCCATTGGGCTGCTCAGAGCTGCGCTCCACAGTCATCTTTGCCAGTACGGGAACTAGGAACACTACTCTGCAAATAAGCAGTTTACTGCCACCTCAGTTTACTGTAAGTATAAAGTGTCCAAAAGAAATGTAGACTCAATTTTCTTAAAAAGCATTTCAAAATAAATTATACTGAGGCTTATATTTTGATGGCCTTTTTCAAGGTATTAATTTAAGGTATTTAACTTTCTCCAGAGCAGGAATTCTGCACTCCAGCCTTCTCTAATGGAAAACTGTGCCAATCATATAATGCTGTTTGCAGTGCATTTGCTTGTGCATCAGGAATTAGCACACTGATGACAAAAAGGGTCTGTGAAAAGGGACAACCATTTGTAGCTCCAGCTGAGCTTGGCATGTTTGGTATCTCTGACAAAAAAGTGTCTCAGTTACTGAGATACTCAGATACTGAAAGTGTCCTGTAATAGGAAATAGTATTAATTCTAAACTAAATAAAATCTTAAAAGGAAAGGCTTTTCATCAAGCCTTTAAAAAGATATCAGTAGCTATCAGAAAAGATAGCTACTGATAGGACTGAATGAGTGTCACAGGTATTAGGGGAAAAAAACCCCCAAAATTATTAAAACTGAAAAGTAAATCAAAATAACTGCAGGTAAGCATGATGTTAGATATTGATGCCTTAATAAATTTTGCAGGCAACACAGCAGAAAAAAGGCCCAACAGTAGAGTGTCATTTCCATATTCCCAGGCAGAAAAACTGTTCTGTGTTGTAGATGAACAAAAGAAAGAAGTAAAGACTACTCAATCGTCTGTTCCTGAGCATCTTTCTGGCACAAATTACACTCACAGTGAACCACTCAAATACAAGTGCCTCCAAATGCTATTTATCAGAGAAATTCACAATTAAAAGTCTGTGTAATATTTATGGAGGCTACTTGTTTTCCTGGGCGCCAAATGTCTGGAGAAGGGTTGGGTCAAACAAACTGCAGCCAATGTCAAACAATAGAAAATGGAGCATAAGCACTTGCACAAACTTCTTCCTTCTTCCCTGTTAAATAGCACTGCATCAAATGCTATCTGCATTATGCTTGGAAAGCTGCACTGCTGTAATTCAAGGGCCTCTAAAGCAGAAAAACTCATTAAATAAATAGCAACCAAACCAGGCAAAAAGGCTGAATGACGATGATTATAATCATTTAGTTATGCCATTATGTGACAGCCATGAAATCAGTGAGGAAGACTTGAGAAAAAGTACATTTCTCTCATTTCTATATTTTTTTAAAGGATATTTGCAGATCTGCTCTTTCTGGAAAATTCAGAATTTTCATGTGTGTCTCACATTTTTCCATTCTCCAGCAGATGAGGTATACTGGCTTCTCCAGAAAGTAAGATGTATTTGCCTAAATATCCTAACAGAGAAGTAGCTCAGAAATACTCTTTGTCATTTCATGACACTGACGCAAATGAGCATCACTTCTCTTACTAATTCTAAAGAGCACATTATTAAACCTCATGACAGTCCAACTTCATTGTACAGACCATAAACTGCACAATGGCAACTAATGAGGGAACCTACACCCAGGAAGGGAGTAAACTCTTTGAAAGGGCTGACAATAGCAGGACTAAGGGTAATGGATCCAAGTTGAAGGAGGGAAGATTTAGGTTGGATGTTAGGGGGAAGTTCTGTACTAGGAGAGTGGTTAGGTCCTGGAACAGGCTGCCGAGGGAGGTTGTGGATGCCCCGTCCTTGGAGGTGTTCAAGGCCAGGTTGGACGGGGCCCTGAGCAACCTGATCTAGTAAATGTGTTTGTTTGGTGGCCCTGCTAGGCAGGGGGGTTGGAGCTACATGATTCTTGAGGTCCCTTCCAACCTGGGTCATTCTGTGATTCTGTGATTCTGTAATGAGTGCTCATTCTCAAGGCATTTGAGTCAAGCAGAATCAAAGTCTTCATATCCTTTTCTGATTTGCAAATACCCAAAATACAGCCAGTGATGGCAAAGAGCGAAGGCAAACAATGGGCTAGGGGGGTTTAGATTCCAGTTCTGTAACTGCTGGTTACACATTACCCAGCTGTACTTAACTGATTCAGCTGAGGTGCAACTATGTGACTACAATTGTTTTGAATTTGCCAAAGTATACAACACAGATGTTTATACTGGCCTTCTTTCAGGCCAGCTTTCTGTTGGCTACAGGAGCACAGCTGCTATCTGATGCATCATAAAGCTGGAGTGACGTGGGCAATACTTGATCCTCATAAAATCTGCTGGCTCAAAAGTTAGCCTTTCAAAAATACTGGAACAAAATTGAACCCTTGGGATAAGTTCATATTGTATCAACACTTTCTGTCACGTTTTGGTTAAACAGTAAGTACCCCAGAGCAGGATTGCAGTATCGCAGAATAAAAGACTTAAAACATGAGTAGTTTAGGACTGTTTTGTTGGAGAGGTGCTCAAACATGACTGTCTCACTTTAATTTCAGATATTCCCCCTGTCAGACAACTTCCCACGCTGTAAGGATGCAACTAGATATAAAACAACACTGACTGACTAATTGTAAAACTTTATGGACCTTGAAAACTGAGTCACTTCATTGTCAGTTGTAACTTTATAACTGATGAACTCAATTTCAAAGTACAATCTCTTCTGTTATTTTAATCACCACTGCTCAGTGCTCTCTATCTCCTTAGTAAAATTAAAGGATTGACTTTTTGCTAAGTTCTGATTGCCACTATGGTTCCTCTCTTCAAGGACCCATTTGACAAGTTCCATAAAATGCATTGGAGACCACGAAATTGTGTAGGAAGCCAGCAGGGGAAAACCAGAAAATCTCACAAGTATCTGCTGTTCACCGGAGAATAAGTCACTCTGCAGTTTGTGGGCCAAGCTCAGTCCATTTTGTTGGGTTGCTTGATCGGGTTTACTTCATTTGGGGGCACTCTGGATGTTTCGGTTGGCAAAAAGAAAACTGACATGTTAGAGAGGACAATACAGTAACACAGGAGGACCTGATGCCACACAGTAGATCTTAAACCTTTTCTTCCCATTTTAGTTTTCTAGAGACTCCAGTAAACAGCAGCAGAAAGAATTGCAACTTCTTTGCTCTAGCCCTTCTCTAGAGATTATAGCAGGAGTAAACCAGATGGGACAACAAACACAAACAAAATGGAACAGTTCTGAATACTTAATTCGCTCCTAAATGATTATTTTTACATCTTACAGGAAAACTTCTGTCAGACATGATTTTGATAAAACTGAGATTATGTTTCTTGGTTGTATGAAGTCAATGTGGATTTTTATTATAACTTCCACTGGTAACTATGACATTTCAGAATTCAAGCATTTGCATCTTTCCAACTCTATATAATTAGTGAGATAAAAGGCTTTTTTGCTTATTCAGATATTCTGATTTCAGTTTCTTCTAGAGGTGGAGCAGAAATTGGGAGTGAGATGTGGAAAGGCAGTGGGAGCTCCGAGTTTTTTACCACTAGGTCTGAGAAATTGTAAACCATTTTGTGGCAGGTTTCAATGAGTACCAGCTAAACTGCAGAATGAGGTTTTTGAAAGAAACAATTACAATGACTGGTTGGTCTGCAGAGCAAACAAAGGGGCCCTGCACAAGTAGCTGGCAAGAGTTCAAAATAGAAGAAAAGTAATTATTTGTGTAGTGAATTACATACAGTCTCCTTCAGAGCAAAGAACTGACTCAAACATTTCTAAATTAAATAGTCACAAAAACTGTATTTTTAGGAAACCTTAGAAGCGTTTCATGTAACACTAGAATCAGAAAACTAAGCTAAACAAAACCACAGAACATACAAACTTGAGAATTCATTTAATTGCAGTTTAGCGGTCAGCTTTGCGAAATGTTATCTTTAATTTAGTCTACAGTTTTCTTAGATAAACTACTTAATTGGAAGCATATGTGAGGGATGCATGTTCATGTACATTTAAAAGTCTAGAAATAGGAGATTTTGGTATTTTATTATTTAGGGACTGTGAGGTCTGCAGAGACATGCTAATGCTGTTCTTAGTGATATCATAGGCACTACTTCAATTTGCAATTACTTCTAGTAGAGCTTTCTATAAGCACAGCAATTCACCTACCCACTGTAAATCGGAGGATTAGCATTTATCCTAGCCCATCAAGAGCATTGATATGTGCCAGAAATTGCAGAAAAAATTATTATTAACCAGAAAATTAATGCTGTGCTTCCTGTATGTGATAATATTTGAAACAACTTTCTAGAAGCCAAATAATATCATTGTTCTAATATGACTGGGTAAAAGTGTTGTCTAAATTGCTAGTGCTAAGTAGTATGGATAAAATGAGTATGGATAAAATATCTATATTTTCTGAAAATTCTAAAATTTCTTGTATTATAAATGTGCTTAGATACATAATTTTAGGTTAAAAAGTTATCATTATATATTGTTTACCTTGTTTACTCAGGCACTAAAATTGTCTTTGGTTTCAAAATCAAAAGAAGCTGTTCCAAATTTATAACAAAGCAATTCCTTCTGTAATCAGAGCACTAATGGGATACATATCAATTAACAGGTATTCATTATATCATGTCTGTTCAGAGCACTTAAATCATATTTGACAAGTAACAGCTTTAATTTTATTTCAGCTCCCTTTAGGAATAGCTGTCATTTGAATCTTTTCAAGAGTTTAAGATTTTCCTTTAAAGAAAAGTTAGGAAAAAGTAAAAAATAGGCAACATTACAAAGTAAAAGCTACTTGAACTGTATATCCATCTATTTCTTATGTACTTTGCTGTGACAATTTCTGTCTCACCATTTTTTATCATGGTTATCCACCTGTAATTCTATCTATCCTCCTCTGATTCTTCAGTACTCACAAATTTATAAATTTTATATCACAAAATGTTAAGAACTGACAATGATAACCTCTTCAGTTAACTCTTACTGAACTTTCACAGTTAGCCCAATGGACCATACATAAAAGGACAGTAAGCAAACAACAAATATGTGGAAGGATGGCTGGTAAGCAAAGGATACATCCGGAGCAACCCAGCACTTTGAGCACCCAATAAACAACATTGTTAGCATAAATAGAGTAGTCTTAGCTGCAGGCCGCAGAGTGACCTTGCTCTCTCCTTGAGCCTGCCTGAGAACAGGGTGGTAAACAACTAAAGTCATGAAAACAAAACGTGCCTTACCTGGGAACTGGGGGAGTACTGCCCAGCGTGGATCAATCCAGTTAACCAATTAACTGCTGGCTTGATACGTGTTGCTAGCCTCAGTTATCCAGTCATAAGGTTGTTTATGTTATGTACTCTCTATATAAACTGTGTGAAACTAGCAATAAAGGAGAATAATCATTCTCATATTGAGGCTGCGTCGTTACTCCAGATCTGTCCCCCACTCTGACACAAATACAGCATTAAATCAAATATGAATAAGGAGCTAAGGGTTAAAAAAAAAGGAAAAAAATCTTTGGCATAAACAGTTCTTGGAACTGTTCTATAACCCTTCCATCAGAATCCATGGATGTCATGAAGGAATGACTGAGTGAGGTTCCCTAACTAAACTGTTCTGGTTCCTTTTAGACCTAATAGATTGATAATCTGGATTCTATCTGACACATTTTAAAGCATCCTCACTTCCAATGATTCAACAGGTTTGGAGGAAGACATTTCTCTGGTTCCTTTGACATCAAGCCAAATTTCCTCAAATCAGGGCTCCTTTTTTGTCTCAACAAAATGTGTACACATGCAGTGGTGGAATTTGTCACTGCAGGATAAACAAACTGTGTCTACAACAGTTTAGACTATGCAAAAACCCGTGGAAATTGGTGCCAATTATGTTGGATGTGGAGGAAAATAAAAGGAATAAGGTAAGATAAGAAGTTTATTTTTTAATTCAAAACCATTTTGCCATCCTAGCTAGCACAAATTAGGAGAGTAATGGCAATAATATACATTCTTTTAAAATCAGTAGCAATTATGAAAAGTAGCCTATTCTAGCTGCCTGTGAACTCTAATCCCACAAACTCTTGGGATTTTAATTTTTCCCATTTAGAGATTTTCTACCCTCTTAGAGACAATTATAGCAATTATACACAATCATGAAAAGCAAGCTGTTTTCTCACTAATTAATTTCAGCCTCAGAAACAGAAATCACTCCTATTACTAGGTTCAGCACTGTCGGGGATACAAGAAGCTACCCACAAAGAAGATGCCTACTTGCAAAATAATGTAACATGGAGGGAGTCTGTCCATTCTGTGGGTGACGTCTAGTCAAGTGGCAGAGAGCCAGTGTAGACTGCAAACATTCATTTCAAATAATTAAATCAAGTCTACTTGCAGATTAGGCAGAATACCAAGCATGAATTAACAAGATAGAAAGAATGTAGAGTTCTATTAAATCTGGTTATCTGGGTTCTGAACCAACACACTTTAAGAAGTTGCTTCTCTTTCAGTGCCATGCTCTATCAGCATCCTAAGAGAAACTTTCCCAGGCAGCAGATCTTCTAGTCCTATTGACACCACAATGCATTTAAGCTGGAGAATTTGTTACTGTCTAAAGGAAGACTCTATCTGAGAGAGTATGAAAGGCTAAGGGAGAAAAAAAACAGTCTGAGGAAGAGCTTATTTTAAAGTAAGAACTTCCAAACACTATCCAGATAGTATCCTAAGTGAAATCCAATGTTCTTTCAGAAATAATAACCTGCATCCAAGAAAACAATCAGCACTTTTCAACTGTGTTGAAATCACATGTATACATTGGTAAAAACTCTGTAGGCATGTGGACTCTGCCAGCAAGAATAAATTCAGCTTCATAACTCTTACCACATCTTCGCTTCAATCTAGATATGTTATTGTACACTCCTTTAAAAACTCAGTAATTTACTCCACACACACTACTTGTATTAAGAGTTTCCCTTTCTAGAACAAAACAATTCCCCCAACTGACAGTTGATAAAACCAGTCTTCCCAAGTCAGATTATCTGTCCCTCTCCCTTATTATATACAAAAAACATTTCCACTATGGTATCTGCATCAGCAAAATTAATCTTTTTCCACAACTAATGCTTATACCACAAACTGAGGACAGAGATATGCTACAAAAAATTTAACTCTGCAATATTCATAATGTTGACTAGTCAGTGATTTCCAATTGAAAAGTGAGCAATCAAATTAAAATACTGTGAAATCTAAAAAGTAGCTGAGCGATTATCTAATATTATAACCTGCCTCTCTTAAACACAAGGACTTTGGGACTGTCTTTGTCCTGCAGTCACAAAAGTCATGGGTTGGCACCAAGCAAGATTCAGAGTTTTCAAACACTTGAGCTCCATTTGATTTTGATACGTTACAAACTCCAGCTACTGTTTTAAATTCTCCTAAAGAAGCATGAACCTTACTTCCTGGAGCTGTTGTAGTGAGCATCATTAATGTTTAGTTATTTACATTTGTTGTTTCATGGATCCGTTCCAGAGGCGGTTGAAAAGAAATGTTTCAGCCCAAGAGCCTTGCAGAAAGGAAGGAAATTAAAGAATGAGCACCAGCTTAGACCCTACACAAATGGATGTCTGCACAAACTGATGGAGGTCTCTTAGAGCAGAAACCCAGAGGCAAGATGAGTGGCATCAGGAAGCGATCAAAATATTTGCTCTGCTATGTACACTTTGGGCTTCCTAGGGGAAAAATGGTTCCCAAAGTGCATAATCTTAAACAAAGTGATGATAGGATTCAGAGCAAATATTCAAAAGCAAATCACAGAGAAGTTCTGGCAAAAGCCTGGACACAGCTCAAAAGTGACTTTCCAATGAAGCAAATCAAGTTTCTTAAAGACAGCAGATGGTGGAAAGTCCCTTACCCACAACTGGCCTGAATATCTATCCATCACATCAGGGAAACAGGCAGTGTCAAAGCAAATGCATCTAGTCCTCTGAGCATCGCTTTCATCCAACAGCTCAGGTACTCCACAGCATTTGTGGAACACCTTTAGAAACCCACTAGTTCAGATCTTTACAGCAAAAATAATAGTGCCACTTCCTTCCTTCCAACACAACAAATACATGTATTTATCTGTAACAGTCCAACATTAGCTTTCAGAGCAAAAAACAGACAGATACTTATAAGGAGGTGTTGAAGTTTAAGATGTTTAGAAACACTGGTGCAATAGAGTTTCTCTCTGAGACATTGCAGATGTTTATTACTGAGCATTTGCACCAGAAGTCTACACTGAAAACTGTATTTGTGAGGAGCGAATCAGGTGCACAGTGGACACCTCAAATACCTTTTCAATCAGTTTTTGCATTATTCAGCACCAAAAAAACCTGTCAAAAAACAAGAGACATAGCATCCTTCTAATAGCCAAGTAGCATTTAATGTCAAATTCTTTACTGGCACTCTCAAAAGGTGAAAGTATTGATACCTGCTATGGAAATGTAATACTGTACCTACCTATTCATGACAAAGATTATGAAACAGCTTCAGAAATGCTGAAGATGAATTCTGGAGATAAGATTTACAAAATCATATCAGAGCTTTAGAAATGTTAACCTGAAAGGACTTACCTGCATTTCAATTTGGATAACTCTCACTAGTTAGGTATCTTTTAAATGAGGTGATTGAACCTCATGAAAAGGCTGACATTAATCTAAGCACCACCGTATGAGAGCGATGTACTGGATTATGAAAGTAAGCACTATTCACAGCTTAGAGATAACTCTCTCATTTTCTAATTAGTCATTTTAGCAAATGGATGAAAATTATCTTTCCCTGGAAACAGATCAAAAGCCAAGGAGAAAAGCTACTCACATTCCTTTGAGTCGTTGCCACATTTTCTCTGCATGTCCTCCTATTTGGTACTTTATAGAGGTGCTTTCCAGTTCCCGAGTTGTTTCTGTCGCTCGAGCCCCCATTGTTACTGTCCTACAGTGATACATGACAGTCAGGCTTACCAGCAAGTAAAAGCATTTTTTAGTCCACTACAAATGTCAGAAGATCCATGCATGTTAGACAGTAGCTGCTGTCATATCAAAACACATCAGCATTATAAAGGCTGAGGGACGATCCTGCCTGAGTCGCTATTCACTTTGATAGACAAATCCACTCTTTCCCTCCTCCCCCCCCCCAAGCACAAAGCAAGCACACACCGCTCCTCTGACCTCACGAGTCTAATCCATACGGTGAGCCAGCTACTATACTACTGACTGCTCAAGCTCCTTTCACATGCACTTTTTCTGCCGTAGGAATAGGCACAGAAGCACAAACTCCTTAAAATGGACTATAAATCATTGCTATGCAGGATAAATGTGAACGGCTCTAAACAATCCAGAAGGGAAAAAAGGCTGGTTTTTGCTCTGCAGGTTGGAGAAACAGGCTGCAACAGGAAAGCAGATGGTAGAAGCCAGTATGAGCCACATCACCCTACAAAAAGAGTGCATGTTCAAATGCCAGAGCTTTCCTCTCTTTAGTTGATCCTGAATTGATTCTTAATGAATAAATATCTACCAGCCTCTCAATAAAAATCTGACTGTACGAATGCTCAGTCAGTATTGAAGACATGTCTAAATCCCTGCAGAAAAGAAATCAGAGAGCTCTACAGGTTGTTATTGAAGGAATATGCTGTAATGATGACTATTCACTTTCTCCTAGCAACTCCACACAGTAGGTAACTGTCAATTTAACTGGTGGAAAACACAGCAGCTGCAAGACAGCCTGCTCAGTGAATCCTTCGGGACAGCATCCATGTGTCAAAATCTGATGGTGAACTATGTGTCCGCCAGCAAAAAAAACCCAGCTAACTGCAAACAAACAGAGCAAAAGGGCTGAGGACTAAACCGAACATCAGTCAACCAGCAGATCGCCAGCCCTGCCTTTCAATTGCAAATCTCAGTACTAGGCTGTGCAGCAAGAGATGGGTTTTGGAGAGGGCAAGGGAGAGGATTTCCTTGCCGCCACAGGTTTGCATATGTGAAGCAGCTCCTGTACTCTGTGAGTAGCACCTGTCCTGTTTGGTAAGTCAGCAACAATTTTGATTTCTGAAGCCGCAGACAAATAATCAAATATACTACAGAATTATCTCAGTGATCATGTTTGTTTGCATCAGAGTAAAAATGCAAGAAGCCAGGGAGGAGGGGTGTGCCAAGTAGCCGTAAGTCTGTCTAAACTTTGCCAGCTACTGATGTCACTGCTGGTGGGAAAAGGGGCTTTGGATCTAGCATGGAACAGGGTGGTCAAGCATCCTGGCATGCTGACTGGAAGTAGCCTAAAGGTAGGAGATGCATATCTCACTATGGCTTTAAATAGAGAGATTTGAGATGATGAGAGGTTCCTATTTGATGCAATTGGCAGAAAAGGGTAATATTGTCTAGTATTCAAGATCTTACAGAAAAATAGATACTTGCTGCTGTGAAATAATCCTAACACTTCAGGATTTACAAATTAATTTTCTTTCTCTAGGATACATTTTATGCACATTAGACATCTAAAATTTACCTTATGAGAGTTATAAACCAGTTTGAGATGTCTTTCACACACTTATTTCTAGTACATTTCATTTACTTTTATGGATTTAACAGACACACATTTTTAAGCTGGTATTAATTCACAGACTTTCACAGAATTATTTGTGACACACACCTGTCCCATATAAGTCATTAGCAACACCTGAAAAACAGTTACAGGATGAATGACACATCTTAGAATTTTTAAACAGCATTAAACAGCATCATAGACAACAGTAAAGAAATGCAAACAGCTTTTTTTTTTTTTCCTGCAAAAACTGTAAAGCATTTATTTGGTTAAAGGCAGCAGTAGTGTCTTTGAAACTTCACAGAGGAACCACTTAAAAACTTTCAAACTTTCCACCCCTGTTATGCATGCAGTCCAACTAAAGTTTGGAAGAAGGAGTATAAATATCCTTCCATGGAATAACTAATGACATCCTCTCACATTGCTCTGGGTTCTTCCCTGCCTTACATTTGCCAAACATCTGAAGCAATGCAAAGAAATTAAGTATTTATAGAAACCACATAAACCTCGAGGGACAGAGGGGAATTTTAAGGGCCTTTTTTTTCTCATAAAGTATTCCCAGCTCTTGTTGTCCATTTCCACAATGAAAAAACAGTGGTTTTGTAAGCTTTCTTCTCCTCACAAGGAAATAAGAAGTTGAAAATATATTGCTTTGATTAATCGAGAAAAACATTCGGAGTAGGTATTATCCTTCAAGAAGGAACAAACTGCCCAAATAATATCACCGCAAATAGAGACACACCTACTGATTTCACCAGAACTCCACAAAGGAAAATTGTAAAAATTCTGCTCCCTGCAGGTCCACATCACAGCAAGAAAAGCAATTCCTACAACAAAAGCACTTGGTATGGCTGAAACCAAGGACAAATTAAGTGGCCTCCTTCTTAACGGCTTATCCTGAGGATCAATATAGGAAAACACCAGAGATGAAGTGGAAAAATGAAATTGTGTCTTTGAAAATGAAAGAAACAGCAGGAGGCAAACAAAACCAGATAGATAAGACATTAGGAAAGTCAAAGAAGTAGCCAGAAGAAAGGATCTGTATGTCCCTCAGGGAAAAGAAAGAAACCATTTATAACAAATAAACAACTTAAAGGCATGCTATTATCTTAGAAGCATGAACAAAGTCCTCATGGAGATATGGGGAAACAAAGGACCTCTCCTCACATTAGCTTCTGTGAATAACTTCCAGAGAAGGAAGCAGCCAGGCTTGCACCCTTCCTCCTGCTAAGAAGGCAGCAGACACATAGGCTGAGAACCCAAGAGCCCGAGCAGGGCCAACACCTCTCTGGTGCATGAGCTGGCAAGGGGCAGAAAAGAGGACAGGAGTGTGCTGATGAAATATAGGATAAACATATATTGCACTCTCCTTGTAACAAAGGGAGAGTCTGGAGAGGAACTGGGTCAAACTGGCTTCCTCAGAAATCCACATCTGTAACCCTGCAGTACTAAGACCTAAAGATCATAGAACCATAGAATGGTTTGGGTTGGAAGGAGCCTTAAAGATCATCCCTGCCGTGGGCAGGGACACCTCCCACCAGGCCAGGTTGCTCAGTGCCTCATCCAGCCTGGCCTTAAACACCTCCAGGGAGGGGACATCCACAACCTCTCTGGGCAACCTGTTACAATGTCTCGCATCCCTCAAAGGAAAGAACTACTTTCTTCTCTCCAGCCTAAATCTCTCCTCTTCCAATTAGCATCCTAGTACTACTATTACTCCTAGTACTGCCATCCTGTACCCTATTAAAAAGTCCTTCCCCAGCCTTTCTGTAGGCCCCCTTCAGGTACTCAGAAGCTCCTATGAGGTGCCCCCTGAGCCTTCTCTTCTCCAGGCTAAACAACCCCAACATCCTAAATACCAAACCATGAGCACCTACCTCAGAAAGGCAAATGAACCAGAGCAACAGTATCTGAAATAACTGATCTCAATTTTTTTTTCTATTTCCTCTTCCTGTTCTTGCCCATCATAACCCAGTGTTCATGCTACAGCCCCAGAATGCTGTTGCTACAGTCTATCCACTTCCTATAAAAATATCACGTTTTTTTGCCTTTTGCCCACCGTTTGTTTTTTTTTATTTCATCTTAAAATTTCCATAGTAAAGTGAACACTAAAGGAAATCCCCTATTAGTTGATACAGAGGTATATTAAATGGAGAATAATTAACTTTTTTGCCCCTAATTATGTCAAATGAAACTATTCCAATGCCACTTAATCCTCAGATGGGAAGCCATACTTAATGCTAATGTGTGCTAACCTCCTTTTCTTTCATCTAAAATATTTCAGTAGAAATATCAGTGCAAAGAAATAAAATTTATATATTCTTAACAGTAAAGAAATCATGTTAGCTTTTCAATATTGAGTACTAGGCAGTTATGTCAAAATTGCACAATTACAATGAAAACAACTTACCTTAAGATTGGGAAAGTCCTGCAGCCCAACCAGTAAGAGATTATCTAGAGAAACAGGAAAGGGATTGCACAGGTTTTGAAGAGGTGAATTAGAGCTTTATTTTAAATAAATCCTTTGCTCCTGAAAGGGAAATTAAATATATTGCTTTGTTTGAAATTATCTTCAAAAGATCTACCTCATGACAAATGGAGAATAAAGAAGTATCAAGAGGCCTGCAGGGTGACTTGTCAGGCTAAAACTCATCCCTCCAAATTTGACAGCACAAACTTCCCTGTGGTGGAACAAATTAAGAAATTTGAAAACAAGAAAACTAAATAGAACCAACAAACCCTTAAAAAGACAAGACAAATACATTGGAAGAAGTGACAGCAGATCTGTTTGCTGCCTCTCCCAGTCCTCATCTAGCAGACAATGCTGGACACTTAATTCTAAGCTGGTAAAGCATTTAATTTGTTTGCTGGGTAAGGCAGAGTTCAACACTACTGTAAATAACAGAGTTAAATCACAGTCTGCCAGTGGACTGTAGTGATGTATGCACCACATGAACAGAACTTAAGGTATGATAAGGATCCCAAAGTTCTGCCCTTGCAGAAAAGGAATGGTTTGTGAGACAGCTCTCTGTGTCTCCCTGTGCCTTCTACATTACCTCTTATATTTGCATTTGTGAAGTGATGTGAAACTGCCTTCTTTATTAGCAGTTTCCAGCTTGCTCGCAATGCCCAAATGTGTGTAATTAATACTAAGTGTAGCAGAGGAAAAAGGAATATTTGGTCTTATTGAAGTTCAGGGACTTTATTTAAATACAGACATCTCCTGCAATCTGGCAAAAGCAAAATATTGATGTTACAGTAATCCTGGTTTTTCAGATTCTCCATAGAATATATTAATAATATTAGTCAAGTTACATAATTGAGGAACAGCAACTTGAACACATATGGTCTCCCCAGTACATTAGCATTGACTCAGTTTAGTAGGTAAAATTGTTGGGACTGATGAATTAGCAGTGTTTAAATGATCTAGATCTGGAGACCCAACAAGGAACATTTTTCCTTCAGTTTTCTTAATTTTAGTATTTTATGGTACATCTAATTTACAGTATTTGAAGCTTGTAAACTATGTATATGCATGTGTCCTGCAAGTATCAAGCCTGAAGTATAGCAGGAAGAAAAAAAAAACCCTTCTATTTGTTTGCTACATGCGTGGTCTGTCATATCTGTAATGAATCATAGAATGGAATTATAGAATGGTTTAGGTTGGAAGGGACCTTAAAGACCATCTAGTTCTAACACCCCCTGCCACTAGACCAGGTTGGTCAATGCCTCATCCAGCCTGGCCTTGAACATCTCCAGAGAAGGGGCATCCACAGCCTCTCTGGGCAACTGTTCCAGTGTTTCCCCACCCTCACAGTAAAGAACTTCTTTCTTATATCCAGCCTAAATCTAGCTTTTATGCAATTAAAATAAATACCATGCCAAAAGTCTGTCATGGCTGCATGGGAGTGGACACAGATCAGTTCAGTGCAAAGTCATGTTGATTAAATCAGATGTCTTAAATCTGCACCAACATTGTCTAGGACCTCATTACAAGCATTGAAATGCAGATGTTCAGGTGCTAAGGTGTAGGCACACCTGCTCTTAAGTTTACTTTGAATATGATCTTTCAACAAATTTACTTTAAGGAATCGTTCATTTTCTTCAGTGAACCAAACAAATCGTAGAATTCTGTGAGACAGAGATATGGCAAAAAATGAACCATGTCAAGGATCTGGAAAGTACAAGAGGTGTGGCATGGACATTCCAAACAAAAACAACTACAGAGGAAAACATGGTACCACAGCAGCAGCAAGACAGAAAACAGATGAAACAGCTGGTTTTTTGAACAGCTGGACTTAAAAACATGCCTTGGAAGCAGAGTTTGAAATGTCTGAAAGACAGCTGCCAATCAAGAATAAATCAATATTCATCAGAAAGTGCTTTGCATGTCAATGAATGAAATAAAGCAGAAGAGTTATTCAAGGTAGAGTGACAGAAGGATCTTCCTAACCTACTTTGGGAGATGTTTAGTTGCAAACTACATCTTTCTCCAGGTATGTGGAAATTGGTCAGCAGAGATTTATTGATAATTTAAGCAGAAAGGTAACTGTTTCACACACAGTAAACTACTGGACATTGAGTGAAGAAAAAATGGAGTACAAAATATTTCTGAAGCGTTCTTTAGCCTTACTCCATATTAAAACTGCCACTGATAACTTTTCCGTCCTTACAATACTTCAGTAAGAAAGTGAGAGGTTTGATTAAAACATGACTATAGAGAAACTTTGAAAACTGGATTAAAGTTTCAGAAAACAGGAACCTTGGCAATTGCATATACTTTATACAGCATCATTGGAAAACTGGAATGGCCTGAAAACTTGAGCTTGCAAGTTTTTCAGATTTGATGGCTTCTTTATTTAAGATCAGTTGAAAAAGTGGTTTCGAAAACAGCATGGCCTAAAGTTGTTTCAGATGATTATTGTCTGAAAGAGGTTATTTCCAGCATTCATTTTGAGCTACTCAACAAAGAAAACAAGAAAATCATTCCCTTTTGGTATACATTACTTATACTGAGACCATAGCAACAGGAAAATGTTTCTTGATATTTATAAAAGTCTGTAACTGAACAGATGCCAGCAGAGGAAAAAAGAAAAAATGTCTCTTCATCTTGAACTGAAAATGTAAAGGAGGGAATCTACCCTGACTGTGTTTCACAGTAAACCAGTTTACCACTAGTAGTTGATCCTAATCAGGTGTAATCAAATCTCTACCTCCCACATAGCAGTCCCTTCCATAACTGAACCACAAATCTGAGTCTTCAGGACAGACAGACATAAGACATTCTGCATGAAAAACCCAAACCCCTGATGCACAACTGGTGCAGTTCTGTGTGATAGATAGTATTGCATGTGAGACATTGAATGGAGATCACAGATAAAGCATCAAGGTCTTTGTTCATGTTTTGTTTTGCTTTAAAGAAAAATAAGATAATCAGTACCTCCTCAGTCCAGGTAATATAAACATTGAAGAAAAATCCCACTTAGTAAAGGCAACATATTGCATCTATGAAACAGACACTTGATCAAGAGAGGAAAGCAACAAAAATAACTAAACACTGATTATTTTCATTGATAAATATCCTAAATGCACAGTTACTTTCTTGCAAATACCATCTGCATCCACCTTGCTTCCTCCATTACATGGAGGAGAAAAGAAAGTAAAAAAAACAACTATTCCCTGAATTTTATTGAATGTGGAGACAGTCACAACTATTATGTTGCTGTTTAAATTTATAGATCACGCTCCAGTAATCAAAAGAATGTGCAAAATAAAGATGAGAGGTTTTTCAAACCTGCCCTCTCACACTCTGGAGCTCACATAAGTCCGGGTCCAGAGGAGGGCCACGAAGATGGTCAAAGGGTTGGAGCAACTGCCTTATGAAGACAGGCTGGGGAAGTTGGGGTTGTTCAGCCTGGAGAAGAGAAGGCTCAGAGGGGAGCTCATAGTAACTTATCAGTACCTGAGGGGGTCCTACAGAAAGGCGGGGGAAGGAATTTTTAACATGATATCGGATGGGAGGACTAGAAGCAATGGATGTAAATTGGAAGGGGGTAGATTTAGACTTGACATAAGAAAGAAATTCTTTACAGTGAGGGTGGTGAAGCACTGGAACGGGTTGCCCAGAGAAGTTGTGGATGCCCCCTCTCTGGAGGTGTTCAAGACTAGGCTGGACAAGGCACTGAGCAGCCTGATCTAGTGGGAGGTGTCCCTGCCTATAGCAGGGGGGTTAGAACTCGATGATCTTTAAGGTCCCTTCCAACCCAAACTATTCTATGGTTCTATGATTCTATCAAAGGTGAAAAATCAGAAAGATTCGGAGGAAGTGTGCAGAAAGTTCAACAATGATTATATCTAAACTGTTGATAGAGGACCTCAGCTTTGGTTTATCAGAAAATGGCTTTCCCGTCAAAAAATAACCAGTTAATATTAAATACTGTAGCACCTTCTTTCCTACTTCAAATATTCTGGGGAAAGTACATTAAGTGACTGCATTGGAATATGCAAAATACTATCTGATCCACAATTTCTCTGTCCAGAACTTCTGTGTTTCAGGGAACTGCCACATAACTTGACATCTAAATGCAGCTGAAATAGAAGGGTCTTTTCTTAACATATTCTGCATTTTAACCTTGAATTCAGCAAGATGGATTCCAGCTTTTGGCTTTTAAACATCTTAAAAGATGACTGAAGTATTAAACTGAGGGTATAAACCGGCAGTACATTTAAAAATTAGTTCAACAGTCTAGCATGCAAAAAGATTAATTACAAGGGCAAAACTCTGCTGACAGTCTGATGTTTACTATCACTTAAATGTGTTTAATATCATTGGAACATGCAAGTTCAAAGTGTAAAGTTAAAGTTCAGGTAAGCCTTAAAGTTGTGCCGGCAAAGTATCTCTCTGTCAAATTTTTCTTATTAATTCTTGATTTGATGCAAGTGTCTATCCATACATTTTCCAAACAATAATTAGAAGAGAGAAATATGTGGATTCATGTCCAAAAGCAAGTAAAATTACTAGTCTACAAAGAAAATATCAGTTTCTTTCTTAAATAATAGTCATCTTAGAACAATGGTTTCTAGAAGCATGATTTAATTATCCACCTTATTAATCTGTACACAGTGAAGGTGACAGATCATTGGAACAGGCTGTTCAGGCAGGGTCTCCTTCTCTGGAGACATTCAAACCACATCTGGATGCGTTCCTGTGTGACCTGGTCTAGCTGTTCCTGTTCTGGCCGGGGAAAAGGATTAGATGATCTCTTGAGGTGTCTTCCAGTCCCTGACATTCTATAATTCTCTGTGATTCTTTGAATGTTAAACATATGTCTAAAGACTGATCATTAGTAGAGGCCAACAAAACTTGCATTTAAAAGTGGAAACCTGAGGCCAGAGGAGCAACTGAGCTATTCAAAATGTCAAATGTGTTACTGATGGTGGAGTACATTAAAAATAAGTTTACAACTTTTGTCAGACATACAACATCCAAAAAAAAATAAGGTTTTCTCCCTTGAGAATAGCTATAACTCCTCCACCACAAACTGTTTTCATTACAATGTGGTGCTTTTTTGCACTTGACATTACTCCAAGACGCATGGTGGGACTGCTGGGTAGAGTGGAAACTGATAGTTACCTTATTCACTCTGTACAGTAACTAACACTGACAACTAAACTTTGGGCTGAAGAAGTTACACTAATGATAAAGACTAGCAAAAAAAGTAGCATAAAAAGATCATACAGAGATCACGGGAATCCTTTTCTTGGCTGTTTGTTTTTCTATTTATCATTATAAAGCTTCCTCACTGTACCAATGTCCATCAACATAATTTCTGATCATTTTTAGCATTTGTAAATAGCTGCAAACATCATAGCACTGACAGAAAAATGTCTAGAGACTAATTCAGACAGAACCTATGTCAGAGTCTGGGAGATGGAGGAGTGAACTCATTCTACTGTGTTTAAAATATGTAAAAATATTTACGAGAACAGTGAGGTGTTTTCCCTTGAAATAGAACACAGACTGAGCATGAACCAAGCATGGATTTATCAGCCTATAGAAGAGAAAGGAGCCACAGAATTTTGCTTGATCTGACACAGCTACCTTCCCAGATAATGCTCTCCCTGCTCATTAAGTCAACAAGGTAATCATGCTGCTAAAAAAGGCAAATTTCAGAATAGAAATAGGGAAACAAAGGATGCAATCAGTTTCATTTGTAGCAAACAAAGGTTAGGCTAGAAATTAAGAAACATTCTCTAACTATGATAGATACTAGAGCTGGATACCCAGGGTGATAATGGAATTTTTTTCTCTCAGACTCAAGAACAGGACAGATTTTTATCAGAAACACTGACAGTCTCTGCATTTTTTCTATTTTATAAATCCTGATTTTGCAAATATCAATTCTACTTAGCTTTGGTTGAGACATTCAAATATATCCCAGGAAAAAGAAGACAGTAAAAGGTCTCACTGAGAAGCAATGAAGTAACACATAGTCTGCACAAGAACACAGCTCCTCATAGGAGAATTCTCATGGCTGATAAAACCTAATTTTCATTAGCACTAATAATGCACAGATGTTTATTAAAATAACTGCATTGTGAAATCCGCCTGAGAGTCCCAGGTGAGCTCTCAAACACTTCTATTTTCTCTGCTGCCACAGCTATTTTCTGTAAAGTAATGTAATTTGTCATTGGAAAAATTAAGCTAATGCAATTTCTATTTTCTTTAATAACTAGTGGTTAGTAAACGTATCTTACATTTGAGAGCTTCCAATGCTGATGAGCTCATAAATATGATTATTTATATGGCTTTTAACAAAAGATGAGAATAAGATTAAAAGTAAGTCCTTTCCTGCTGCAGGCAACACAATGGCCTGGGCATACAAGTAACAAAAGCAAAAGTAAAATATGATAGGATACTGGTGGCTAATTGTTAGTTCAGAACTATTCTAAGCACCTTTACACTGTTAACCACTTTCCAGGCCCAGCCTAAATTATGTCCATTAGGTCAAATACCTGCCATTCATTGCAGAACAGGAAAAGCTAGAAATCAAATTTGATATTGTGGTTTTCCTCTGATTAAAGAGTAACAGTATAGACTCTATTAATTTCCAAATTCTAAGTCAAACACACAAGTAACAATGTATATAGAAAAAAGAGTTGTAATGTTTCTATTCTCATATAACAGCTAGGTTTATCAAACTTCACATGGCAATGTGGCTTTTCTCGTTGTTCTTTGCTGTTTTGTTTTAAAGACAAGCGTACATTACGATATGAAAAATATTCACCATGTTGTGATGGCAAATTACTGGAATAAAATATGACGTTTATGAATTTTTTAAAATATAAACAATGTAAACATTTATTGTAGGTTCCAATAGACATGAAAAAAATTCTACAGCTTTCATGTAACATTTCTAGTCTGGTAAAGACCTTAACAAATACAAGGTTTTATTTCAGGTTAAAATTTTTTTTTTCACTAAATGCAGCCCACTTAAGGATTAATGGAATATCTTCATTATTACGTATATACGTTCCTCAAAAAATTGAGGGAAAGTCGGCATTGGACAAAAAATCAAGACAAAATCACAAATCTAGCTCAAAACTTTTTTGGTACCCAAATATAATTTATTAAACCTTGTTTATTAAAATGGTTCAAGTAACTGATAACATTTAAATTATCCCAGTGAACTTAATGAAATTAGTTTGTATTAAATTAACTGCAAAAATCAGTTAATTTGCCTTTCCCGTAGAGAAAAATTTTGGTAAGTGCTGCGATTGAGAGATGAGATGCTGCTTGATGCAAGCAAAATGTCGCTTTATTGTACCTACTGACATGTTTTTATACCTTCCTATATGGAACATACCAGAATCTTGTGCCTATTGGTCGACACCTTACAAAAGGCACTTACTGATTGGTTAAAGCAAATACCAGCACCATCTCCAAGGCAGTCACAAGGTAAGCAGGGCATCCTTGGTCATGCAAAGGGCTCTGCAAACCAAGCACGCTGTTCCCTGTAGGCAGCGGCGCCTTCTTGTTCCACCCAAGGCTCGCAACCGAGGAGCTTCAGCACGTCCGCTGCCATCAGTTGTGTAACATTAGAGGTTCTGCCTCAGCTATGTCGCATCCTTCAGGTAAGTATATACACTGATTTTAAAGAATGTGTTAAATAAAGTGATCTTTTACTTCAGAAAGTGATGATACAACACAGAGTTCCACGGTTCCATAAGGTCTCTTCATGAGGCAGTTGGTTTAGACTTGACATAAGAAAGAAATTCTTTACAGTGAGGGTGGTGAAGCACTGGAACGGGTTGCCCAGAGAAGTTGTGGATGCCCCCTCTCTGGAGGTGTTCAAGACTAGGCTGGACAAGGCACTGAGCAGTCTGGTCTGTTTTTTTCTTTAAGTTAAAATAAGCAAATTTGATAGTGTGTTTGATCCCTATGTATTTGATCCTATGTATTTGATCCCTGCTCCTTTTCAGTAGTTATATAAAATTTCAGATTACGTCACTAATGAATGGAGGAGTTACANTTGACTCAAAAACTGATTTGATTAAAAAACTGCAAAATAGAGGCCACAGAATGACCCAGTCCTTTGTGCTGAGCGATCACTCACAAATGAGTCTTAGAGTGGTAAAAGCATTATGAGGGATCTCTGGCCTTCATGTCACAGAGCAAGAATTTCAGACAACAGGAAATATCTCCTATCATCCTATTTTTCAGAAAAAGTTTGACAGATAGAAAAAATGAGTTGTAGTAATTAATCTTAAACTTTTAAAATCAGGCCATAGGTGTAATTCTCAAATTCTTGCAAACATTTGCACTGAGTAGTCCAAGTTTAAACTGTAGCACCTGCCAGAATATTATTGAAACCACTAAAATGCTAGATGAAGCTTAAAAAATATCTTTCTTTTTGTTCATTAAATCAGACCAGTTGCTGGAATATGAGGGCTGTGAAGATATTTGAACTCATTATTGTATGCCATCCATTATTTGTAACACAGTCTTCTCATTCAGCCTTTTCATTGTTTCATCAGGTGAGTTTTGTTTCATCTTTCATTGTAACAAATCTTTACAGAACATGAGCTACATACATACCTGATCCTCCAATTAGGAAAGGCTAGATCAGTCCCTGTACCTTGTCTCAAATTGATCTCAACTTATTATTGCAGCATAGGAATTTAGCCTTACTTCTGAATTTTGATCAGTTGTTACAGAGTTTAAGCTCTGAATCATTGATGCATTATTCATAGAATTTAGACATTATGCTTTTCTGTAGTTATACAACTAAGTTTTTAATGAAAGAATGTACTTCACAGAGAAACACAGTTTTGCTTTATAGGACAAGGGGCAGCAGACAAGTAGAAACATGAGAAATTCTGACATTTGAGGGGAAAAATCAATAGACAGTCCAATATTTTGAGAAGAATTTTCGCCATGCAGGTAGTTAAGTACTGGAAGATGTTGCCCAGAGAGGCTGTGGAATTGCCATCCTCAAGAGTGTTCAAGGCTCATCTAGACAAGTCCCCAAACACAATGATGTTTGACTACATGACCTACAAAGGTCCACTGCACCTAAACTGGGGCTCTATGAGTCTAACATACAATGAAGTACTGCCACACTGGATTAAGATGTATTAGCACTGCAGTAAGCAGGGACTTTCCCAATTACTTGAAAGATCTTTTACAGAAATACCTGGAAACTGCACACTTCACATTGTCTCCAATTACAGGATATAGACAACATAATTTACCTGTAGAATTTATTGCTGCAGGATGCCATGGATTTCATTATGTTATTAAGATTTTTATCAGATTAACTAGAAATAATGACAACTACTATTAATTTAACATAAGATTCAAGCTGCAAGGCTAGCAATTTTCAGGCTTTATTCTTTATTATTGAAACATATGCATCTATTAAGTCCACAGTTTTGTATACAAAGGTAATACAAAATAGATATAAAATTTAACATTCAGTAACCCAAAGCACAATAGTTCATTTAGTCAAACAAAAGCTTAAAAAATTAAAAGGCCAAAGTCTGGATGAATTATCTGCTTTGTTTTAAAAAATACATTTAAAATTAAGAGACCTTAGCAAATTTAATCTGCTATAGCTGACATCATTCCTGGGCCTCCATTCAAATTCCAAATTTAATTTCAGTGAAGCTTTAGTAAAAAGTAATGCTTTCTGCAGATTCAGACCCATCTGACTGGCATTATCTATTGATGACAATAAAAAAGTAACTTAACCAGATACGGATCCTGTAAACAGTTCTTAAAATTAAAGATAGGCAAGATGTATGTTAAACTGGCTTAGGACAACATTCTATTGGATTTTGTTTAATTAATAGTAAATAAAATTATTTATGCCCTTCCAGCACATAATTTAGAGTTCCTTTGAATTATATTTTTCTGTTAGATACATGGTTTGTGTCACAATCTTTTGACTTTTGATATATTGATATAGTAAAAATGTACTTACCATTGAAGGCAGATGTATGGCATGGTGAGCAAAGTCCAGAATACAGATAAGGAAAATCTGAGTCGGGGAAAACCTCTACTAAGAGCCTACCATGACATTTAGCAAGATTTTAAATTTGTGAAAATGGTAAAAGGATGATAAGCCATCATTTCTTTTCATAGCAGATATCAAAAAGTGATTAATGCATCCCTGCAAAACTGGGAGGAAATTCCAAGAGTTGAAGCTTTCTTGGGAAATTTTTAGATTCCAACTTTGCTCAGAAACATTATATGAAAGTACACTTGCCAGGACCTTCTATAAACTTACAAAAGAACACACTGGTAGGGATTGACAGAGTTCCAAGCACATATATCTGCATATGCAAAACAAATTACTTGCATGAAAATAATGCATTTGTTCATATAGACGTTTAGCCAAATCAATTAAATACTAACTTACATAACATCTCATTAATCATCACCAGTGTGAAGGCGTAGAGTTCTGAGGAAGTAAATATTTTTCAGTTGCAATGAAACATACACATACTCTATATTCTATTTATTTCTTTGAAATAATATTAGTTTACCTTAGCATGTAAAAACAAGCCTACAAATGTGCCAAACACATAATATTAAAATCCTTCTCCATTCCCTCTTAAGTTCTTCAACTCCTTCACTTACAGAAGAAACTGTTAAAGAAATAAGTACAGCACAAAGTTAAACTCAGATAAAAATAAAATCCAGACTGAGGAGCCCTTTTGGAAATGCCTTCCTACCCCTTACACTTGAAAGCTAGAGAATATATGAAAAAAAAAACTTCACTTACTCACTCAGAACATCAGGTTCAAAATGTCCACACTCTTTGGGCTGATACCTGGATAGGACCTTGACCCTCAGCTTAGGAGTCTGATGCTCTCCCAGCTGAGATATACACCCAGGTATTTACCTACCTTTCCTTAGTTTTGATTTTCTAAGCAATATATATTTTGTAAGAGCACCACAGTGAGGTACACATTACAGTAAGTTATTTTTAAAAAATAATAATAATAATAATCTGAAAGAGACAAGAAAAGAGAAATTCCTTTTGAAGACTCCAAATATGCCCCAAAAGTTCTGTGTTAATGAAGTTGTTGTTGAACTTGGCTAAAATGAGTACCAAGAAGTCTTGTTTCAATGGAACAAATGTAATCTCTCAACATACTGCTCCACACACTAGCAGATAAAAGGAATTCTTCCCACATTGCAATTACTTCCTAAACAAGCTGGACCATCTAGTTTGATCAATTTTTTATTCCCTGTTACCTTCCTTCACTCTCCATCTGTCACTTCCTAATAAAGAAATAGGCACGGATTTTCTTCAGCTGTGACCTTTCCCAACAGTAACTGTATAGGTGAAGTTTTTGTTTGTCTGTTTTTTTGTGGGTTTTCCATGAAGGACAATGAGAAAGGGTGTTGTTTTGTTTGCTTTTTTTAAGAAGAAAAATACGTTAAAATATACATGGCTTTAGTTTTCCTCAAGAAAAAATGGAAGTTAGAAGACTCCTGATGATGACCGAGATTGAGTTACAAAAGGAAGCCTGATCTGCTTGGTCAAGACTATTTTAATTGGGTTATAGTCCCTGCTGAAGGCAAATAAACCCTAGAAAATCTTGTTATAAATTATTTTTTCAGACAACAAAGTCCAACCATGTCAGGCATGAGACAGCTAATTTCCTTTAAAAGCTGTAGATTTAGTATTGTAATGATCCTAAAATACAACAGTTTGCCAAATGGATATTTCTTGGCAGCTGGAGGTAGGGGGGGGAGCATTTTCTTACATAAGGCAAGGCAGGTGCAGTGCCCAGGGGACACAAAGGTACAACATCAATGGAGAAGTTAGCCAAAGCCATGACAGATAACTTCACACTATATGTAATTTACTGCTTGTTTGTGCATCTGTATAGACACAGTTCAGGACATGAAATCAATTTACGAACATCCTTTTAAATCCTTTCCTAACACTTTTTCACACCACTCATCAGAGTTAAAAGCTTATTACTCTAATCTCAATCTTCATGAATGTGAAATACTTAGGATCATATAGGTTCAGACAATCAAAAGTGACTATAGCATGTGATAAAAGGGCTGTATTTCTGACACAAAATAATTCCAAAGAAAAGAAACAATGTCTAGGTTCCACACTATAGACCTATATAGTAAAAAAACACCAGGCAACAAGGGCTGCACTGATAAAATTCTATGATTCTATAAAATTACACTTGGCCTTGGTGTGAGTTTCAAACAAATGTGGCCTTTTATAACTAACCAATATTTTACCCATAGTTTCTGAATCTTCCTATTCTCTACATATTTTTAATAGCAATTATTAAGTGGATTAAACAGGATGTTTTTGCTCAAAATTTTAAAAATATGCAGTATTTCAAGTTTCTCATAAGCTCTCTGTGTTTTCCAAAGGAGCTCTTTGTTTCATTTTGTGTACAAGGTTTCAGCCATTCGGATAAAGGCAGCACCTTAGAAAGATCTTTTGTAATGCATCAAAAACAACAGGGTAATAACTCTGTAAGGTTTATGTTCAACATTCTTGTTGCACATTCAGTTTAAGTAAAAATAGACATAATCCAAAGTCATCGTAAACCCACGGCATCCCAAAGGATGCTGCAAAATACTTACAGACATTCTGGAAAGCTCAAATTGAAAAGAAACAAAGGAAAAAATAAACTGAGACTGGAAAAGAAAACAAACAACTGGAAACAAAACCAAAACACTCATCACTCTGATCACACTAACAGAGATGAGTTTTTACCCATAATCTGCTCACTGTCAGACAGTTCATAAAGCCTTAAAAATTGCAGAAATAACATGGAGATTAAGTCTAAAAAGAATCCCCCACTGAAGAATTTATGGTCTTTAAATAAAGTTTCTATTTAGACTTGGCAATTTTTTAAGAGTACCAATAGCATCAAGAATCATAACGAATTTACAAGATGGACACTTAAAAGAAATTAAATCTTTGTATTTTATTCTCCTATTTCTTTATGTTTTATCCTTCTCATATACAAAAATTTAGGACTTAATCATACAGAACACACATTTACTTGGTCCCAAGCCAATAATCCTTTTGCAGAACAGAATGTGTAAACAGGAGAATAAATTTCAAAACCAGTATTTTGGATTTTTAATTGATGGATAAACAAAACATTTTGGAAATTTCCATAAATTACACACTGAATTTTAGAAAAGCAAACAACAAAAACTGTAACTGTGGCATTTCTTCAAATTATTTAAGACAAAGTGGAATTTTAAATACATTAACATCCCTTTAAAGATGCTTACACAGATGAATGTCTGCTTATAGTTTGAACTGCAGACCCGCTAAACTTTTGCAGGTGCAGATGAAGGTTCAGTTTCTTTTATCAGTTCTACATAAAATGTACAATTATAAATTTTTCTAATTCAGATATATATATATATATGCACACACACACATACATACACTTAGAAGACTTTGATATATTTTTTTAATATATGCAATATCTTAAAGAATATGTTCTGATTATTTTCTTACAAAACCTTCTGTATACTCACTGATAAAGAGCTGAAGTGGAAACTTTGAATTGCTGTGATTCAATTTTTGAAAGGAATAGGGCAATTTATGCAAATTATACAGCAGTAAATTGGTTCTATCTGCTAGGTATTTAAATAAAGTACTATTTATTTGCAGTCATTTTCATTTATATATCAAGTATATAGCTTTTCCTATAAATTAAGAAAGCAATACCCTGGTCTCTGGCCAAACTTTGTTACAGAGACAACATTAATTTAGCTGAAGCCTTTTATAGAGTATCCTCAAATACTTCATCATTTTAACTTCTGTGTTATCAGCAATGCCTTCTCGGTGAAAGTGGTTTAATATTCTCTGCAGTGAAAAACCATGGTACTGTAACACGTGTCAGCCTGAGAATAGGGAGAGAAAAGGTCCATTTTTTATCAGAGGTTGCCTATAAGATATTGCCAATTTGCTTAGTCTCCCCACTACTCAGATTCCCCTTTCATAAGTAGAAGTGTTCTCCATCATAGGTTTCCTGCTGTAACAATTATAATTTTCATCTATTCTTTGATTAAACGGGGAATCTGGAATGTCAAAACAAATACCTAAAAGAGAATTTTTGCAGCTCTCTGGTCTGTATTATGGGGGGGTGGGGTTTATTTATTGTTGTTGCTCTAGTTTTGGAGAGCTGGGTAAGGTTTCTTTGTTGAATTTTTGGAAGGGTTTTGTCTCAATATTGGACTTGTTTTTTTTTAAATTCTGAGTACTAGAAAATTAAATACTTTCAATGTTAGGATTGTTCACCAAGTTTCTCGGAATTCCTGTCTCACTAGCTGGAATTTAATCAGTATCCCTCTGAGAGAATCCCACTGCAAAACTAATTCAGCATTGTCTGGAACATTAAGACATATCCGACTTTCCAAACTGCACACACAGTAAAGCTCACAAAGATAATCTGGAAACACTCTTACAAATTCTTATCATCTCTGGAAGCAAATGGAAACAAAACCATACCAGACAAATCTTCCATCACAGAAAAGCATTACTGTAACATTCACTAAGGAGCACTTTGCTGCTTATGGCCACATAAAACACGGCGTAGCTCTTCACAAGCACTTTTGCAGATGATGTTATATCACTTGTACTGCCTCTACATGAATGTTTTCCAAACTCAACTGCCCATAAATTCTACAATACTTAGAATCATAGAATCGTTTGGGCTGGAAGGGACCTTAAAGATCACCTTGTTCCAGCCCCCTTGCCATGGGCAGTGACACCTCCCACTAGACAATGTTGCTCAGTGGGCACTTCTGCCGGGCCTTAAACAGCTCCATGGAGGGGGCATCCAAAACCTCTCTGGGCAACCTATTACAGTGTCTCACCAACCTCACAGGAAAGAACTTTCTTATATCCAGCCTAAGTCTACCCTCTTCCAATTTGCATCCATTCCTCCTAGTCCTGCTGTCCTGTACCCTATACAAAAGTCCTTCCCCAGCCTTTCTGTAGGCCCCCTTCAGGTATTGAGAAGCTCCTATGTGGTCCTCCCTGTGCTTCTCATCTCCAGGGTGAACAGCTTTAACTGAGTATGGGCAAGAAGTATGAGTTTTCAATGAAAACCAACCAAACTTTGCAATCAATCTAAATGGAACACAGTAGCAGAGGAGCTCCTGCAGCCATTCTCTGGCCCCAGCCAAGGAAGGTTTCACAAGGAGTAGGGGTGTCCTTGCTGCCACACAGCTTCTGACCCCCATTTCAGCTTGTATCATACTCAAAACACCTGTACTGGGCCCTAAGGAACAGTATTTCACTGAAAAAAATGCCTGTAAAAAATTCTGTTCCCTTCTGCTCCCACTACAAAGTATTAACAGCGGTGCTCCTACTGCAGCCTCAATAAAGTTTTCTCCTTTTAAACATTTCATGTCACCCAGGCCTGCCAGCTACAGCTGGGCCACACAGGGGATTTGCCATAAAACACCCTTCTTTTGGCTTTGCCCAAAACCTTTACATATTACTGTCAACACAGGATTTCATATCTGTATCCTCCATAATGCTCAGCACGATACACAACATGAATTTTTGTATATCTTTAAAATTTTAGCATTTTAGCATTTAAGCAAAGCAACAGGCAAGACATTTGCCCTAACTCTGTATTGGAAATGGCTCACAATAAACTATGTGAGCCATTAAAATATAATGTGACATAAAAATATGTCACATTAATATATTACTATATTATTATATATTACTAACTAAACTAAAATATTCTCTTCTGATCTTTTCTTCTTTCAGAATAACTCATTAAAGAATATGCTTAATAAAACAGTGAAGACAAAATCCAAAATTCACTTGCTCCCTCAGCGCCTTTCTTTTTTCTAATGAGGAATGTCCTGTTCAGAGCTACACCCCTGGGAGATCAGTTAATTACCACAATAGTAGACCACAATAAGAGTAAGTCTATAGAACTGAGGGAACTGTTGACTTCTCAACATGTGTGTCAGGGGGATTTACTCCAGAGAAACTCCAATTCAATTGCTTGCTTCACCACTGCTTTGTGGCTGGAAAGCATAATGAGTGCTCCTGGAGCAAATCCCATTGACCTTCACCCAAATAGAACCAAGTCCTTGTGCTCAAAATCATTGTTGCGATATGAAGTGTGATTAACTGAGGAAGATTATGACCATCCACATCCATCAACACGATCAACTCAGTCACCTATTTTTGTCACAAAAGGAGCTCTTACAATAGAATTCACAGAAGAATATCCGAATAAGCCACCTACTGTTAGATTTGTCTCTAAAATGCTTCATCCAAATATCTATGCTGATGGTAGTATATGTCTGGATATCCTTCAGATTCTTTGGAGTCCCACTTGCGATGTCTCCTCCATCCTAACATCCATACAGTCTCTATTGGATGAGCCAAAGCCACACAGCCCAGCCAACAGCCAGGCAGCTCAGCTATACCAAGAGAATAAGCGGGAATATGAAAAATGGGTTTCTGCAATAGTAGAACAGAGCTGGCGTGACTGTTGGCCCAGGATGATGCAAATGAACACTCTGTTGATGAGGAAAATAAACAAAGCTCTGAGTCATCTTTTCCTCCTCTGTTTCCTGTGACAATGGCACATGACAGCAGGTATTTTGAGAATATCAAATGACAACGTTTAGGAATCGATAAGCTAAGGGAAAAATCACATCTTTAAAAGGATAGAAGCTTTAACCCCAGGAGCTTTCCTAAAACTGTCATCTGTTGGACAGCTCTCTTAAGCTCAAAATATAAAACATGAAAGAAAGTAGAATACAAATATGCTCCAGTAACCCTCCAGCAAGAAGTCAGGCAGAAGACATAGTTACACAGGGACTCTCCAAGAGAGCAAAAGCAGTGGCAAACTTGGTGCAAATGCTGTTTTTCATCCTCACGCAGCAATTATAATTTCTTTTGGAATGAATCTAGAGGCAATTCATTAGCAATAAAATTTAAACCTTCTATTGGGATGTCTCCATAATTAGGATATGGCGATTCACAAAAACATCAGGAAAAAAGAGGCAAAGATTTGCATTAACATAATTTGCTAAAACATTTTTTTGACTGGAATAAAGTTAAAATGGTAGGGTTCCACATATTGCACATTGCCACATTCATTTTCACACCAGCAGTCTCCTGAGTTGAGCTGCAAAGTCAGTTGCTATGATTTTTAAGACCACCTAACTATTTGCCTTGAACATTCCACAGACGTAAAAGCTATTTTCCCCACTTTGTTTCCATAGATACAGTGAATTTCTTTATTAATCAGAATGATAGCCTGCAAATTGCTAAGCAAACACATCATCAGCAAGCAGTTATCATTCCACACTGTGTCTGTTAAACAGGGTCCCACTCAGATCACATTTAATCTCAGACAGTTAGAGCAGGGTGGACTAGGACAATGGAATACTTCCCAAATGGAGAGTATAACACCATGGTTCAAGTGAGAAACCTAGGTCAGTCACCACTTAACACCATGGCTCTGGAGCACACTGAGAAAAGCAATCAGTTGTTGCTTAGGGGAGGAAAAATCCCTACCAGGGAGACCAAATTAAAGCATTATTTCATCCAAGTATTTGATTAAATTGAATTTTAATCCAGAAAACCTAAACAGACAGTTTAAACAGCAGAGGGGAAAGGCTTATCACAATCTATCAAGTTAAATGGAACAAGTCTGGAAGCAAACATCCAAAGCAAAGTCTACAGTACCTTTTACAGAGACAGTGATTTAGGGCTTTTTCTGTCTGTCTGAATACAACAGTGAAGCAAAACAGATGGGCTAATAATTATTACCGGGCTAAAGTCACTGCATTAACTTTACAGGGCAGAAAAACCTCAACCCTACAGCTATACATTAGAGCATCTGAAAGTCTCTGAAGAAGTGGGAACACTCAGAAGTATTCAGAACTCAGAGGCACTTCAAAATAAATAAAATAAAAAACCCAAACAAAAAACCTCACATAAATTAAAATCACATCCACAAACATTCTTTCTCTCTCCTTTATCTTCTCCAAATAACTGAACTGCTTTAAAAAGGAGAATGAGATAATCTTGAGAATATTTGCAACAAGTTGAGAAAACAAATCACAGTTTCATATCAAAAAGTGGGAAAAGGAAGTGTTCTGCAGAAACACAGCACTGAATCTGATCCTCCCTGAGCAATGTTCACAGGAGACAAATAACATGCAAAGGGTCCAATACTGGAATATTCCAGAAGGTGGAATGCAGGTGGAAATCGAGTTGATGCTAACCCAAAGGAGACACTGGTGTCATGGATAAAATCTAATTGCATGGACTCATCTATGCTGTTTCACATATTTAGCTATATTTATCCAAAAAAAGAAGAAGAATGTTGGCCCTTCCAAAACAGTCACATAACTAGGAATGGTACTAAGCAAAATTAAACTTTGATTCTGTTTGCAAAAGAAATAATCCCCAGTTTCTTGGTGTTGCTGTGGGTAATGTATCCATCATGGGCAGATATTACTATGGCAACTCAGCACAATCGGAGAAACTGTTCTGAAGTTGTCAGGAAACACAATGCCATCGGCTGCTGATGTTGCTTAAGCTTAGAGTAGTTCACGCTGTCTGGAGTCATCTAATTAAGTATAACCAAAAAAATAAGATCAATCTGTGGGGAAAGCAAAGTGGAAACAAGCTGGTTTTGTGACAGAAAATAAACAATGACAATACAGTGTGCAAAGTAAAGAATAAACCAGAAAAGTAGGTCTTCTTTTTCTTTTGCAAAACTCAATATAAAACAGAAAATTAGTTTGGTAAGTTTCTGAAGTTGCAGGAATGTAATTCATAATGCAATTTGTATAAATAGGTGGAAAACCACATTGCAGAATTTTTTTAACTACTGCAAAAAGTGTGAAGAAAAAACCCAAAAGCAGCACCAAAAAAACCCACAAACTTCATCCTTCCTTTTGGGCTCGACAGAGCAATAAATTCAAGCACAACTTTTAAAGCGAAGACTAATACGTGAACTAGGAATAATTATCGGGTGATTTAACATTCCAGCAGTCTTCTGTATAGTTAAGTACATGCATAAGTGTAAGACTAAGTATGTGCTTACAGGTTTTGAAGAAGACAGAGATGGCAAGAACCAAGAACACCTTGGAGAAATGCTCCTCTACATACAAAAGTAAATCCCTAGTAACAGCAGTTATTATTGCTAATTGTCAAAGGAAATGGAGAACAACTAACTTCAAAAATTACTGGGAAAAAAAAAAAACAGTCAAAATGCACAAGTGCAAAGGACTAAAGAAAAGTAAGACAGTTTGAGGGTTTGTGGGAGTTGTTTTTATTTACAGTTCTAGACATGCAAGCAATTTTAAAATGCTGTAAGACATACTAGGACAAAGTATCACAAATGAACTTATTTTGACACTTCTGATTAAACGTGGAGGGATTTCTATGGACTGAATACAGCTAAAAAAATACTAAGTGGTTTATACCCTGAGGGATACTAGCACTATCCTTCTACAGAGGTGAGCACGAAAGTACCAAGAGCAGACAACGTCAAATGCATCTGCTCAACTCTTTAAAGTAAAAAATATATCAATTAAGAGAAGTTTTAAGAATTATCTCCTAGACTAGATGCAATTTTCACATATCACAAGCCTTCTTCCATCAACACCTTGAGGACTGCAGCTCTCTAGAGCTGCCAGCTACTCATAGTACTTTTCCAAAATTACTTCTAAATTTGCCCAAAACATTCATGCCAAGCTCAGGTGTCCCTGCCTGAATAGCTGGAGCTCTCTAGGGCTAGTGTAAACGTCCAGATAAAAAAGTCTGTTGGTTTTTCAGGGTTGAGGAAAGTGACAGTCTCAGCTTTGGGAAAAAGTAATCATGAATCCAGAAATTAGAGCTATCTAAGGTAAAAAATATTTCAGGTTATTGATCCTGAATAGCATTCATTGAACTCTAGCTCAGCCTCACCTCATCTTTTTGTTCCACATCCATGTTAGAGCATTATCTACTGACATTTAAGTTTATATCTATCACTCCAGCTTCCCTTACTAGGGAAAACTGACCTGCCCAGTCATCAGTAATGACAATTTAATTAGTTCTTTCACAGAATCCTAACTGGTTTCATCAAAAAACATGGATTTACATGTTTCATGAAATACATAAGGTGAACTTCAGCTATTTTTCCCTAGAAAGAGAAAAACAACTTCTTAAAAAAATCACAGAAAATCCTTTTGAACATGAAAATTATACAGAGTATACATATCAATTAAGTCATAATGTCAGACTTCAAGAAACCATTAGGAAAGTTTCTTGATAAACTGGAAAAGTTTATCAAGAAACTGGAGAAGCCAAAGGTCTGCTAATAAAGCAGAGGGAGGAGAGAGAGGATGAGTTTAAATGCAAGTGAGACTGACAGGCTGCAGAGTTGCTCAAGATATTAACACTTCAGAAACTGTTTAGTTTGTATTTCATTAGTGATACTAGTTCTGTGCAAGGCACATAAATCTATGTATGTTCCATTGACAACAAAACAATTGGCTAACCAACTGGCTGAAATGCAGAATTATGACAACTTTGGCTCCATTCCCTTATTGCATCAGTTCTTACAATAAAATGAATGGAAGAAATTAATGTAATAAATCTTTTCAAAGTAAACAAACACAGAGTCTAAACATCTATTACATTCTGTTTAGAGATCAAAAGGAATACAGGAGTATCCACTGGCATATCCTTTTGCTGGACATTCTCCAAATATTTATTTTATATATGTATTCTTACTTGGCAGCTTGTGCTATTGAAAATATAGTGCGAATATATTGTGAATAAGGAATAATATGCAATGCGTGTGATGAAATTAACTGTTTTCTCCTAACTTTTCTTGCAATTCGAAAAAAACCACAATGACATAGTTCAGAGATCATTTTCTCACTTGCTTCTATTTGCAGATCACTTCCTAAAAGACAGCTATTCCTGGCCAGTCCTGCAAACTAAGTTTTCCAAAGGCAATGAAAAAACACCAGCCACTAATAGGATATTCGTTGGTCCCTTGCCAATTCCATTTAAGTCAGGAATGAAATGTAGTTCTGCTTAGATAATCAAAGTATTTAGTTGGAAAATTACATTTTAGAGAGCTTTCTTTAAAATACAAAATCTGCAACCAGTAGCATTCTCTGTTATACAAAAGACATCTCTGCAGTCACAAATGTTGGTAAGTGACATTTAGGGAAGCATGTAATCCATGTGCATTGTCTAGCATGCAGAATTGCAAAGTTATAGTTTGCAGGCTATTTCTCCTCTGACAAGCAAGGCTTCAGTGTAATGAAGCATGTAAATATTAACCAGCCCCTTGTTCAACAGCACTGATCTCATCTATGCTGGAGTGACCTCAGCCAAGATGCTCTTAGGAATACATTTGCTTTTTTCAAGGTTACACGTCTTCTTGTGCTTTGCAGTAAACAAAGACTTGATCTTTTTCACCAATCCCAACTGATGGGCCTCCAATTTCTAATAGAAATCTTAATTCATAGAAGCATAATGTTATCTTTCCCATTATTAAATTTCCTATTGTTGTTATTTTGTTTCACAGAAGCCATACAGTTGCTTTTATGCAATCTACTTATCATCGGCCTCGATATTTTTCACATCTTGGCACAAACTGATATCAGTATATTCCTACTTTTTGTGCAATAGCTATTAGGAAGACCAAAGTCCAAGATCAGACTGTAGGCTGGTGGTTGGGAGGATTACCCAGAAATCTTACTTCACCTTGACTATTTTTCTTTTGTCCTGGCTTATTTTTGTTGCCTTTTCCATAACTATTTGGCCCCAAATGTGAATGATTATTTATCCTGACCTCAAAAATGTGTTTAAGAGAAATTTTTACCATTATTTTGATAACAAAGGGGTCTGTAGTTAGTCTCACTCACTTAAAAAACAGTTATTTCAAGTACCATTCTCCAGTCTTTTGGTGTCAACTAAATTAAATCAAAAAACTTTCATATTCCATTGGTATGACATGTCTGGAGAAGAAGATCCTTTTCAGGTCATCATATTAAAATTGTTCTTGTTCTCCTTCCAGATGTATTCATGCAGTTATTTCTGCTAATCATGGGCTTTTTGCCTCAATATTCTCTATTATAAACATTGCTTAAAACTGAAATTAAATATTTAAGTTCAGGGGCAATATCCATGTTATCTTTGTTCTCCAGTTACAAAATATCTGCTGACATTGAATAATGTCAAGCAGAAAATGACATTATTATGAGGAATTCAGTTTCAGATATGGATTGTGAAGTGTTATTTCTCATGGTGAATCCTTAAGCAATTAAGGAACCATCAGAAACATTTAGATGTGATTTTATTAATTATTGAGGACATAATATAAGACACTGCTTTAGGGGCAGAAGAATGAGCTGAGGAGAAACTGCTATTTTGCTCTTATTTAATGGAAAGATAAATAAAAGGAGATTAAAAGATACAGTTTTAAGTGTACAAACTTAGATTATTAATGGAACTATTTGGAAATTAAAAAGCATTGACATTCAACTATAGCAGAAACAAAAAAGTTCTTTTAATTAATGGCTCTCAAACTCCTTTTCCAGTGAACCATCATGCAGCAGTAAAGTGTGAAACAGGGTCTCTGTTACATAAGGAGCACATCTATAGGACTGGCCATATGGCTGGGAAAACAGTAAGAGACACAAGCTGCTATTTGCAGCCCATGGATACACTGTCTGCATTTTTCTTTATGTGAAGCCTACATTTACACACATTTTTAACTGTGGTATGTCAAGAAAACATATATATGTGCATATGAAAAAAGTCTTTCAAAAGATCTCTGCTATTATTTTATCTTATCTTTATCATTTATAGACTTTCCTAGCAACTTCAAGAGTATTATTGAAGCTGTGTGCAAAAATGCTGACTGTTAGCAGATCAGTTTGCTCAGTTTTTATTATTTCGAATGCGGCACTCCTAACGATTTTTCTGCCACGGAGCAACAGCCTGCCAGTGAATGTCAGGAGCTGCCAGCAGTCTGGCTGCTGCCCTTTCCTACTGTCTCTTGGGTTGAAGTAAAGTCATCCATGACAAGGACTGACATTAGACATGTACTCCAAACACAGAGCCAACACACAAAGATCCATCTAGAATTAAGACAGATGTAGTAAAAAATCCCAGACCAACTCTGTCTATTCATTGTGAGAAGGAATAACAAACTGGTGTCCCTCATTGTCCTCACCAAATGTCCTCCAGCTGAAGGCACACCTGTACCCATGTTGCTGAGGCACTGGAAAAGACAGCTCTAGGCATGAGCATCTGTTGACATTGGTGGGCACAGCCAGCAGAAAGGATAGGTCCTGTCCTGCATCAGCATGCCTTGTGCTACAAGGAATTCCAGGAGGTCCAATACTTGGACTTTCCATAAACTCTTTAATTCACTGCAACCCATGAGGCAGACCTCCGCCCATTGACAGACAGAACTATAGACAAATCTATAAGTCATGCTTAAGGCAGAAACAGATCACTAAAGCAGCAATTTCACCAGTCCTGAGCTTCAGTAAAAAAGGATAGCACCCTGGAAGTCAGAGTGCAGCCCACAGTATGGGACAGATGAGAAGATGAGAGTAGCAGAGGTGAAGTGCACTCCAACAGCAGGAGTCCCTGAAAACATTCTGACTGACTCATTAGGGACTATTCTTAAGTTGATTGGAGAAAAGTGAGTCATAAATGACTCATCCACTTACCAGATGGGAGAAAAGCACATATGAAATTCGGGACTGCCACTTGCTGAACATCATGAGCCACTACTGCTTGAACTGTGAGTCAGCTTCACTGTCTGCCACAGAACAGGGATCATAGAGTGATACACGCACACCTTCTGGCTAGTTTCCCTATAGAAATGTATCACAAAGGAAAAGTGTTCAGAATATGACATTCAGCTACTGAGCAAGCACAGATGCTAACCAACCTGATCCAAATCAGGGTCATGTCTTAATTTTTAAACAGCTCTAACATGTAGTCAATAAAAATTCAGGAGTTGAAAAAAACTTTGTCACATCTGCTCTTTCAGATAAATTGCTAGCCATTAAATACACACAGTCATTTTGCTTCCAAAGCAAAAATGGTCATCAAAGGCTGGTAAGCAATGCCAGAAATCTGTAGCATGGCACATTATACCTATTCCAATAAAAAGGAAAATCAAGGCAAAAAGAACACAACTGCTATATCAGTGACACTTGCTAAATTTCAGGATTATGCACTTCATCTTTTAGACACAGAAATCTCAGAGAGCAGGAAGACTAACTTTACAGTGTGGATTTACATCAATCCCTTAATTTCACCTCCTGTTTTCCATGCTGATAGCCTCTCTGAGCTGCCTGTGCTGGAGAGCCCATAACATCCAGTCCAGTCCTTGAAGCCCTAAGTAGCTTGACCTAAGACTGGAAAGCTGCTATAAATCAGCTACAAGCCAGCATCTAAAAATACAAAGCACGCAGCCACCCATCCTTTTTCTGGCCTCTCATCTGACAGTTCAAGTTTAGTCAAAGGCCTATCATCCCTGTCCTCCTTATTTACTTGTTTATGTCATAAGCAGCTTAGTCAGACACAGCTATAAGTTTTTAGTCTTACAGTCCAAACATTCAAGATTTCCACCCAAGTAACAGCATCGCCTTCCCAGAGGTGCATTAGTCTGCAGCTTTAGCAGAAGAATACACTTGTATTGGGAATGAAAAGTAGCTTCTATGGGAATAAAAAAATATTTGGAGAGCAGGGTGTACTGGGTGTGACTCTAGACCAGAATTAAATCCTCAGCTCACTGTGGTCAGTATACATGGGTATATCCTTCTAATCACAGGAGTTACCCTACTGTAAGTATGATACAGATTTTCATAATTTCACAGTCAAAATCTCCACATTATTACTTGTCACAGCCACAGAAAACAGCTAAACAGATATTCTGCTATGACCTAATGATGGGAAATTCCAGATGATTGTTCATGGTTACATGTACTTGGTTGGCCTCAGTCTTTCATTGCAAGTCTTTTTGGCCTGATACCCACAAAGTGACACAGGAATGTGTCAGCTAGTCAAACGTTTACTTACCCACAAGTCTAACAGGGACAGGAGGTCCCAAGACTTAAATTATTTTTTTTTAAATGTTACATTTTCTGTGTAAAACAATGAGAGAGAACATACACAAGAACTATGCTGGCTATTTTTCTAGGAGACAGAAATCCGTGTTATCACATGTGTTTCAACACTTGCAATAACACAACATAACTCAACCTGCTGAAATATTAAGAAGAGGTTTCAGGCAGACTTTGCTTAGCCATCAAAAGACAGCTAAAGTTTTTACTGACCACCTGAAATGTGACTTCCCAGCACTATTGTCTCACCTTATGTTAAACATTAAATGCTTTGCATTAAAATGATTGGGAACTGACCTGCTAGATGTGAACAATTAAAGCTTTTTTTTTGGCTCTGGTTTCAAGGAGGAAGGTCTTCTGAATTCAGTTTTCTTAGCAGACTACTGCTAAATTATCCAGAAGTATAGTGATCTGAATAAATACAGTCCTGGGGGGAAAAAGATATACCTGACAGGTATTTATTTTATACTCTCCCATTGAGCACTACATTAAACTGAATGAAAATACTTGTGCTTTGCCTTGTTTGTGTGTGAAAGACTGAAATGCAAAGCACTACAAAACTGTATTCAAGAATTACAAAATACATATACAACTCCCGGGAATCGAATACTAGGAGACAAAGATAACATTGTACTTGAATTGCATGTTTAAAATTGTAGTAAAAAATTAGAGATTTACAGAAACTGTCATCAGAACAATTTCTGCTAAAATGTTAGCCTAGGATTTTAGATCATAGGGTCTTCAAGCACCTTTTACATGATGAAAGTGACCTCTCTAACAGAACAGAGGACATCAGAAACTCATGATAGAATTGATACCTGACTTCCTTAGTTAGTCTCTTCCTCGCTCTTGTCCCAGAGACAAGCTGGCAGTTATGGAATTTTCCTCACTCTTACTTTCAGGTACCAAAAGCTGAGTGGCTGTAAAATGAACAGGAGTTTCTTCAAAGAATGGAGTAGGTTTTACTAGAGAACAGGTACAAAATTAGCCAGTGGGAGCTGAGTTGCCTCCTGCAGCGATCTGAAATGAACATGTGTTGCTCAGATTAAATGCAGTCTTTGATACGGCCACAGAAGATACGTAAAGCTACAGAGGATCTAAGGTCTCCTACTGTTGATAATGACTCATATCCTGTATTTTTCACATAAGACAGCAAGTTCCAGCTATTTATGGCACAGCCCATTAAAAATTTCTTTTCATGAAGAAGAAGTGCTGTCAGTTGCCATTCAGGAGTTGAAGTAGGAGGCCAGCTAGCATGTTACAGAAATTATCAGAGAAAAATACTATAATCACAAAAGAGCCAAATGTTTCCTCTTGAGCCCTTTGAGATATCAGATGCAGAGTCAGAAACAGAATCTTTTGTCTCTGAAGATTTTGTTCATATCCAGATCATCTAGAAAAATAAGAGAAGTGTGGAAAAATATTGTACAAATTATTTTTGGTCCACTCAGTTCTATGCTATGTATTTCATGGACTTATCAACTCTCCCCCCCTCTGTTCCCCAAAATGCAGGATGTGAGTGTACCTACACTGGATGGAGGAGCAGAGTGCATACATGAGCCTGCTTCTGACTCAGGTTACACTTAACACCTCAGAGACAAAAGATGGAACACTACTTCAACGCTACAATTTACAGTGGTTTAATTAAAGCCTTAAGGGTCTAATCAAATAATTATTTATAACATTTATAGTTAAAATTTGACTTAGACAAAACTGACATATACAAGCTTTCTACTGTCTACCCATTTCTCTGACTCTAGGCTCTGTCTTTCTCTGCCCTTTTGGCCCTAAAGTCAGTCACTTCAGCCTACTCGAACTCCATTGTGAGACTTCAGTGTCCCACATCTTCAGTAGGAGGAGCATGATGGTGATGAGGTGATGCTGATGGAGGAGGAGCAAGGAGCCAGTCCTGCTCTTTCCAAGAGTAAGATACATTGATGTTCTTTTGCTCCTCACCCTACAGATCACTTTGGGCTATTTTTATACATTTTCTACCATGTTTTTATATGTTGTACTTTCACCAGGTGTTTCTGCCTGGTGGTTGTTTTCCTATAAAAGAAATCAACCACACAATTACTGCACTATAGAAACTTAAAATAAAACCCACAGTTATTGCTGTTGAATTTAAGTTGTGAACCAACTCAGCAGTCTATTAAAGGGATTGAAAGACATTCCTAGGTAGATGTGCTGACATTTCCCCATGCAAGTGGAATACATTTTCATAGATGCCTTGTTTTTTCAGCTACACTTCTTGACTGATTCATAGTCATAGTATCCAGATGCTAAACACTGCTCATATTTCACTAAACATATAGCAAGAGTTCCCAGTTGCACAATGTAATTCATTTCAAAGTAGTCCCTGATTACTGAGGGATGGTTTATAAAATCAAAATGGTCCTTTAAAAATATCATCAGGCAGTAAATTTTACAAGTGCTGAGCTTCAGTCATTTAGGAAATTAGCTGTTCGAGGGCTTGAGTATAATATTGATTGATCTCTCCAGAGTCATATTTTGGCATCATTCCCCTTGAAATCATCAGGAATTCTGAATGGAAATCAATAGCAAGATATTATGCTGTAACTAAGTGCTTTGGGGATGATACATATAGTGGAAAAAATTGACAGTACAAATTGACAGGATTGTTGACAGTGCAAATACAATTCAAACCAGGAACTGCAGTTCTCCTGTTGCAAGGAACCTTTCACAGAACAACCAAGGTCGGAAAAGAGCAGTCAGGATCATCTAGGCCAAGCCCCTTGGTCAAGCAAGGTCACCTACAGCAGGTTGCCCAAGCCCATATCCAGTCAGAATTTTAATATCTCCATGGATGGCAACTCTATAACCTCTCAGTGCAACCTGTGACAATCTTTAACCACCACTTTCATGACAGAAGTGCTTACTACACTGTCTATCCATATTAAGAATTGATCACCTAAGTAATGCCAAAATGAGAACTTTTCAAATAAGATAAACCATACATGCCTGTATTGCCAGATCTTCTCCCATGTAATTTCAAAGGGGAAATTCTGATTCTTTATTATGAAGTAGTCAAAGCCAGTCCTTCAGGGTCTTAAAGGGACCATCTGCAATGTACATAGAAAACATTCCACCAAAATATTTATATCTAGAAAGGGTGAAAAAGAAAAGGAGATGTCCATACTTGATTATGTTTCCCAAGGGATGGTTACTTTATAAGCATTAAGTATATTTGCTGTTTTTATCTAAAAGGATAGATCCATAGATCCAAACTGCAAATGACAGAACAATATAGGACATCCCTGGGGGTACACAGGGTCCACTTCTCTGACCATGACTCTAAACTCAGATCATCCGTGTCAAAAAGCTGCAATGAAAGAACCAAAGATAAAGTAATTGTACTATTCAGTGGGACAACATATGCATTTCTCTTGTTGAAGGGGCTAGAAATCAGGACTCAGATCCAGCTACATAACCACTCTGGTTTCTGATACTCTGAAATTCTCTACAGCAGAATTGTTGCAGCTGGAAGGTGTTCCTAAACCCAAATTCCTACAGTCCAAAGAACAAATCAACAATAAAGCCCTCCCCCCAAAAAGTTGGGATACACATTTTCCACGTAGAATCACAGTAGTTCAGGTCAAAGGGGGCTTCAGGAAGTCTCCAGTCCCAAATCCTGCTCAAAAGCAGGGTCAGCTATGAGGTTAGATTGCTTATGGCTTCATCAAGTTTAATTTTTTCAAAATTAAATTTGCAAATTACTCCTACGAGGGACATGTATATCAGCAGAGAAACTGGCAAACTGCTGAAGCATAGCTGATTTAAAGTCTACCGCTGAACTGGAAAAAATACTGACAGAAACTGCCAGAACTGAGGTCAACAGATAGCTCAAGATTCAAGAAATTTCTGAACTACTGTGAAAATTCCTGGATGGTTGTTAAAGTTTACCAACATGAGACAATGAATCCAAATTAAGTGAGCACAGCACTGGAGTCAGTGGGACATGTTTGGAATACCAGTTCTGAGCCTCAGAGGACTCCATCATTTGTCATATTAAGAAAATTTATCATGGCAATACAGCAATTTATATGGCTTAGGCTTTCAGGCTCAGGTTTCAGAGTTACTCCTAACAGATGTGCAATTTGGCCCACATGGACTTCACCCAACACTTTTCTGCTACACTAGTATTAATCAGAACAATGTCCTTAGCAAAGCAAACTTTTTCTGAATCATGTTTGGCCAAACCACTTTCAACACAAGAGGAACACAAAGCAAAAAGCAGAAATGGGACAGAGATGTTCTGCCCAGCTCCAGAAGTGCTTCGGCTTTTGGACAGATTATTCTGGACATGTGAAACCAAAATCCTGAATAACATCTGTGAATCCTAACACATACCCAAAACCTAATGAAGACTAATACCAACAGTTTCACATTTGGAAAATATCAAATGAGCAGAAACAGCAACTAGTCAAGAAACAATTAGTAAAAATCCTCCAGAAACTTTCAAAAATTACAATAGCCCCGGTATGAAAAAAAACAATTTGCATCTGAATGTTTGCACAATTAGCAAGGCAGGAAAATAAAGTCAAAACTGTTTCAACAACAAAGTCACCCATAAGCCAAAATAAAATAACCAGTCAAGCAAACAGAAACATAACAAGCAAAAAAACCACATAACCCCAACTAGTCAAAGGCCAGTACAGTCTTTCCAGATGCTGATTCTTTTAACTAGATTTACCAGAAGAATTTATAGTTGAAATGTTAAAAATTAGAAAATAGATAAGAGTGGGCAATTTAATTAAAGTTATTGACAGATTTGTTTCATTTTTTCTTCATACCATGTACTTCATGGCATTATGATTCAGGCAATGGAAACAGTGCAGAGTGATAAATTCTATATATCCTCCACTAACAATTTTTGTTAATTCTCTGCCCATTAATTTCTCAGCCATCTCAAAGATTGAGACTGCATTAGCCACTCCTACATTTACTTTCATTACAAAACTGAAAATAAAAATTGTTATAAAAATGAGAATCAAACAAAGAAAGGAGAATAACCCATAAGTGCATTTCTGTTCATTTGACCTCAGAATACCATTCATCCAAAGATTCAGTGTACACATTTTTTTAATATTATTACACTCACTCACTCACTCTAAAGCAAAAAGATTAAAATAAAGAAACCTCACCACACTAAATAGTTCCTTGTTAGCTCATTTCCAAAAAGTGTCTCTCTTTAAATTTTATCTCATCGAAGATATGAACAAGGAGGATGCATTTTGCACAGCACTCTGAAATTCACATTTCAGAGAATGGTTTGTGAAGTCTGAGAGCATGACCTTTATTTTTTTGCAAGTAGTTAACATATAAAAGGCCTTAAACTGTATCAGTTTTGGCACTGACTGTCTCTTAAGTATCCAGCTTTAATCATCAAGATGCCTCTCACAATCATTTCTGTTGAGCTTTTATCTCATTGTTTGCTGTTCCTATTGCAGAAATTATGCAACTCTAATGAGAAAATTCAGAACATAATCTCCTAAAATGTCTGTCTTCCTTTCTCATTCCCTTAAAATCATCCAAAGCTCACATTAATCCCAAGACTGGAAAAGCTGATAATATCTAAACATTGGAGAGGGTATAAAGGAACAAAATAGGAAAAAATTAATCTTATATGAAACATAACCTAGAATTCACTGCCAAACAAGCTCAGAATGTTTGCATTTCATCACACATCATTTGATTGTGTCTAACCCTTCATATGTTTAAAAAAATTTGAATTAGAAACAACATCTAGCAAAAGCTGTATTAATAGCTAACATGTATTTCACATAGACTGGGAATGTACAATTTGTAAAAATAGTACTGCATACATGGGATTAAGGGGTTCTTACTGAAAGGAATTATCAAAAGTTATGTGGAGTACTACACTAAAAATACTGCCTGAAAACAAGTATACCTAAGACTGCTTTGTATTGCTCTGATGGCTAAATTGAGGCCCTATTATTCTAGTGACCGAAACGTAACTGTGAGTCTTCCTCAGCCTCAAAAACAGGAATGATTTATATCCCTTAGCAACCTCATGTTATAATAGAAAACACATAAATCAAATAAATTATAGATTTGGCAGAGAATCAGGAAGTCTTAAAAGATTTGCAAACACCAATAAATCTCTGTTAAAAAAAAAAAGCCAGTCATGTATTTGTGCATGTACAATGCTCCTTTTTTCAAAACAATGCATGTTTTGAATGTTCTTCACTAGCACGTGATTTAATGTAATGAATCTGACTTAATACCACACTGCTACCTAAAGGGGCAAGGTTCTTCCCCTAAACTCTGCATTACTGTTGCTTCCCTTATACGAGTGCAACCATTGTTACGACCACACGGTGAGCTTATCAGAAAACTGGTTTGTCTGGAACTAAGCCAGCAAAAAATCCACCATAAAAACTGATTCATTTTCAATCAGCTTGGTTCCTTGCTCCAGCATACTGTGTGCTCCCTTGGCAACAACCCAAGAGACATCATAATACACATGGCAGAAGATAAAAGGGAAGGCAGGATCTCTCCTTTCATCAGGAGCCTGGCTTTAACACATGAATGTGGTATATCTTAAACAATCTGAATGGAAATTCTAGCCATGGACTGTCCACCTTCTATCCTCAATTAAAATGCACTGAATAGAAGGTCAGATTTTCCTTAGTAATTAAAATCAGAGATACTTGGTTCAACGGCATATCTTTGATTGTAGATTGTAAATTTACTGAAGCGAAAAGTAACACTATTCTTGTCATAACAAGGGTGAAACTTGGTATAAATGGTGCACACTTCATAAAACTAAGAGCCTACGTTGGAGACCAAAATAGTAGCTCTGCAGTGCTCCAAAACATGAACGCAATGGCTGGGTATGCTATTGAATGAATCATAGATGAGGAGTGAATTAATCACTGTAAAAATCTCAGTAAAGAAACCAAATGTTCTTCAGTTTGAATTGTAAATTTAATTGTCTTTTCAATACATTTCCATCTTACAGCGAATCTTTCATATCTCTGAGGCATTACCATTGCTCACAGTTCTTCAGTGAAACTAACTACATCTGAACTGCTTTAATTTTTAATTTCGTGTAAATAGGATATACCTGCAACTAATTTCATTACTGACCAAAAAGCAAGAATCACAGAAACATAGAATGGTTTGGGTTGGAGGGGGCCTCCAACACCATCTAGTTCCAATTCACCTGCCATGGGCAGGGACACCTCCCACTAGAGGTTGCTCAGTGCCTCATCCAGACAGGCCTTGAACACCTCCAGGGATGGCGTATCCATAGCCTCTCTGGGCAATCTGTTCCACTGTCTCACCACCCTCACAGGAAAGAATTTCTTTCTGGATCCAGCCTAAATCGACCCTCTTCCCATTTGCATCCATTACTCCTAGTCCTGCCATCACATATCCTATTAAAAAGTCCTACCCCAGTCCTTCTGTAGGCCCCCTTCAGTTATTGAGAAGCTTCTATGAGGTCCCCCCTGAGTCTTCTCTTCTTCAGATTGAACAACCCCAACTCCTTCAGCCTTTCCTCATAAAGGAGATTCTCCAACACTCTGATCATCTTGGTGGCTCTCCTCTGGACCCACTCCAACAGCTCAATTCACACAGAAATGGTTATGCAAAACCAAGTCTATCTCTAATGTCAGAGGGTGGGGTGAGGGAACTTATGCTTTTCCACAAGAAACTTTCATGCAGAAAAACACAGTTTATTTTAAAATGTCAGTCCTATGACATTTTTGCCTTTTTGGAGACGCGTGGCTTGTTTAAAAGATACAAGTACTTTGGAGCCTACAGTTCCCCAGGGAAAAGGAAATGTGAGTCCGATTTCTTGCAGTTGCATAAATGCACAAAAAAAAATCAAGCATCAAATCTTAACTTTTTCTTTGATTGTTGCTGAATGAGGACATTTGAATCTTTACTCCTTAAGCAACTTCCTTTCTTAAATCATCCTATCAACTTGGCTTATTTCATGAGAAGCCAAATTTTTTACTACTGGACTTGAAAAAGCTGCAACAAAGACATATTCTCAAACCCTATCATTGATTTAGACTACTAATAAAAATCTCTTGTCAAATGTCACAAAACCTGTGACTACATCAACTGCTTTGTAGATGCTAGATTGCAACTGTAATGAAATGCAGAAGGAATTCAACTGTACATAAGGATTTAATTACATCCTTCCACTATATGACAATTCAGATATTCCTCACACTGAATTTTGATCCCAGCATTTCTTAGAGTTCTCTGTTTCTTGAATGAAATTCAGTTGTAAATTCAATTTTAAAGATGAAAGAGGAAGAAGTGTTTGGCTATATAACAACCTGCCTTTGAAAAGGATGCAAAAGACAGACATTATTAAGCTCTACAACATCAATTTGTGCAAGACTGCTGCAATGCCACTACTCACACAATGAAAAGTAACATCTTTAAGGAAGTGCATGCATTTGAAACTATCACATAGCAGTATCTCTATTTTCTCCCATTCTCTAACTGCCAAAGGCATTTACTTGCAATTGAGAAGTTTCTCCTCTAGAAATTGACAGTTCTAACACCAAAGCATCCTCCCAGCACTCAGTTACACAAACCAATTGGCAGCTAAAGGCACTTATACCAATCCTCTGCTTGGATTATAAAATTCTTTGTTTCACAATCATTTACAGTAATTCTGTTCTTCAGTGCAAAAATGGGATGGTTTTCTGCTTTCAGTCACCAGTCTACTCACAGGCTTTTTCTACATCTTTGCCTCACTCATTCTGATTGAAGAGCTAATAATACAAGAGTGGCCTTGGTTTCCCCCACAGCTTTAATTTGATCAGACCAGTAACAAAGGTATTTCTAACCACTGGAAATTCTCATTTTAATAAAAGCAGGCTCCTAGTAGTCTCACTACACAACACATTGCACTCAACTCAGACCACTAAGGTTAGGAGGCTCCTAAGGAAACTTTAAAAACTACAAATAATCTAGATATTATTAAAAAAAGGCAACTATTTGTGGAACCTGTGTGTGAGGCACCTATTGCCATTTTCTCTTCTGAGTTACAACACTCTTTATGGTGTGCATAATTGAACTTTTATGAGAAGCAGAAACTAACTGATGCCTTATCAGTTATTCATAGTTTGAGGCTGGACATACATACATCACATTAATTTTTACTTCCTAGATGATGCTTTTGTTTCTAAAGAAATTACTTTCTCCATTTCTGTCCATGCATCACTCTCACAACATATTTGAAAGACCAGCCTTTATCTTTAATAGTTGTTTTTTGAAAAACAATGATCTCAATAGCAGTTTACCCATGCTGCGACACATACTGTCTCTATCTCTAAATAAATACATAATGCATTTAATCAAGTCACCCTAGACCATGCTGTTAATCAGCACTGGAATGTAATTTGCAGTACTTATTTCCAGTTTCATCTGCAATAATAACTAATTTGTGTACAGAATTACAATTATATAAAGAAGAAACTAGGTCAATTTCTCTTAAAAAGTAATGCTAGAAATAGCTCTTACTCATCTTCAGATATGCAAGATTCTGAAAAAAAAATCTAAAAATCTAAAATCAGACTTACATGTAACATGAAGTTTTCCTAAATGAGTAATTACTTTTCAGATAAGGCAAAGAGATAGGCTTCTTCATGACTTCACAGAAAGCAATCAGTATTTCTGCAGTGCTCCCCAAGTATGTACTAGACAAGAAATGGCTATATGAAATGTACAGTGAAAAGGCAGACTTTAAAAAAACCCTGATACATTTTGATGGAATAAAGTAGCAGTAAGATATTTCCTACAAATGACAATCGAGAATTTATCTGCCACCAGTAATACTGGGGACATAAGATGACAGATACAAAATCTAATGCATTACTGAACATATTTTGAAAGGTCTTGGTCAAATCCAGTAAAGAGGAGACTTGCAACAGTGGAATCAAGATTCCACTTGAGGGAATAAAAATCAATAATCACTTTCAATTCCTTAGTCATACTGATCTTCACAAAGAATTAGATTATTTGCTAATAATATTACCCAAGATTATCTGTTCTGTTATGCAGTAGGCAGTATCTCAAGCTTTCAGAATGCTAGAGTTGCTTCTAAAAATGTTCATTCAACATGAGGTATGAAAAGCCACTTAAACAGCGAAGGCAGCTGTTCACCAGTTAGCAGGATTAGGCCTTTATTTCTTAAATAAGAATAAAAATATTTTAAGTAACCGAAACACACTCTGATTTTCATGACAGCCACAGAAACTCTAATGATAATGACCTAACTGAATATGAGGTAGAACAGCAGGGAATTCAGAAGATAAAAGTGCAAGATGACTTCGAAGCAGGTAACATAACATGTTACAAGAATTAAACAAAAAAAATAGTTTTCTATCAATCACCCAAAATACCTGATTCAAAACACTACAGGTAATCCTGATCCCTAAATTGGAAAGATCTAATATCACAAGAAGAAACAACAATTTCATATTTTCTGGTAAAGCATCTCCATCTTCCATGTTCAACCTTGACTGCTTCAGAGTAAAGGCAATTCCTTATACTAGGGCTGGAGAAAGGGGAGAAGAAAGAATAAAGTCTCTCAGTCACTAAATCATATGGTGTGAATCAGCAAGACCAACAGCAGTCAAGAAATTACTCTTGTTGATCCTCCTTGAGTTCCCAGTTTGCTAGTAACACAAACAACACAGTCCAAATCTTACTTTTGCAAGCTCCTAAATTCATGGTGCGGTTACATTGTCATAGAACCACGAAATCATAGAACTCATTGAGTTGGAAGGGGCCTTCAAAAGTCATCTGGTCCAACCCTCTGCAGTGAGCAAGGATGTCTTGCACTAGAATGAGTTGCTCCAAGCCTCATCAAGCCCGGCCTTGAATGTTTCCAGGGATGGGACCTCTATCACCTCTCTGGGAAACCTGTTCTAGTGTCTCACCACCATCATGGTGAATTTCTTCCTCATGTCATACTTCTCTTCCATACTCTCTAACTTAAGGTAACATAAAATAAACAAGTTCTGATGATAATATTCCTTCTCATTCAACTTAGTCCATAGAGTTATGACTACAGCAAGAAAGCATTTACATAACAGTCTACAATAAGCATCTGCCTAAAGACAACAAAGATTCAAGAGAAAAGGAAAGAACTATTACCTTATACATTCCTTAGGATGGAGAAAATGTGTGATTAACATCTAAATCACAAGGGTTTGCTTTCTTCTTTCTCACAAACCAAAACCTCAAATGAGCTATATTTTATTTAGATTTACTTTGCATACCTCCCAAGTATAATACGTACTTTGTCATGTATCTTCATGATTATACTGACAGCAGTAACAACAATTGAGTTTCAGAAAAATAATGCCTCAAAGGGGAATTTAAATAACCAACATAGAGTAAATAATCAGTTTAAAATAGTTTATTATTCTGGTATTTGTCTTTTATTGTAAACATATAGTGAAAGCATAGCCTTTGAAATCCAGTCCTGGACTGGAGAACCACATCTAGAAACATGTGTCTCCATCACTTGAATTCAAAAAAATCCTTCAGCAAATTTTCTATCTTGTTTGTGAATCATTTAGAATAAGACAGACACTGGAGCAAGGCTCATTAATTGTTTACCCATTACTTCATGCATGCTGGCCAGCATGCTGGTCCTCTTTAAACCCAGTCATTCCCAGAAGCTGATGTTTACTCACTGCTGCAAAAATACTATTTTGTCAGAGTCCAGACAAAATTCAATCCCCAGTTACCACATGAGGCAGTCCAGAGCACAGGACATGCTATTCCAATAACACAAGGTCCTCTAGTTATGCTTACATGCAGACTCCATTAGTGTATTATTTCTTTTCACACACCTTCATGTCAAGACAACTAATTTTACTAACACGAGGTCCTACCAAGACATCTCTTATTGCAGCTGCCAGCTTTCACATATTTCACAAAGAAAAGAGAAGGAATGCAAACGATACGGCTCAGAGTAATCACAAATACATAGTAAAGGTCATTGTGAGTTTTCTTCTTTCCAAAAATATACTGGAAAATACATGGAATAAGCAGGCAGGTACTTTCCTCCTCCCACTCTTCACAGCAAGTGGAAAACCTCTGGTATGGTTTACTTCTGCAACCTAGCAATCATCTTTTTTATAAAAAGACAATATTGTCTGAAGGACACTTCAAGATTTTTATCTTAAAAAACAATTGTATACATGACTGAAAATAGACTCATCAATTAATTTTCTTTCAAGCTTGTTATTCATGTAAACAATTACACTGAAAGACAGAATTATTTTCTAAATGCATCAGTATGATGCAGGACTAGCATATACTTTGCTTTTTCTAATGGAAAGAGCTTTTAGGCTGTGAAAAATGTTAGTCATGGAACTGTCAATCTTTCAAACAAGTAAATAGCTTTTTTCCTCCAAATTATGCTTTCAGAAGATTTTCATAGTTACTTAAATGCAGTTCCTCACTATTTGTGAGTTGTTGCTTCCGTTAAAGGTTCTTTCACTCATGTCCAGAAATCTTTGCCTCCAGCTGGTAGGAAAGACTGGAGATACACAGTTTGGCATCTTTCTCCAGACTCTCTGAACTTGAACCTCAGACACTGAAATCTGTCAAGTTCACCTTTACACCCACACCTGTGTACTGCCTAATTCATTGACTGCAGATAGGTAAACTGTCATCTAAGGATTGCTTAGAAGCCTACAGCCTGCTGGCTGTAACTGAGGAAGCTCCTCTCTTCATGCAACACAAGAACCTGTCCACACAGACAGTCCTTGTGAGAGAGACTTTGAGCTCATTATACCCCACATCTAAAAGAAAGAGCTACTTGCAAAGTACTATCAGGTGCCCCTTAGATCTCAATCTCCCAGAACAATTAATGGAAGCAAAGACTGAGCAGACTGGGCAGGAAACTGACATTTGCACACTTCTGTGGTGCAAAATAACAGGTTGTACTAGAAAGGCAAAAGTCTTAACTGTCATATCCTAACACAGCAGTTTGTTAAGCTCCAAGTAACCTGATATTTAGGGACTATATTATCTTCTTGGTGTCACTGCATCAGATGAAGAGTTTAATACGTTATTCTACTGTTAGCTGCTTACTGTTGTTCTTCTTAAAACGAGTGACACACCTTCCAAATCTGCTGCCTGTTTGCTTGTGTGATAAAATACCCTAACCTGTTTTAGTAGGAAAGAAAAGTTGTGTCAGAAGAACTATATTCCTACTGATTAAACTAATTCAGCTTATTTTTACTCTAATGGGTGAGAAATTGCTTATGCCATATAGCTTCAGGAAAACAGGTTGGCCAGAAGCCTCTGTCAGTATAGGAGGAACTAGAACACAACACGTATCTGGAGAATGTTCCATTTCAGAAGGCTTTTTCTTTTCTGTGAAGGCACACATCACAAAGTTATTAGCTTTGTGATAATAGCTGCTCACGAGGTGTCCCCGTACAATATTACTAGTTTTAAAAATGAGGATAGAAATATCCCTTTGTTTCAGAGGAATGATGTGAAAATCAGCTGCTTGATATATACAAACCTCTTGTATGTCCATGCTAAGCATCACAAAGGGCTATAAAACAGTTCTCTGTTCATTCTGTGCTTAGGATAGAAACCAGAAAAATCAAAGATTACTCTTCAAACTATGAAACAAATATAATTAAAATACAGTGCGAAGCTATTCAAGATATTTTGATATATTAAAACCAAAACAGAAACAACTATAATAGCTGCTAACTTTAAAAAACCCAAAATTTGCCAAAGTGGCTGTGATTTCTTACTACTAGGAATAATTTCCTATAATTTTAACAAAACAGCTTCAGATGAGTTCTTTGTAATTAGAAGGCACTTTTGACTAAGCCACAATAGTCTGGATTAACCAGGTTGAGCATCCTGGTCTAGTGGGAGGTGTCCCCGCCAATGGCAGGGGGGTTGGATCTAGATGATCTTTAAGACCCTTCCAACTCAAACCATTCTGTGATTCTATGATAACCACAAGTAAAGTTCATGGTGAGAAATGGTGCCATACACTGAAGGAATAGGTTTGGGTTAGAGTTTTCTGAACATTCTAACAGCACAGAGTAACAGGTGGATAGAGAGAGTGTGTCCTGATAAATTACCTACATCTCTGTTCCTATTTGAATTGTGAACACTGTGTTGATAGAAGTTACTCTGCAATTAAGTTGCACTACACACATAATCTTCTGCTAATGTAAAATGTTGAAAAAAACCCTTGCTGTTAACTAGAAGCATGGCAGTTATTTGAATGCAAGTAAAAAGCAGTTAATACTGAATACTAGCTTTGTAAACAGACTTTGATTGATTTAACTCCATAATTTATAAAGCAAGGGACAAAACATAAAGTGCAATTAGGATACAGAATGGCTTCAGTACCAAATCCCTTGTGAATTCCTACATGAAATATGGAAGCTGTCACTCAGAATTAATAAATACTGCATTTTAATATTTCTTAGGTTTTAAAAAAAAGGGCTTTTTCCTCTACTATTCCCTATTATACAAATTCTGGAAACATTCCATCTCCCGATTCCATGAAATTAAGGTATCCAGCACCATAAATACAAGGCTGGGCAGCTGAAACAGATCTAAATTTTCACTCTTGCTTAGGGTGAGACCAGCTGCACCCAGACTGAAACGGGGGATGCTTCCCGTTTTATGGATTTGAGTGTGCATCTTGACTGCATAATGGGAGAAGACTGGAAGGGCAAACCCAGTTACACAGCATGGAAACGACATCATGCTCAGCAGGTGCAGCCTTAAACAGCCTGTTCTGGACAAAAGACTTACTAAATTCTAAAGCCTCTTTATTTAGTGAGGAAATAATGCAATCAACAGGCTGGGGATGAAAATTAAATAATCATTATAGCCATGACCCTTAAGTCACTGTAACATTATGAAAGGTTTACTGTTCACTGTCAACTGACACAAAGCTGGCTAGGTAGAAATCATGGCTAAAAAAGTTATTCATTAATAACTCATGTTTCATGTGCCCATTGACATATGACAGGAAGATATAGACAATATACAGGCTTTCAAAATCAAATGTAAAAAACCTGTGTTCAGGTCTTCTCTTCAAAAATCTCTTGTTTCCACCATGCCTGCACAAGTAGAACACCTCAAAATGCACCCTTGTGTTACAGCACTCACGGGGTTTTCAGAGTGCTTTCAAAGAGAAAAAAGGTTATAAATTGCTTCTTGTTATAGAAACACAAAATTCAAAGTTCCTCAATTGTACATCCCATAGCAATCAAAAAAAGGAGGTAATGGCAAGGTAGCATTGACTTTATGAACTGAGAAATTCTAAAGATGTTTGCAACTAAGTGTCCCACAGAATCTGATATTTTCTTTTTTATTTCAGAGCTAAAAGAGATCTTGGGTTGCATCAAGAGGAGTGTGACCAGCAGGTCAAGAGAGGTGATTTTGCCCCTCTACTCGGCACTGGTGAGACCCCACCTGGAGTATTGCATCCA